>JANHMN010000011.1:46005311-46061235 GCA_030674055.1 Rhabdomys pumilio
AGAAGAGAAGAGAAGAGAAGAGAAGAGAAGAGAAGAGAAGAGAAGAGAAGAGAAGAGAAGAGAAGAGAAAGGGAAAGAAAAGATATTGGCGAATATTTAACCTTATTGATGTGTGGCAAGGAGACTTAATTAAGTCTTTAGAATATTTTAAATTATAAAGTGACCTTGCCTTTTCTAAGTTAACATTTTAGTGGAAATTTACTTTACTCAGGGAAATCTTGAGGAGAATAACAATGCATAATTAGAGACTTACAGCAAGGATGAAGACTATAAAACCTAAAACAACAAAGAAAATAGGAAGAAGGCTGGATCAATGTGTGTATCACTATTAGCTCATCAACTATTTTAACAAGGGTCTGGTTTGGTGGAGGATTATAAATTTTTCATCGGTATTCAGATGCAGTAATACATATAAATGTGTCTTACACCCCACCTCATGGTATATAAAAATACTACTTTGGTTTTAATAAAATCATTCACAAATTCTTTCACTGAATAGGTTATCTCATTTCCCCTAAATCATCTAACATCAATATTGACAAACCATGGGAGATTCTCTGGCTTCTAATTCTCAAAACAGAAAGAATTGAGATTAAGCTCACCAAACCTGGGTGATAAAAGTATAAAGCAATTATGGCCTTCATAAACTGAAGTTACTTTTAAAAAGAGGCAAAGACATGTTTTAATTGAATGCCATTCTTAAAAAGATCTTGAAATCTTTTCATCTAAGAAATTATTCTAATTTTACATATACACACACACCACATTCACTAATATAAATCTAATTAAATTTTCATAAACTATCCATATAGGTACAAAAGTGCAAGCATATTAAAATCATATTTTACATTCTTCCTAATATAAAACATTTGAAAATATAATTCAAAGTAATAATTCAAAAAATGTTTTCATGCTAATATATTTCTGAGTTTGCTGACCTTTCGTGTGTGTGCACAGACATGCATGAGAAATACCTGGATCATGCCAGAATTGAAATAAAACTACCACCTGGCTGAAAAGCTGCACATATCTCTAAACCCTCCACATACCATTGAATCTAAAAGAATTCATATGTGCAGCCAAATAATATTTCTGTATGTATACACTAGGCTTTCCCATGTGGTGGTGCTGTGAAGCATTTTCTAGGTGAGTGGCTCTAAGCCACTTGGCAGCAGCTGTTTCCTTTCATGTCTTGCACACTGACAAAACAAAAACTTGTGTCCTCCTTAGGAATGGGTATGAGTGGGGTTACAGTCATGACTGTGTTGAGTTTAGTGTCATCTCTTTCTTGAATATTCCATCCTTGTGAGGGTACTCTTTTAAATTTTCTTCTATGCCATATTTTTAGTCCATAAAGAATATATATTTTCCTCAATGGGATACAAATTAAAACAAGGACTCAACTACTTAAAGACAAAAAAAAATGTGTGGTAGATTCCTATTCAATGTAGTTAGTTGTGTGGCTTAGAGTAGTTGTTAATTGGTGATTCAGAATCATTTCATCGTGACCTATGTTCTCCCCAGTATTCAAAGTCCTTGACTGGAGTTTTTAGGAACATACCAGCTGCAAATCTCTTTGCTTTCATGTGTTCCATTCACCTCAGAACAGACGTCTCCTTTGACCTCCTTATGGATCTAACTGGGGGCGTTTGAGGCTGGCTACCTCATTGCCACCCTGATAAAGACAGAACTGCCCCTTTTACTTTTGCTACATTTTTCCTCCAGTTCCTCACCCCAGAGCCTGTCTTCTTCCTCTCCTCCTCCTCCTCCTCCTCCTCTTCCTCCTCCTCCTCCTCCTCCTCCTCCTCCTCCTCCTCCTCCTCCTCCTCCTCTCCTCAGTAAATCATATTGATGTGAATTTTAACCCTGCACCAGCTATGCAAAGGTCTGGACTATTTTCAGATTTCTAGTTAAGCAGCTCTTAATCTTTTTCCAGTCTCCTCTTCCACTCCTACAATGATGTGCTGGCTGCAGCAGATTCCTCCAGAATCAGATCTCTTGGCCTGCATGATTCTTTTTCTGCTGAAGGCTCAGCTTTCCCTTACCAGGGCTTTTCATAAACTGCCAATGTGGTGGTGGTACACTCTGACTGTACTCGGGTTTAATCCTTCCATACTACTTTCTTCAGTGCTCCTCAATTCACTATCTTCTCTGTCCTAAAAATAAATAAATAAATAAATAAATAAATAAATAAATAAAGTATTTCTCTAAACCTTCTTAACACTATCTTGCTCAAGCCACTGCTTTAAGCCTACTTTATTTGGAAATTTGAAATGGAAGACAAATTCTGTTCACTGTAGTCTGAAGACCAGTGTAATTGAATCCACTTCCTCCAACAACTCTATGTATTTAAAAAAATGTATTTATATACAGACATTTACTCACATCTCTATATCATGTTTAATAAAAATTCATAATACGATAGAAAATACTAAGTTTAGAAAAATCTGTGTTTGCCCAAACCTTCGTGGGATTAATGGAACTTTACGTCCAGATAGAATCTTTGGTATTGATTTAGAAATACCAAATATATTAATACCAAATATGAGAATGAAAATACACAAAGGGCTTTATAATCAGACTGGCTGATCCCTCCTCAAGGATATAATATAATTCTTTAAAGAAAACCAGAAAAATTGTAATTTCCACAATATCATCTAAATGACCTTAATGAACTACCAAACGTTAGAACTTTTAAACATTTATAAAGTGTTCAGTTTGAACAATAATAAAATTATTAGTATCAGGGCTAGAGAATTGGCTCAGTAGTTAAGAACATGTGCTACTCTTGAGAGGAACTAGGTGTCTGTAGTCTGGGGTGTTAAAATTCCCTTCTGCCTTCTGCAAGCACCATGCAGAAAAGTACTTATATACATAAAATTAAAAATAAAATTAAATAAAAAGAGAAGGCAAAGGGCACATAGTAGGGAATACTTGCTTAACAAGTGCTCTGAGTTCACGTCTCAAACTGCAAAAATAAAGGAAGAGAAAGCTACTCTCATTATGTTAATCCTACCAATCCATGAGCATGGGAGATCTTTCCATCTTCTAATATCTTCTTTAATTTCTTTCTTCATAGACTGAAGTTCTTGTCATACAGATATTTCCCTTTCTTTGTTAGAGTTGCACTGAGATATTTTATATTATGTGCAGTTATTAGAAAAACCCTGATATTCCATCTCACAAAAACTAGAATGACTGAGATCAAAAATTCAAGGGACAGCACATGCTGTCGAGGATGTAGAGAAAGGGAACTAACTCCTCCAAAAACTTGTACAACAACTCAGTAAATAAATCTGGAGGTTTCTCAGAAAATTGGAAATAGTTCTACCTGAAGACCCAGTTAAATCTCTCTTGGGTGTATAACCAAAAGATGCTCCACCATATCACAAGGACAGATGCTCCACCATGTTCACAGCAGCCTTATTTGTAATAGCCAGAAGCTGGAAACATCCCAGATGTTCCTCAATGGAGAAGAGATACAGAGAATGTGGTTCATTTAAGCAACGGAATGCTATTCAGCTATTAAAAATAAGGACATGATGAATTTTGCAAGCAAATAGATGGAACTAGAAAATACCATCCTGAGTGAGGTAACCCAGACTCAAAAGGAAATAAATGGTATGTATTTTGTTATAAGTGGGTGTTACCCATAAAGTAAAGGATACCCATGATACACTCCACAGACCCAGAGAAGCTAAACAAGAAGGAATACCCAAGTGAGGATGCTTGAATCTCACATAGAAGGAGGAATAAAACAGTAATAGGAGGCAAATGGAGGGAGACAACTTGGTGGGAGACAGGATAGAGAGGAGAATAGGGATATCGGGATTGGGTATGGGGAGAGACAGGTGAGAGGCCCAGAGGGGCAGAAAAATGAATGCAAATCTGCAGCTGGTTGGGGGCTCAGAAGATGGGGGTAGGAATCTGTAGGACATGCCAGAGACCTGAGATGGGAAAGGCATCCAGGAGTCAATATGGGTAATGTTAGCTGAATTGCAGTGGAGATATGGAAACTGAAGAGGCCACCATCTATAGTCAGGCAAGTCCCCCAGAGGTGGAATAAGGACGCCAACCTACCCATAAATCTTTAGACCCAAAATTCAGGAGCAAAGATGGAACAGAGACTAAGGGAATGGCCAACCAATAATCTTCCCAACTAGAGACCAGTACTACGGCAAGAACCAATATCTGACACTATTAATGGTATTTTCTTATGCTTGTAGACAGGAGCTTATTATAACTATTTTTTGAGAGGCTCCACCTAGCAGCTGAGTGAAATAGATACAGAGACCCACAGCCAAACACTGGATAGAGGTGGGGGACTCTTACGGAAGAGTTGTGGGAAAAAATTGAGGGCCCTGAAGGGGATGATAGGAATATCACAGAAAGACTGATCAAATCAACTAATCTGGAACCTTAGGGGCTCTCTGAAACTGAGCCACGAACCAAAGAGCATACATTGGCTGGACAGAGTCCCCCCAGCTCATATATAGCAGATATTCAGCTCAGTCTCCAAGTGGAACCCCCAACTGGAGCTGGGGCTGTCCCTAAAGCTATTGCCTGTTTGTGGAGTCAATTCTCCAGCTAGGCTGCTTTGCCTGACCTCAGTTCAAGAGGATGAGTCTAACACTGCAGAGACTTGATGCTCCAGGGTAGGATGATAACCAAGGGCCCCCATTCTCTCAGATGAGAAGGTGAAAGTCAGAGACTTTTGAGGGGGGACCAGGAGGGGAGTTCTGAACAGAATGTAAAAATGAGTAAATTAATTAATGAAAAAAGAAAATAAGAAAAAATAGAGGGAAAGTACATAGCAAATAAAGGAAAAATCAAACCAAATATCATATGTGTGTTTACATAGAAACATATACAAAAATACAATATATATATATGCATATGATATATATATACATATATATATATATATACATATATATATGAGATATTCATGTATGTATGTAAAGAGAGGGATATAAGAACAATTACAGAAAATGGCTATGCATTTCAGAGAGAGAAAGAGAAAGAGAGAGAGAGAGAGAGAGAGAGAGAGAGAGAGAGAATAAGGAATACATGGGAAAAGGAGGATGAAATTATGTAACTATATCAGAATATCAAAAAAATCAAAAATGAAAAGTAATGAAATTTTGACATTTTACACAAAGCTCTAAAAACACCAAAATAATGTAACGTAAACATTAAGTCCTGTGTCTTTTCCATCTCAAGCTAGTCCATCTATTGTAAGCACGACAGTCAGCACAGTGTTTGGTCTTCCTAATCATATTAGCCTGGGATCGTTTATATATGTCACTGTTGACAAGATTGCTCTATCTCAGTAGCCACACACACATTCTAATCAGAAGGAAGGAAGGAAGAAAGGAACTATCAAGAAGTCATTAAATGTCACCAGCCCCTGAAGACACATGTTAACCTTCCTCTAGATTAATTAGAATGGACAGTGAATCATACAGTCTTCAAGAATCATGTCCTTTTCCAAGAGGCTGGAACTGGGCGCTATTGAGCTATCAGTGGTTTCTGGCATGGTCATGATCATGGTTAGTTTTCACTTTAAATATGGTATCAATCATCTGTTTTCCTCCAGAGGAGATGAAGGTACCTCTATCAGGTCAAGGTCAGAGAGTGATCACTATTGCATAGATGGGGATAAAAGTTCCATTTTACTGGGTTTTGTATTATCATGCTCTGAACCAAAAGCCAATAGCCCTTGGTCAGAGACTTAGACCAGGGTCATCACAGACTACAATATGACTGTGTTTTTAGCATTTGAGCTTAGAATCAAGTTCTACCTGTGTATGTCAATAACTTTTTTGTCCCTAATGACAAACCAGTATTTGCCACGATTTCCAAACATCTGCCAAAATTAAAACTCATAGTAGGCCTTAGTTAAAAGACTATTTCTTCATTTTAATTACTTATAAAAGTTTATATATTAAAAGGTTGCATATTTGTAAGATCATAATCAAGCATTAACATAAAGAAAATGTTACATGCTTAGTAAAGTTATTAAACTTTATACTCTCTACTCAATGTATAAATGTAACACAAAACATAGATCAACACACATTTGTAATTTTGAATTTTTCCATAATCATACACAAAACAGATATAAAGAAACATAAAATCACATAACTAAATTAACCCAGTACATCAACATGTTAATTTTCAGCATGTAATTTGTAGTTAATAAAATCTATGATGTTCCCTTTTATATTATGCACAGCTTCCAGTATGTATTTTATACTAACAGCTCATGTACAGACTGTTTTTTTCTAGTGTTCAATATCACTTGTAATCTAGTCGTCACTGTATTGAGTTGCACTGCTCCTAGCCAAGTTAATTCACAAGAATAATCCATTCCTGAAAGTGTGGAAGACCTCGTGTGTAAACCAACTGGATCTCGTGAATTTAGTAAGAAAGACTAGCCACTGCCTGTGGAAAATATGATTGGGCTCTGACATCTTCACATGTTCAAAGACCTCTACTGATAACTTTCACCACGTATAACAATATTTGAAATTTTATCATTGTAAACTCTGTACAGATAGAAAGATCTCCACAGCTGTTTTGTAAAAAGTATCAGCAAGTAAGTACCGACTGTTCTCTGAGAGGAAATGGAGAGTTTGGCAGTGTAGTAAAAAAGTCCTCAGACAGATGGGGAGGAGGCTTTTGGGAGCCAGTGCGATGGTTCTGTGGGTAAGAGTGCTTGCCACCAAGCTGGAAGCAGTGATATCATCCCCCGGATCTCTCTGCATGTGTGTGAGCATACATGCACACATGCACATGTTGCTTGTGGCCTGGACTACTTGCTGCCCGACCCTACCTGCTCTTAGGGGTTGTACATTGAAAGAGGGAGAGGGGGGAGGTACAAATTAATATGTTAGGAAAACTAGGGACTTAAGTGATGGGTTATAGGTCAAAAGTGCTTGTAGTGGACTAGGGTTCTGCACCCAGAACCTGCATGGTTGCTTACAACATCTCTAACTCCAGCTCCAGTTCCAGGGAACCTATCTCACTCTTCTGACCTCTTTAGTCATTAAATCAGTTTGCAGGGCGCACACACACACACACACACACACACACACACACACACAGAGAGAGAGAGAGAGAGAGAGAGAGAGAGAGAGAGAGAGAGAGAGTCAAAACACTCATATGTATTAAATAAAACAAACCTTTTAGAAAGACAAGGAGTGTGGAAGATAATAGAATACTTGTGATTTTTCCCAAAAGAGGAAGAGAAAATGCCAGCACCACAAGGGATCAAGCAGCGAGGTAGACAGCAGGAATATGGAACACAGGAAGAATTAACTAAATGCTAGTGTGTATGAAGAGGCCAAAAGAAACTCACTACACTGAACGCTAATTTAAAATAATAATAATAATTTTTAAATGGGCATGGACAATGTAGGAGCCTTCATGGTTAGCATCAGCTACATTCTCATACACAGAATAGGCTTCGGTTTTAAGAACGTAGGCATTCTTTTCATGGTGCTTCTCAAAACTCCAAATGTAACTCCATGTGGTTCCAGCTCATTAGAAAGAAGTATTCTCCAGGTAAGTTGGTAAAAATCTGGTCAGAGTCCTATCTGTCTAAATGTAGCCACACCCCTAATTTCAGAGCCAACAATCAGGACTGAGATGGAAGCTAAAACGAACTCTCATTATTTATTGCTTTAGGTCAAATGTTAGAACCTGGAGTTGATGAGAGAAACTGTCCAGTCCTGATGAAATGTGGACTGCAGCATTTCTTCAAAGAAAATCTTGGGAGCAGATGCGAGATTGGTAGAAAGCAGGATCACTCTCAGATGCTCCTCCCTAGAGCTACAAACTTCCTTGTCTTCTAGAACATACACTTTGCACTTGCAGGCTCCATTTCTCTTGTCTAAATTACTAAGTAGTAAACTTATTATGTAACCATGACATACACAGTGACATATTTTAATACAATATTTCAGAAGAATCGATAGTAATTTACGTTTTGTCTGTCTCCCTTTCCCTTCACCTGTTTGCTATACTTCATTAGTTACCAGCCTGCTGCCTGAGACCGTAGCCGGAATCAGAAAAGAATATGAGAATTTATACAGCTGTGCTGAGCCGGCAAGTAGTCATACAGTCATTTTCCCATGCTTGCTGTGTCACCCCACACTTCTCAGGTATGGCCCTGCTGCCTCCTGTGGCCCTCTCTGTCCTGTGTCAGACAACAGCCTTGCGAGAACCTGGCTTCAGGCCACATTAGCTATCTTCATGTGGACTGCAACTATTTCATCACAGATGGTTTTTATTTTCTTCCTTGTTCTCTTTTCTTTGATAATAACTGTATATGATGCTGTAACCAGAAACCAATAAATGTTACTTTAAAAACATTTAAGCACATCCGAGAAACATGCTCAGGAATCCAGTATTGCTGCCTTCACAGAGAATGGAGAACCCGTCTTTGTAAGATGGCCAGGAGCCTGCTTATAAGATATTTCTTCTTGGAGTTTCATTTCAGGAAACAGAATATAACAGATTTGGGCATGTGTTTTCATATCTTATGTGTCTGTTAGGTACTTGCCTAACTTTTTCTCATGGCCCCTTATCTAAATGTACTGATATTCAATGACTTTAAGCATCTAAAGTTTCATCCAGCTTTTCATTTACTTCAGTTCTTATACTTGTGATTTTTGTTCTGTTTTGCATACTGTTGTATTTGCGATTTAAAAAAAAAAAAACAAAAACTGCTTTACCATTAACAGCTGGAACTAACTTTCTAATACATATAACCTGCTCACCCCTTCAGTATGGTTGCCCGTCAACAGATAAACAGATAATAAAAATGTGGAACACTTACACAATAAAATATTATTCAGCTGGTAGAAAAAATAAAATTTGCAAGTAAATGAACAGAGCTAGAAACAATCACTTTAAGTGAGGTAACCCAGACCCAAAGAGACAGACAATGCATATTTTCTCTTATATGTAGATGTTAGTTTTTAAGCTTTAGATACGTATGTTTCGAGTCAAATAACCACAGAGGTTAGGAATCTACTAAAGAACTGGGATAAGGATATCTTCCAAGGAAAGAGAAATAGAATATGCATTTTATGAAGAGATAAAGGGGGACATCCATGTCTAGGTCTAGACCCATGATTCTTTCTGACTCTCTCCTTGATGCCTCCACCAGATCCCTGGTCCCACATCCAGTGCTCTAGCAAAGCCTGGCAATACTTGACTTCTTTGTAACCAACCTATAGACTTCTATCAAGGCATTCCCTGTCTGTCCCTCATGCAAAAAACTCTCATATACCATATATAACCCCACTATTAAGGCAGATCCTGGACATACTATTCTAGGGTCTAGCCTGGTGAGTCTGCCTGACTCAGGTGCCACATGCCTGAAAAAAAACTAACACATTTTCATCAGGCAGCTATTGGTTGCCAATAGCTTCTCAGCTAGAGCTGAGACATCATGGTCCTACCCTATCTATTATGGGTCAGGCTGTCTTGATCTTTTATACATTTTATGCATGTAGTCTGAGATGATGTAAGTTCATATGTTCAGAAAATAATGTTTTGCCATGTTTGCTACTTCTAACTCTTACAATCTTTCTGTTCTCTTCTCCCATGACTACTGACACTTTTGACGAGTGAATATATGCCAATCATCCTCAAATATTCTATAGAAAGAGATGGACATTTCTAAATTCTTTTATAAAACCATTGTCACCTTGATCCCAAAACCAGACAAAATTCCAAGAACAAAATAAAGAATTAAGGGCAATCTCACAGTTGATCATAGATTAAAAAAAAAAAAACTCAATGAAGTACTTACAAACTGAATTCAAGAACCTATCAAAAATGTCACCCAGTACAATCAAGTCAACTTCATTGTAGAGATGAAGATATGCCACAACATAACTAGTAAATAATAATGACCACACAAATAAACTCAAAGACAGGAACCACATGATCATACATAAGATATAGGAAAGGCATTTTGGCCAAATCTAACATCTCTTCATAATAAAATTTCTGGAGAATATAGGGGTACAGGTACATACAATAAAGACAATAGATAACAAAGCCATAGCCAAGATCATAGTAAATAGATGAAAGTTCAAAACATTTTCATTAAAATCAGAAATAAGACAAGGATATTCTTTTCTTCACTACTGTTCAGTCTTGTACTTAAAGACTTAGCTATAGCCATAAGACAACAGGAGCTAAGATGGCTACAAATAGGAAAGGAAGAAGTATCCTTATCTGCATATGACATGATTCTATGTATTAACAACCCCACCATGAAACTTCTATAGCTGACAAATACATTCAACAAAGTAGTAGGAGATACCAGTGGTGTCTTTCTATTCTTTATCAGGTTCCTCAAAAGTTCACCCTAGATACAATGGATTAGTTAGACTTGTTTTCAGAGAATGGGTGAGTGTCTACTTACAAGAGAATGGGAGACCCCAAATAGCCACACTGGGAAATCTTTATCAAGTATGGATGATTGCTACCTCATAGTCACATAGATAAAATACCCCTTAGCTAACATTACAGGGCCTATATCCTCTAACACCTCAAAAACCCTAGAAGCCATGGGTGATTAAGGATAAACTCCATACAAATTCCTGGCACATGAAGGAAAAGTCAGCTAGAGAATGCTTTGTATCCAATGACCCTTTTGCCTCTTTCTTTGCTGAGGGAACCTCATCATTCTTATACATGATGGTACGGGTGCTCTCATGAAAATGGTGGATGCTTAGCATGGAAGAGAGCAGATAGCATTCTAACTCTATATCATGCTTGTTTTCTGTAGATTTGGTGTTTTATGATCATTGTCCAGTATCTTTATATCTAAGGAATCATTAACCAATCACATACATGTACACACACTCACAACTCATCTTTTTAATACACTATGATTTAGTTGTGTGTTTGTGTGTGTGTGTCTGTGTGTGTGTGTGTGTGTGTGTGTGCGTGCACACGCTTGTGCGTACATGTGAGTGGGCCTGCATGTCATGGCACACATATGGAGGTCAGAGGGCAATACTGGGGAGTCAGTTCTCTACTTCCACCTTCTTGTGGTTTCCAGGGATTGAAATCAGATCACCAGATTTAGACAGTCTGAATCTCTAGAGAATCCCTTCAGCTGTATCCTACACAACATCCTACCCCCACTTCCACTCTTCCTTCCCAACTCACCTTATAAAATGACCTCGCCCCCATCTTCTCTATCTTCCCATTCGCTGGCTCAGTCTTCTTACTTTTTCATCCTGCTCTCAGAAAGGTCTACTAAATTTAAATAACTCTTGCCATAGCTCGAGTTACCACAGTGCCAGTGCATCACTCTCAACACGCCTCACCCTTCAGGAAGGTGACTCTGACACATGCTTTCATTTGCACTAAGATGGACAGTTCCATACTTCTTCACCCAGCTACTCCACTGCTCTGTCTCCCCATGGCTGACTTGACCTCTTAATAAAGCCCCTTCAGGTATCAGCTTCTTTGAACTTTGCCCCTGGATTTCCTCACCCTAAATCCTCCTGTCATCATGGTTTATTTTTATAGTCCAGGAGGTAGATGGATTTCTCATTCCAGTTTTGTAACCCTGCTGTTTGCTGAAATCCACTGACTTTCACCACTTTGTGATTCTATTGGAATCCCATTTGTAGGTAGCCTTTCATGTTTTCTTATGTGGGTCCTGTAGTTCATAATTATTGACTATATTTTTGTTTAAATTCACGTTTCTTCTTTTGTTTGTCCATTCATTTACTTGGTTTTTTTGACAAATTTGTCCTGGAAATTTTCAACTTTGTTCACATTATCCACAATCCATTTTGATTGATGGAAGAGTCAGAAGCCCTAACTCCAGTTAATTTAGAAATTGGCTTCCTTGTCTTCAGTCTCAGAAGTGCTTTGCTACGCTATGATCATCCTATGGTGCCCTTGCCCCCGGGTTTTCCATGTCGATTGTTCTAAGTTCTTCTTACTCCAACCTCCAACACCATCAGTTTGTCTGCTTGACATTACAGCTTTGCTTCTGTTAGAAAAGAGTTGGCAAAGTGACACCCAATTGTTTGTCTGTACCTACCTTACCTTCTTTGATCCACTTAGAATGAAATCTCTGTCGGTGGTCTCTCAGCTAAACATTGATGCATTTCCTACTGTATGTTCCAAGGCCTTGCCTCTTCAATTACCTGTAAGTGGACAATGCCAACCTTCTCTGCTAAAATGTGAATGAGTATTTTTCCATCTGTCTTACACCATCTGCCAATTGTGTGCTTTGTACACTCTTTGCCTATATGAAACACTGTACAACCATTTTAACTCTGTCTTCAGTTCTTCATGTGATACTTATTACTAAACCACAGCAATGTTATTATGTCCTCTGCTTCCTCAAATTCATTAAAATTTCTGTATATAAGCTAATCATACTTCCTCTCTTCTTCCTTCCTTCCTATGGTACTAGGCAACATTTAGACACACCTCGGCCCTTGAGTCTTCTCATACTACTTTTCTCTTGGCTTCTAAGAAAGTAAAACTGTGCTGAGTTTCTTCATTTTGCAAATGTGTGATCAATTCATCTTGAGAATGTTTTTCTCATTCAGTGTGTCTTATAGGATATTTGCAGATCACCATTTAATATATTAATATTAAATATACATAAATTCATATTATTTTATTCTGTTGTATACATTTTATTCTTTAATGGTTTTTTTTTTCCTCGATTTCTGCTTCTCATACCTCTGGAGTTTCTTATATTTTATAGTTAAATATTTTCTATTTTCTATTGTTGCTTTTGTTCTTTAGAGCTAAAGTGTTTTTATTTACTTTTTATCTTTTCAATAGTTATGAATGTGGATGAAATATTGTTACAAGATTCGTCTACTAGAGAACACACACTATATTCTTAAAGCTGAATAGAATGTCTATTCACCATCTGGTGGCTTGCACAAGGGACTTGCCTAAATCACAAAGACTATAGCCCTACTGCTCTTGGGCCTTTTCAACAGAAAAGCCATATCCTAGATTCACACACTTCAGTTAACAAGAGCAGTTAACAGAAAGCAGAAAGGCAGAATTCAAATCCAAGGATAGCACATTTAGGAACTTTCCCAGCCACATTTTGTCTCTGTTTTGGCAGACATCATTCACATATCTACATGCTAGCCTCGAACGCCTGGTTGGTGCTTCAATCATGGTGGCAGATGTACTCAGTTCTGAGGTCCTACAGAAGTTGACAGCATGTTATACTAAATGTGTGTGTGTTTCTCTGTGTCAGTACACACATCCGTGTATCGTCATATATATGGCGAGGTCAAGAGTAACCTCAGTGTTGTCTCTTTTTGTTTCGCTGATTTGTGCTCCAGCTACATTCCGGAGATTATCTTGTCCCTGCCTCCCACCTCACTGTAAAAGCACTGATATTAAACATGAGTGCTAGCTCACCTGGCTTCACATGGATTTTGAGGAGTTGAGCTCAGTTTGAGTGGCATGTTTATCATAGATTGTATCTCCAGCACTAAGGGGTTTTGTTTTAGTTTTCTGTTTTAGAAATGCAGGCCTTATTTCACTGTTTAAATAGCCAAACCTTTGAATGTATTCTCAGGCTATCAGAATAGTTTTTGTGCTGAATATTGATTATTTTTAGTTTTATAATCTCTCTAGGTAAAGGGTTAATTATAAGAGTTTTAAAGTTTTCCATATTTATGGGAACTATTTCTATTTTTCTGGGAGATACGTAACTTCATTTCAAATGTGGTCCATTTTCTTCCTATTGCTTATTTTAAATTTATGTGTAAATTGTGTCTTCCTCTCTTGCTTTTTATGTACATATTTTCTCTTTGAGAAGTTTGGTCTTTGACTTGCTCTTGTCTATCTGTGGACTTGTACTGAGATGTTTACTCATTTCCATAGCTTCAATAAATATTTCAGAATGAATGAGCCTTTAATATATTCAACTCCAAAATGATTGAGAAAAAATTCCTATACAAAGACAGGTTGACAACACAACCTTTTAGCTGCTGCTTTGTTACTTATTCAACAATTCAAATATTCAATTCTGGCCCTAACTTTCATGGAATACTTCTGAAAATGACTATGATAATTTCCTAAGTATTCAAAATATGTGGAATGCACATCTGTATGTGAATGTAACACAGTCAAGTGGATATCTCTGTTCCAGCATGAGCTGCTGTTGTTGAGAAAAACCTTTTAAAATAGTATTGCAGAATAGAGGAGATAATGCAAAATATAGGATATATATTATATACACTCAAATGCACACACATTTATATATTTGTATATATATATATGTATGTATATATACGTATATACAGAAGTAGTCTATCACATAGACACTGAATTCTTCTATCAACAAGAAAATTGAAATCTTTAACGCCTACAATATTATTTATCATCTTTTTTTTTTGCATTTTTTTGCCTGTAGCACAAAATGAAAACTTATGGTTGGTGACTATAGATTTTTGCCACATGGCTCAGAAGTGAAATGAGTCTCTTGGCATATGAGCTATGAGCTCAGTACTCAATCACCTTTCCCAAAATGTAGTCAAGGGAAAGCTCACATCATCTGTAGTAATTTTAAAAATAAAAGTTCATGCATGTCAATGCCAACTAATACAGCAAGTTCAACTGACTTTGTATTGTATAAATTCCATGGTGTTATTTTTTTTAATTGCCTCTTAAGATTGAGAAGCGCCTTAATAAATAAATTACTATCTGGCAAGACAACTGTGTTAAATGTTTTCACAATTCCCACTGCTTTATTAGATCACAGATACATGAGGAGAAAATGTGTTTGTTTATGGGTAAAGTTGAATTTGATAGTGTAAGATAATCACTGATTTCTATGGAAGGTGGGTTGTTTAAGGAAAGTCCTAACATCCAGTGCATATTAACTCACTCAGTAAGGTTTGTTCCTTTTAGAGCAATGCTTCTAGGTTTTGTGTAGAGAAATATTAACTGTGTGACTTGATAATATGCAGATTTAGAAAATTCTGAGCCAGTGGGACAGTTTGTAATGATTCTTAGATGAGACTATGGTCTCTGAGTAACAAATTTGCAAGGAGAAGATACCTCATGTTGGTGGACATAACTCTCTTAAAACTAATATGATTAGTTTTTCCTCTTTTTTTTTTAATAAATTTTCTGCCCAACAGGATAAAAGATCTTTGATAACAGACATACCAAAATTGAAATTGGCATTGGTGAAAACCTCCCTGACATCATCTTACTGTTACAAAGTAGAATTTATGACATAAAATACTTTGACAGTGTTATTTTCTACAATATGAATAGCATCATAACATAAGCAAAGCTAGTATATTAACAACAACAGCACAGAACACAGAATTATTTTACATAATAAAATAATCAATTTTATAGGATCCAATAAATATCTGTGCTATCTATTAATGAGTATACAAACAATGTGTTTTATTCTATTCCATTGCATACCCATTGCTTATATTCAGCCCTTAGCTACCCTCTGTTTATCTCTAATGATCCTATATCTGCTTTCATTCCATATTTATATATTAGCTTCTGAATAGTAGAGAAAATATGAGCAACCCATATTTGGATCAGGATTATTGGGCTGAATTTAGTTATCTTTAATCTATCCATTTTCTTGAAAATGGCATAATCTTACTCCTTATGACAGAATTAAGCCACACTGCATATATGTACCACATTTTCTTCATCCATTCCTCTGTTAATAGGCACCTAGGCCAATTGCATGTCTCAACTCGTGTGATTTATACTGCAATAAACATGGATGTAAGGTTAACCACATGCCATATTGGACAACATTTCTTCCACTATATACCAAGGAGTAAAACAGTTGACTCGGATGGTAGTTTCATCTTTAGCTCATTGAAGAACATTTATAAGGATTTACTGTGTCTGAGTTGGTTTCCTTTCTCACCAACAGTGAATAACACCCTCCCCACATGCACATAATCACTAGTATCTCTTGTTGTTTTGTTGGTTGTTGCCATTCTGTATGGAATGAGATAGACACTACATAGTTTTGGTACACAGTTTCTCGATCTGCAAAACAGCTGAATATTTTCTACATATTGTTTGTCCATGTGTAACATTCTCGAGAGCTATACATTCAGGTCATTTGCCCATTTGTTTTCTGGGTGTTTAACTTTTTGAGTACTTTATATATAACCTCTCTGATGTGTATCACAGAAAACTTTCTCCATTTCCCTCTGTCATTTTTTTTTTTTTAATCTGTGGAAGCATTTTACTTTCACGCAGTCATATTTGTTATTTCTTGCTACATATTTTGGGAACTCGGAATCCAAAGAAAGTCTTTGCATATAACTGTATTTTGAGCTATTTTTCCTATGTTGTCATTTGGCAGTTCCAAAGTATCAGGTCTTACATTAGGGTTTTGAATAATTCTTAATTCACTTTTACGAAAAACTTACAACGATTACAAGAAATCATGAAACGAATATTTTAATGTCTGTAGAATATTAATTCTGTAATGTAAAGAAGATAAAATATGAAAAGTGAACAATTGGGGAGTTTAAGATTTCTTTATATTTATATGCATGTATGTGTATATCCATCTGTGATTACTATTACAAGTACATTGGTGTCCATGCCAGAAGAGGTAGGTTATCAGCCTAGAGCTGAAGTTACCCGTGGCTGTGAGCCTACCAACATGGGTGCTAGGAGCTGAACTCTGTTCCTCCGGAAGAGCTGCAAGTGCTTTTAACTAAGGAACCATCCCTCCAGCCTGGGAGTTCAGACGATACTCTGAGTGGAAAGAATCATTCATACCTGAGGGGATTCCAGGGGTTAAAATCTATTCTTTCAACTTCAGTAGCCAGGGATTGGTTTTGAGTAGCCAGAGGGATAGATTGTGATTCAGATTATAGTTATTTGTAAAGAGTAAAAGACCAGAAAGGCCAGTATTGCTGACTCATAAGCACACTTGTGTTCTGGTTTCGAAGAGCATGAGACAGGATCACGGCGCATGCGTTCTACACTCACTTCCTTCCCTGATAACTGGAGACAAACTCCAGAATGTGGAGAATTCGTGACTTCAAGCAAGGTCCGTTATAGTCAACCATTGCATAGGATGAAATAGAAAAAGATGGAGGAAATGTCTTCTTCTTTATTTTAAATGTCCTTCATGAATGCAAAATTTTAATAAGGAACAATTGTACCCCGGAACGACCTTTCTTCTGAAGCATGGAAGTTATGAGCCTGAGTCTATTAAAAAAATGACCAGTTAGGCTTCTTGAAATGTCACTTCGAAAACTAGTTTTGTTTGAATTGTACAATTTTTTTTTTTAGAAGAAAACAGCTCAATCACAGTTCATTGTTTATGTCCAAATATAGTTACTAAAAGGCGTGCAGGCCAATGAGATGGTTCCGAGGATGCAGCCACTTAGTCACAAGTGGTCTTTCTGAGTTTGATTTCTGGAATCCACAGGTGAAAAGAAAGAGATACTTTGACTTTACTTCTGTTCTCTGCATGTGCCTGCCCACAAACACATGCATCTCAGGCACACAGTCAATAAATAAACAAAGGCAAATAAAATTAAAAGAAGAAAACTTGTGATGTTTCTTTAGAAAGGAAAAGTCATGTGTGTGTAAAAGCAGACTCTGTCACCTATTAATGTCAAAAAGTACACCCAGAAAGTCTCAACAATATGACTGCCTACACATGAACTGAGTAAGGATGGCAACTACAGACATGCCAAAGAGGATGGGAAAACCCAGAAGGTTTCATCCTACACAAAGAATAAAAGGCAATGAGGGGTCAATGGGAAGCTTTAGAGGTGGAGAATGATGTAATCATATTCTCATAAATAAAAGAAATAATTGAACATGCCTCATTTCTCTGCTAGTGTTCTTAGGGTGGATGTCTATGGACAGAGCTGTAGAACATCATTATGATGAGGTGGATTTGTTTTTCTTTTTGACATAGGTGATTATCCAAAAGGCACAGGAGTTATTGAAAACTAGAGTTAAACGACAAATTGCTGTCACTCCACAAATTACACAAGCCAAACTGCAAAGTAAGGTGACACATAGCGGCAACGACTATGCCTGGGTTCATTAGTTAAATGTATTGAAAAACACTCACTGGTTTGCAGAGTGGAATGCGGGGAAGCCAAGTTCAGTCCCAGTTGTACGAGGCTGCCCGCAGATAAAATGAAATTTTACATATGTAACATCACATAGATGCTTTGCTGAACGCAAAATAACTTTGTATAAAACACTGAGTTGGAGCATCCATCAAAGGAGGCCTTTGAAACTGGTGGCGAGAGGAAAATTGTAGGAGATACAGATGATGAAAGAGAGGGAATCCAAAACAGGGCTTCCTTGAGAAGGGTGTGGTGTAATGTGCTGACTGTTGACGCCAAACCTGGGAGCGTTTTCTCACTCATCATCTTCACTCATTCCTCATCGTTTTCCCGCTCACTCATCACTCTCACAACAAGCACATATTCTGTTGTCTCTGCTTTAGTTCTTTCGATTTCCTCCAAGTGTTTCCTCCCTAAGGACATGACCCGGCCGTACAGAGAGTGGGTCCATCCCATTCAGGAAGATCTGAGAAGCAGCTCCCTTCTCTCCGCCCCCAATCTGACAAGTGATCACGTCTATCCCCCACCTCTGAGCTGGCAATTACTCTGACAGGTTTTTGGATTATAATCACAAGAATTTATCAATAAGTTTGTCACATGTTTATTTTTTTCTCCTGCTCCAACTTATGAATCTGTCAGATTTCTTTTATTAAACCAGTCTTCATTAAGACCCCAACTTAGCAGAGAGCTTTGGCTACTGGCCATTTAGTAAAAGCAAACTATCATTGAATAAACCTGGCATGTGTGTCATTTTGAAATCTTTTAGAGTTCATTTTCTGTTATCGTCGGAACACACCCTGCTTTTGTCCAGGCAAACACGTCAGCACCGGCCAGTGTTGTGTCGCTCTCATTCTGAGTCTTTGCTGTTCTGGCATTGTGCATGACTTTCTGATTTTAAATCCGATAGATTTTCTCTGGGACTGCTTTGTGCTCATTCTTCACTTTCATTTTGAGGTACATCTTTCATTATATCATCTATCCTGAATCAACAGATTTATTATTCTCATTGGATTTCGTGATTAAGCAAAAGTATGCAAAGCAACAATTCTATGTGTAGTTGCTAGCAGAAAGTTTAGTAAATAACAATAATGCACAAAGCAGGTGTATTGTAACATTGTAAATCTGATTCGTCAGTTTTAATGAAGCAGCCTTTATTTTGAAGTGAGCAGCCACAGTTTATGTAAAAACTCGAAGATGTCTTTGAGTCCATTTGAAATTCGTTGTTTCACTCCTCATGCTTAGGGGACCACCTGGCAAGAGGTAAGCACACAATAGAAACGCATTGGCTAAATGAGAGAATGAGTATATCATTTATCTGAAAGTCACTCGTGTATTATAGTTCTTATTTATAAATAAATCATCCTGGACAGCCTGATTGAAAAATCTTAGCATTTAAACTAGCCTTATGCCTTACAATAAAGTAGTATAAAAATAAAAAATAAATAAAACGTGAAAGATGAAGTTGAAAAAAAATTAATCCTCTTTCTTGTGGGGCTGTTTGTAAGTACTACTATTTATATTGATATAAGTACCAGTAATTACATCAGGACTTCGGTGTTTAACTTTAGTTGAAATAGATTATGAGAGTGTTCAGAAGAGAATGCTAATTTTAAGGACCATTTAAGAAAATTGCTTGGTTTTCCCCCTCTAATCCTGTTAGCGGAAATAAGTGCTTCAAGTTACAAGGCATATACTTTCATGAGGAAAATGCCTATTGTATGAATGTTTTATGCAACACATCTGGAGATAGGTGTCTACTGGGTGGGGTGAAATTCCTGATAGCTCCCAGCAGCGAGTACCCGTTGGCACCGTGCCAGTGCGACTTTACAAATATTCTGGGGATGACCTGGTGACGAGCTAGCATTCTTACCGTTGATGTCTGGACAGAATGTTTCTGTTATCACCCCTTTCATACTTTGAAATATAGCAGATTTATCAAACCTCTGAGATACAGCCACAAAAGAACTTCATATTATTTTCCTAGAGTCACAGCAAAGGAATCTAAAAATAAAATCCCCTCTCTGCTCCTGGGGTGCAAGCACTTCATGTTACTTTGTGATTTCACATCACAAGAAATTCCAGGGGAGGCCTTGCAGGCAGGGAGGAGGCCGAGGTCAAAGACCAGCAGGTTCTGGACCTGTGCGTGACTGACTTTGATGCTCCTGTGTGTTATATCAAATGGAGCAGAGAAAAGAGGCTCAAATGAGCAGAAGAAGCTGCTGGTGGATTTAATTCCTTTCTTTGATTTCCTTCAGCAGCATAGATTAAAGATGCATCTCTCTTCTCTCCCCATGTGTCTCACTGTGGTACTCTGGAGGAGAAAGAAACAGCAGCTTTTAAAGGAGTCTTTGTCCAACATGATCTCCTTAGCTACTGAAACATCTTCCAGCATGGAGTGTCAAGGTGTTTGATGTTGGCTGAACTAGATTTCACTTCCCGTCAATCAAATGCAGACCAGCAATGGGCACCCAGTTATTGAAAGGGGGAAAAATGTCCTGCATTAAATTTTCACTTTGAAACTAACATGACCCATTCATTTACATAAATATAGAAGGGCCCAGTAGAAGCCATCACTGAAACAGCCCAACTGAAGTGCATGAAGCCACAGACATCCACCTATTGGTTGACAATATATCAAGGCTCATGTTTACAAATCAGCAACTACTGCAACCCTAGAACAGGAAATGTGTTTTAAGCTTACATTTCACACATGATACAACTGATACAAATACAGCTCGTGCATCTAATACAATGTATACGGTATTAATGTGCTCTGAGAGCTGTGGTACTGAGGAATATAACATGTTCCCAGCTCATTGGAAGCTCTAATTAGTTCCATTATGGCACACAGGATTTTTCTATTAGATATTTTCTTTATTTACATTTCAAATGTTATCCCCTTTCCCAGTTTTCCCCCTGAATCCTCCATCTCATCCCCCCTCCCTCTGCTTCTATGAGGGTGTTCCCCTAACTACCCACCCACCCACTCCTGCCTCCCCCCCTGGTATTCCCCTACACCGGCCTTCAAAGGACCAAGAGTGTCTCCTCCCATTGATGCCAGATAAGGCCATCCTCTGCTACATATGCAGCTGGAGCCATGGGTCCCTCCATGCATAGTTTTTGGTTGGTGGTTTAGTCCCTGGGAGCTCTGGGAGTGGGGGCTCTCATTGGTTGATATTGTTGTTCTTCCTATGGGGTTGCAAACCCCTTCAGCTCCTTTAAGAACTGTGCTATCTGGAAGTAACATACCCTTGATTTATGCCTTATTTCTTAATTATAATTCAAAAACATCAGATCCAAGTAATTTGTCATTACCCCACTGTAGGTTTTCTGACTTAAACAAGCACTTTAAAAACGTGAAAGTTATATTGATCTTTGAGAAGGAGGTGGCCCTACTCTCTCTTCTGGTTATATATTTGAGCAAACAACATTCAAAGTAAAAAGCAGAAAGTCAAAGATCTGGCAACTTAACTTCTACACTTTATTATTTTATTAGCCATAGTCCATTTTTGTAAATGTGTTTGCTTTCCCAATGGAAGGCACAGTGTGTACTTCCAGGTCCAGATTTCCGTTTTTACTACTCAAGAATTATCTGCTTCTTGTCTGGACTCCTTCTCTACCCTCCTTTTCGCTACTTCAGTTAACAATTTCATAGCTTTTGAACCTAATTGCTTTCTCCTCTGGTCCTGGATCTTTTGGATGCTTTCCACTGAGCCCATTGTATGTGTTTATGCCTTCATGTCATATGCATTTTATACCATCCAAATATCCAGTAAACTTTATTGAATCTTTCTACACACTTTACAAAGTGGCATTAGTTATCCCTCCTCTGTAAATCATAATTATTTCCATTTTATAGCCAGATGAAACTGTTTCATGCAACCATCTCCGTGAAAGTTGAGTTGCCCAGTCAATGTTTCTGACTCCCTCAAATCAGTAACCCCAACATTTGCAAACTCTTTGGAAAAAAAACAGTTTTAAAAGTCTTCTTTGTTGATACTGAGATATCACCAAATAACATTTTAAAAACATTTAAGTCCTATCAATTCAGGGCTAATTTTCCTTGTCATATTTAAAGATTTCCCACATTATGGGTACTACTATATCCACACATGACATGGTAGCATCAATTTTTTCCCCTCCCTTGCACACACCACTACTGCTTGTACTACAATTACATTATCCCTACCAACAGCAAAACTAATAATGAAGACATAACAAAAGCTAAGAGGGTTTTATTCTAAAGGCAGGGGAGTCCAAGAAGTCCAAGAATCTCACCTATGTTATCCATGATTA
Organism: Rhabdomys pumilio; assembly: GCA_030674055.1. NCBI lineage: Eukaryota > Metazoa > Chordata > Mammalia > Rodentia > Muridae > Rhabdomys > Rhabdomys pumilio. Next base: position 46,027,739 of record JANHMN010000011.1, read on the forward strand.
ACAGGTAAAACCTGTTTGCAAGCTCAACCATGTTCTTCTCAAAGCCTTTGTCTTTGTCTTACAGCACACAATGAAGTTATCATCTTTTCAGGCCATATCAAAATATATTTAATGCTTCTTTCCATAGAGTGTAATTTCTCCATAATGCCTGCACTGAATAAGGGAGAGAAAACATTTGCTTTATGGACTTCAACTTTAGGATGAAGCTATTTTATATAAGAAGGAGGTGAAATAGATAGATAGATAGATAGATAGATACATAGATACATAGATACATAGATAGATACATAGATAGATAGATAGTAATTCTGAGAATAGATATATAGCAATGAGGACCCAGAGCATCATTAATATTACAGCCCATTAGCCTTTAGAACATAAATAAATATAATTTTAAAATATGAGCACCTTTATCAAGAACATTCCTCTAGAAGGAAGGACCCAGTACTGCCTAGATGTCTGTCTCTCTGCCAATGTCCTGGAAAGGTAAGATGCAATGTCAAATAATACTAATTCATCTGTCATAATAATAATAATAATTCATGTCATTAATTAAATAAATCTAATAATTTAATAGTTTTAAAAATGCAATTGAGAGCTGGAGAAATAGATCAGCAATTAAGAGCACTAACTGTCCTTTCAGAGAACCTAGTGTTGGTTGCCAACTTCTGGCCTCCAAGGGTGCCAGGTATCAAGTAGTGCTCATATATACATGCAGGCTCTCACATATACACATGAAACTAAAAAGAAAAAAATCTTTAAATAGCCAAATTCTACAATGTCCTAAAGCCAACTGAGCTCTGGTGAACTTCTGATAAGTCAGATAAGATCCATAATCATAGTTTTTTATTGTTTTTTGTCAAAACTACTTGATGCAGTGAGAGTTTTCTGTGATTTATTTTCAAAATAGATGAGATGCTAAATTTTAGTCATAGATATTATGACAATAAAACTCCACTGAATGTTCGTTGCAATGCATGATTAATGAAGCAGTTACATACTGCCCAGATGCTTTTATGCATTTTCATTTGTAGTTGTTTAAAGTTTTTATCATCACTTTAAGCAATGGTTTGTTAATTTGATCCACACTTCCATGATGTCTGTCCATCCTCTTCTCATGTTCCCTGCTCTGTCCCATTTATCCATTTATCTTGAGTCAGCATGCGTTTTATTACTTCTTTTTCCCTGTTCCAGCCATCACTTACAAATCTGCTTGACTCTTTCACAGTCATCATTTCAGTTTCCTGACCTATCCCCACAACTCCCCCAACACACATATTAAAATCTCCATAGACAACATGGTAGGACATTAGGTAAAGGCACATAATTTTGTTTTATTTAGCAACATATCAGGTTTTGTGTCAATATCCTGTGTATGTGTGTGCGTGCATGTGTGTGTGTGTTTTCATATAAAATTGAAGAGTATTTTTTCAGTTTCTGCTAAGAATTCTATTAGAATCTACAAGCATGGGAGATTTTCCCAACTTCAGATATCTTCTTTAATGTCTTAAAAATTTTGTTATGCAAGTCTTTAGCTTGAGAGATTACAGTTATTACACACACACACACACACACACACACACACACACACACAGCCAGAATATTGGCACAAAACTAGATACATTGATTAATGAAACAAAATTGGTGACCCAGATCTAATTCCACACACCTACAGATATTTGAGCTTTTACGGAGAACCCAAGAATCCACACTGAAGACAAGTCAGTATATTCAGTAATAGTGCCTATCAAAATGGAAGCTGCATAGAGAAGAATCAAAATAGTTTTAAAACTTCATATTAAGGCAAATATTATGGAGACTGTTTTTCAGGTCAGCTTAGTATTAAATAATAAACCCAGTTTCAGCAAATATACAATTATTTGAGGGTCTATATTTCTCATAAGAGAGCTTTCTGACTGATCTTCATTCCATGTTTATCAAGAACTCTTTCCAATGCTTTTCTATGTCAATTAATTTAGTCCTTTTGAGAAATTGTGTGAAGAATTATCTTGCTCATCATAGAGATCTGACATACAAGCTTTAGGTTAATTTTTAATAATCAGCAAATATTCTTAGTAAGCAAAAAATAATTATGCAAAGTGTTTAAAATAATTAGTTACACCATTAGTGAATGTAAATCATAGCTTGCTACTACATGCCTGATTTAAGGTTCTTAATACTTTCACACAATTTACCGTACCATAATTAAATGTTTTTAAAAATATTTCCATCATATATAAGTTCTATATTCAAATGTCAACTGACATATATTTATTCATGGCCCCTTTCATATCTGCATCATTCATAATTTACACTCTCAACAGGCAGGTACTATTCTTTACATTTGCATCTATCACAAATACTTTCGTAATATGATCCACAAAAATATTTTCAGAATGAGGTTATATTTGAAGGTTTAGTAGACAAAAATACCCTCCCAATTATGGGAGTGATGATGATAATGATAACATTTTCATTTTTCTCACTGAAGCTGTTTTCCTGATTATTGTGACTGATAGGAACATGGTTTTGGTGGCCTGGTTTTACGCATGGGCCTAGTTTGCCAGTGTCAATAGGAATCACTAATTCGGTTCTGTCTAATTGAGACAAAGATGCATCTCAGGCAGCATCTGATTTTCATGAAGTTGACTCTGAAGAACTCTTGGCAGAATCAGAGTACACCTCTGTGGTATAGACCATACTGTCAAAGATAAGGTGACAGGCTGACCATCATTGTCTCCACTCAAAACCTAGACGTAAAATTTGGGAGACTAGCTTATTTTTTTCTAGCTTTATTATTCAGTTCATAGAAGTTATTCATGGCTTCCTACTACATGCCTGATTTAATGTTCTCAATACTTGCTCTCATAAAAATATTAAGCTATTCTTATAGGCTGAGCTGTGTTTCAAAGTTTAAAAAAGTTACATCTGTGCTGATGTAGCTCTTGCTTCTAGTTCAACCAGAGATGTCAGATCACAGAAAGGTAGAAAAAACAGTTGAATAATTGTCAGGCTAGAATTGGGAATGCTTAAGTCAGGACTCATTTTGCTCATGAAATGTGTCAGTTACCCTGAGACTTTTATGAATCTTATTTCTTTAATATTTTCTTATAGTGTATTATTTTGATTTAAATTGAAAACATGTACATTATTAAGCCTTGCTAACATATAAATATCTGTAGGATAAACCAAATTCAGTCTAGCCTCTTCAGAACCCAAAGGAATGATGCCAGGATCATGTAGTCTGGCAAGAAGCATTGGGGAACTTTGATTCAGAACACTGACATTTCCTGAATAGGAAAATATAAACTGCTAATTTAATCAAGAAACAAACAACTGCAGATGTAGTAGTTAGGTCAAATATGTTTCTTGGTAACTTCTAGTTTCTCCTGAAAACATAATGAGCACTTTCAGCTTATTAGAACCCAATCTGAGGTTTCCTCCCAGACAGATGGATTGTCTCTTTGGCCCCAGGCTTTTCTCATCTGTTTCTGCAAGTATTATTCCTTTTCTCAATCAGGGATCCTCCTAGTCTTCATAGATTGGTCAAGAATTTGGTTAAACTAATTATTCACATTTCCTTAAAAATTGAGGTTTTTTAAAAATTAAGTTTTTGTGATCACTCCTTGATAATCTATAAAATGACCATTGCCTCCAACTCTAAGGGGTTTCTTGTGTCCTATCTGAGTACTCAAAAAGAAAAGAAAGGATTTTGTGCTGAATCTAACAGTTATGCTTGCTTTTCTGTGATGCTGAAGAGGTGTGCGTCAGCTTCTGTGGGGGAAAAAAATCACATAAAAATAATGAAAATAAAATTTCTTTGAAGGGAAACATGATTCTCATTGATATATGCCTAAACATTTGACAGAGAAAGATGGAAAGTAGATTTTCTTTAATGCTGAATGACCAAGCTTGTCTTGGCTACCTTAAAACACTTGAATCACACAAATCTCCCAGGATTAATGTATCTGAGACCTGATAAAATAAGTTTTTTTCTTTCCTCAGGCTAGTCACTTGCCAACATTCTGCTAGAAGCACGAGTCTTGTGTTAGAAAGCATACATGAACAGCCCACCAATGACTTCTAGAGAATTTAATGAAAGGCACTCCAGTACATTCAGCTTGAAAATGCTTTGTTATACACTCCTAATTGCCTAGAAATATAAGTATTAAGTTTTGACAAAATAATACTTTTCTCAATAAAGCAACAATTTTTATTATTTTGAACACTGGCTCTTAACCAGAAACATAAGGCATAGATTTTTTTTTTAAGTCTTTATCCTACTATTTTATAAAAAAGAAATGTTTATTAATTTGACTTGATTCGTAGATATGTAGAAATTTCTCTGTGCTAAACCATAAGCTTGCTTTCATTGTGCTGTGTTGGGAATCCTTAATTAAAGTCATCTATGTTTCCTGACATTTTATGCATAGACAAGTTGTCAAGCCTTCCAGACGGCATTGTCTTTCCACTCCCATCCTCTGGAAGTGGCATGCTTTGACAATCATTTGAAATGATGGTGTGATTATAAAACATTCCTGTCCTTTAGAAAAACTTAAATACTAAACAGAATACAATATTTTTGCCAGTTATTTTTTTATTATATTTTCTTCTTGACGTGATTTCTAGAATTTTATTTCTTTTCTTGAGAGCCATTAGAATAACTGTTCCATCTGGAGACCTAACTGAAATAAAACTGCAAGTACTGAGTGTGTGAAATGGTGACTGTGGGTAGTGTAGTCCTAGTCATTAGAGCTCCTGCAGTGAGTAAAATTTATAATTGTGTTCCTGTGCTTCAGCAGGAAGTTCCACCTCATTTTCAGAATAACTGGAAAGCTATCCTACCAAAGGAAATGAGCAATGCAGTAGAATTTTCAGTAAAATAGAACAAAAACTAATACCCAACCAGGAGCTTAAAGAAATAATATTCCTCTTTTCTCTAAAACGTGGATATTTCCATCGCATTTACTAATCATGTTGCTAATTCTAGAAATATGAACAAAAGGACTATAATTCCATAGGTTTTATGTCACACTGTGAGTGATTAAACAATGGAGAAAGACAACCAGTCTGTCCTACCTTAGGATGTCAGTGCCTCGTTCCTCCTGGAAAACTACTTTCTGAGCTCAGGTTGCCCTTTAATGGTGACTGCATGCTGTCTATCTGAGGAAGCTGTCAGAACTATGATAGAAACAGTACCTTACCCTTCTCGTCTCTTTCTACTTTCTCTTATGATACTGACTTTCATTTTCATCATATTGTGTCCCATTTGATATTTATATGCCTTTCTGTGTGTGCACCCATTTTCTATCTCTATTAAGGTGTTACTTCCATAAAGAAGAATGATCTATCTTTTTTCTACTGTATTACCAATGACCAAGGTACAACCTGATGTTTCTTTTTAAATGAATGGATGAATGAATGGATGAATGAATGAATGAATGAATGAATGAATGTGACCAAGTTGTGACTTCACAACCCATGTTTCAAAAGAGCTTATGATTAGATGTTGGTTGTTCTAGTCTACAAAAAGCCTAATGGGTGAACCACTTCTTTTCCATGTCCAAATACACATAAAACCATGAATTAGGTTTCTTTTCTGGACACTGGTGACTTTGGTGTTTATATCAAGTTTCCAATATGCAGCACTTTCCCCACTAGTTTCCATGATATTCTAGTCATCTTTTAATTTTCACAAGACATTTTCTTCCTTGAATGCTCTAGATTCAGAATTAACAGGTCAGCTGTTTCCTCTCAATTGAGATAACTGTATTCTTGTTATAATCCTTACTTACTTTAGTTTTTATACCTTTAGATCCCTAACTAGAGTAACTAAAAACTAATATATCTCCTTTTAACTGCTCTAGGCAGTGGGACCTAAGAAAATGGAGACTAAAAATGAAATGGAATAAATCTTTATATAATAGCCAACTTTATTCAGAGAATCCGACAATTTCTACTCTGCCCTCAGAGTTAAGGGAAGTCAGATGAGTGAGGTGTACAGTGACAAGGGATGCCACCTGTGGCAGGCGAGCCTCACATGGCAAAACCATGGTTTTCTTAGGGGCATATCTACAAATAACAACAGCCAGTTGTAATGAATAATATGAAGTAAACCTACTCTTAACTAATACACCTTGGGGGCACAAAAACAAAAGAACAATTCCTTGCTTTGAAGAAACTGAAGTTATAAGACTCTTATCTTTGGTGTCTCAGAGTTTTCTCAAAACGATTCAGAAATCTCAGATGACTTCATTCTGGCATCATGTTCTGACATATTCCCTCATTTTTACTTTTAAAAACACAGGATACCCAGAGTAACTTTGATTTGAGATGTAGAACATCTAATTCAAACTCTAACTGTCATTTGATTCATGGGTGTCCTATAAGCAAGCAAATTATACACAGAATGAATAATATTAGAACAGTGAAATCATTGTGTGCAATACTCTGCCACCAAGAACAGGAATCCAAATGATCCCAGGTACTATTGATTACATAATTATATTGAGCAGAAAACCTGGAGAAAAAGAGATCATGAAAAGAGATCTATACGATTAGTCATTTTAGTCTCATTTCGAACATAAACCCGTGTTTGCCCTTCAGTAAGAACACAAATGTTATGATGTATTAAGCAAATTGGAGGTGATTCAAATTCCAAGAAAAAATCAAATTCAGTCCCTTCTTCAGGTGAATGAATGAATCTATTACAGTCCCAAACTCTAGTCATAATCAGAGTCATTAATAAAGAGAAAAGAAGCTGGATCCATCTGATCTACAAAGTTGAAACAAAGAAAGATGAGAAACTTAAGACCAATACATGTGCTCAGAGACACTCACTGCAGACAAACAAGTCAAAGCAGCTAGCACTTCCAGAAAAAGATTCTCAGGTGACATAGAGCTCTGTCTGCCTGAATATGGCCCTGGGTAGGCAGAATCACTTCTGATGGTATGCTCAGTTTCTCCTTTTGCCATTCTGTGTTGACTTCCATGGTCTTCTTACCAACAATCATTGTCCTTAATGTCCTGGGGCCAGAGGCACCAAAGAGGAATCCATAATGTTTCAGTGTACCCATCTATAATAACAGATATACAGCCCTTCCCTGTTTTCTACTAGGTATGTAAAAGTAGGGCAGGTTAAAGCATGGGCTTGCTTGTTTCCTTTTGCAGTAAAACAAAGAAGACTGTAATATTCACAGGTATGAGACTATTGATGAAAATAAGACTACAACAGAAGCAGAATCTAAACTAATACTTAAGGGCTTATGAATTAACTATAATAGATGAATCAAAGTAGCCAGAAATTCTCCTGAGCTAAAGAAAAAGAAGTACTAATGTATTGATGAATATCTGAACCATATATTCTTCCTATATCCTTAAATGAACCTTCAATAAAATAAGTATCTGCCTGTGGAATAGGAGAAAGTTGAGCAAATTTTATAATCTCAAAATCAGTTCATATGAGAAAATCTCATAGCTTGCTGTCTGGGTAATGATTTCCTATCTTTCCATAGCAATCTGCAAATGAAATTTTACTGCTCTTAAAAACAGATTGTTAGTTAAGGGTAATATTATACAGCAAGAATCAAATCCATATAATTGTTGACACTGGGTCTTCCTCTGATTTACTAATTTATGAAGAAAGTAAGATAAGCAATTAGAATTTTCTGGCCCTTATGGTATAGATAAATCCATTGCAAAGACTTTTCCTATTGTACTCTAATACCAGGAGAAGACAATTTAGTGGGGAAAATGAATAAGGTTACAGGCATTGAATAATCCATGGAATACACAAATGCTTCTTTAGGCCTGAATTTTAAAATCTATAGTTGTTTTCTTATCTCTTGAGATAATATGTGAGGACTATCCAATGTCTTTGTTCCTTTTAGAGTTTCAAATCAATTGATTAGTGCATTGGAAACACCAAGCACAGACAGGGAACAATTGAAAAACAAATTCCTTTCACTGCCTTGCCTTAACTTGCCTACGTTGTAAACGTATCATTTTTTTCCCCCATAGGCTCGCCTAAATTCTCATCAGGAAGGAAAGAGAATTAAGATTATGTTGATTAACAAGACCTCATCCCATGCTTCCGGATCTTCAGGAAGTGAAAGATACATATTTAAAAAAGACTCTAGTGAGGGAGCTGAGGGAGTCCTAGGGGCATAGGTATCAGCAACTCTATTTTTACTTCCAATTTTGCCTGAATGGAAAATTTTCTTTTTCTGTATATTTTAGTGATAGTTGTTTAACATTTAATATTTAGTATTTGAGCTCCCCCTCTATAAAACGATGCACAAGCAAAGCCTTCTCTGGTTTCTGCCCCATTATTCTCACGCAACTCTTTCTGTGAGGGTCCCTACTCTTTTATCTCATAGCAGACTTCAGGTACCTAGTACAGATGCCACTTATCACCACTGTAGAAGCAGTGGAACTTGAGAGAATGGAGCCAATAAATGAGGCAGAGTAAACTGTCATTCAATAAACAAACAAACAAACCAATTTATTCAGAGCATCAGACAATTTATACCCTGAGGGTTAAGAAGAGTCACATGAATAAAGTACACAATCACAAGGAGAAGACACACACAACAAAATCATGTTTTTGCATGAAGGCATGTAAACTAATAACAATAGCCAATTATAATGAATAACATTGTGGAAACTCACTCCTATCCACTACAGCTGGCAAAGAGGTAAAGGCATAATCCAAGAACAATTTTGTGTTTCTGAAGACACTGAGGTTACAATACTCTTCTTGTCTTGGCTTCTTGGAGTTTTGTCACAAATGTTCAGAAATACTCTCACATGGCTCTGCTTTTGGAATGCGTTCTGACAATCTCCCAACACTGTGAGGCAAACAGTCTGAAGCATCCTATCCTTAAGGTAATTTGTCTTATAAAGAAAAGAATAAACAAATAGATTAAATGCTCTCAGTCAATGTCCACAAAAATGCTGATGTTTAGATGGATTCATGATACAAGAAATTGAAATGATATTTAGTTATTCTGATCTACCTTTTAAAAACATAGGTACGGCTCACTTACGTTGTCTACTATGCAAAAGAAGAGACACAGCTACAAGATCATTTCTTCCCTTCAAATACTTTTAACCATGCATGAATTTATAGACCGAATAGTTAAGACCTTCAGCAGAAAACATTGTATAATCTTCAGACATGGACTGTCTGGCATTTCTGTGTCTATGAAAACTTCATTGTTAGATGTTGATTTCATTGTGTACAGCTTGTCACCTCATTCTTTTAATAATGTAGACACTTTGTGTCTAGGACAAGAATATATTTCAAGCATGTCACAAATATCTGTATATGTGGCTTAGTGATTATCAGCACATTTCAATGAAAAAGCTCGGGTGGTGTCTTTTTCATCCACGCCTTTGCTGCTAAAGATGTTGCCTGAAGGACGGCAGACAGTGAGTATCATTACTGCCAGAATCCTGAAAAGGAATCCAATCAGGGCGCTGTGACCATTTCCTGACATTAGTAGGAGGCAGCAACATTGATGCAGAAATCCATTTCAAAGCGAGGCTGCTGACAAGTAAACGTGAAGAAGGCTAAGCCTTTACAAATGGTCAGAGGCACAGTGTGCTGACAGCAGGCACTATTGACTTTCCCTGGAACAATCCCTTGCCAAAGACTCAGTGGAGACTGGAGGAGCCTTGCAGGAGGCAGGTGGGGGGGGTAGAGTGAGATGGGGGGAGGTAAGGAGCTGGGTTTTCTCAGAAACTACCTGCTGCCAATCAGCTTGGCATCATTTAAGGCAGCAGGTGCTCCACGGGACAAAATGAAAGATCATCAGAGAATATCCTTTTCTTTTCCTTTCTGTTTTTGACAACTCATCGATGGAGGAACCTGGTTGAGATGAAAGTTCAGTTGCCGTTGACAAGATAGCTTTTCCTCCTAGCTATTAACCGAGTCAGTGGCCTGTGACAGATTAGGGAAAGGGACTCATAGATATTTAGCTTTCACTGGTTTTCCCTTCTTTTTTTTTTTTTTATTCCGCACATGAAAGCTGTAGTTGAACAGAGAAAATACATGCCAGCATTTTAAACACAGCCCCTCCCCTAAATAATTACTAGTGTGCTGTGTTTGCTTTGATTTTATGATCTATCCCTTTCAACATCGCTGATCTACAGAAAGACAGACTTTTGCATAATGTTACTATCATAGGTTGCCCGATTTGAGTAATCTGAAGATGAGGTCCAAATGACTGAACACAATTTTCGTTTTTACCTTAAGTTACCCATATGGAAAAAAAAAGTCTGTACATAATGCCAAAATTTCCCAAATAAAATCTGTGATGGTAATACAGCACTATGCTATACCTAATGAAGTAGCCAAATGCTGTGCCTAAGATTACCGAAGTTACCAGAATGTCCCTAGAAAACACTAAACCTGATCAAATAGTAAACATTGCTATGACATTTGATACAAGCACATGAGTAATGGAAGGTAAAATTTAAAAAGAGCAGTGCATATATTTGGCTTACGTTATGAATTAATTTAGAGTCAAACCCATCACTTTCACTACTGAAGAAGAAAACATTAAAATATCCCTGTTAAAAGTAAATTAACAAGTGAAGACATAAGGAGACACATGCTATGCAAAACTGAAAAAGATCACATTCCAATAAAACTTTGCTTAATTAAATCAGGTTTTTGTGTGCATCCACAATTACAGCTAAAAAAAAAAAAAGTCACCTCATGTGATGGAGTTTTCAGCATTTCTAAATACAACCTCATCATAAAAAGAAACACAGAATAACATCCTACACAATTAAGTTCCTAATCCTTTGCTTGAGCCATATGGCTCTTCACTTCACATGATGATAATTGCTAATATGGCTCTTTACCTGGAAGAAAGAGATAAAATAGAAAAAAAAAATCAATCATTCATCTATCAGAGTTGATGAAAACCTTGTCTTTTTATTCAATTGTTTCAAAAAGATTTGGTTTCTTCACAGGTCACTGGCAATAACATAACCAGACTTGATCTAGTCTTCTAGGGGTATAAAGCAATTTCCATTCACATCCTAGCCTTTGTTATACAACTAGAGGATGTTCTAGAAAGCTAAAGACTTGCATACACACAACAAAAACAACAACAGCAACAGCAACAAAAGCAAAAGCAAATACTAAGTTTACCCAGACATGAACATTCCCAAATGCTTCACAATATTAGTCATCAGAAGTTTTATGACATCACTCTGAGTATCTGTATGCACTGGGAATACTGCAGCGTTGCCGAGCTATCTGCTTTAGCTCTAAGTTAGAAGAACCAAGGATCACTATGAGGAATTCAGCTAATTAAAAGCCTGGTAAAGAGGCCATTTTATTATATTTTGTTCTGCTTTTATGAATGAAGTTTTTAAAAGACAATTTACATCTGCTTCAGGATGTCCATTTAAAGTATACATTCATTTGCTTTTCAGTATATAGAGCACTCAATTTAAATATTGCCACAGCTTCAGAAAGAACCTGCATACCCTGTAAAGATCTTGCTATCTTCCCCAACTTGCAGCTTCTAACAAATGCTCATTTATTTTCTGAGTTCATAAATTTTCCTGCCTCACAGACTTCTTATAAATAAAATCATATGTATTTGTCTGGCAATATCTTATACATATGTATATTTAAGTGTATATGTGCACATACATGCACACACACATATATACTTGTATATACATATACAAGTTTGAGTATCTGTTAAAATAAGTTAGAATTTAAAATAGGGGGAGAAGAAATGGTACATGGAAAAGCATCATTTGCTATGAGATACTGATTCTAAATATTGAATAAAGGTATTCCAAGTGATGGGAAATAAAATTAAACTTTAAGACTCTATATAACTATTCACAGCCCTAGGGATTATAGAGACTAACCTATTGTCTCCATATTTGTTTAGTTTTGAAACTCTTACTTCAGAATAGACTAAGATTCACTTCTGAATCTTTACTTTCAACAATTAAATGACACAAAATATAAGCAGGGTAATAATATAAAGACATATAACTGAAATTCTTAATGTTTTATCCAGGTCTTTCTCAAAAACCATCATAAAAGAGGTATAAGCACTCTGTTTTATAAATGCAACTCTGATAAATATTCAACTGTTACCCTGTGGAATTAAGCACATATCAACTATTCAATACCATTTTGCATGTTATATTTGTGGTTTTTTGTTGTTATTATTACCATTAAGGAACTGAAAATACGCTAGATCAAGGGTCTGCATTTATGGGCTTCAAGTCAATTAAGTCAGAAGTATAATTTTATTGACATATGGCCAGACTCATTCATTCACATGCGCCTGCTTCTACATGATGGTGATCAAGTTGAATTGCCACGGCGGCCCCTATGACCGGAGAAGCCTAATATATTTACCATTTGACCTTTTGGAGAATAATGTTTGGCTAGAAAGAAATACAAATGTTGTAAAAGTCCCTTCCCTATGGACTCTGATCAATTTAAATAAGTGAAGAAAGCTAAGTGAATAATTAGTTGAGAGTTTTCATTAGGGAAAGTCATTAAGTAGCTGAATAGTAAATTGTATTTTAGTTCACGAAATCATTAGATTATTGACTATCAATAGATTTTGCTAGGCTTACATTTTCAAAACGCCTAAAATACACATTTTAAAAACATACTTAAATAATATACTGTCAATCAAAATCAAACAAAATTGATAATTAAAATGTGTCACTTTGTTTATTATTTACCACCATCATGGTTACATTTCTATGCTAATGTAATTGTTTGAAAAAGCATAGATTTCCACTTTCTACTCTACCTAAATTAGAATGTGGTTAGTTTAATGCACATTGACTTATCTAAGAAGAAATCAAATATCCTGAGTCAATTATTTGCATATGTTAATTGTTTTAGTTGTTTCTCTTTAAAACTTCTCCTTATATCTCTCCCCTGACTGAGTTAGGATTAAGTACATTTCAAGCATTTTCTCCAAATAAGAGCATAATCAACCCCTCAAAATCATTTGTCTGTTTGCACAAAGCATGCAAATATGACAAACACAAAATAAGACATGTGAATATAAAATATATAAAATATAAATATAAAATATAAATATAAAATATAAAATACAAATATAACTATAAAATATAAAAATATAAAGCATGCGAATATAACAAACACAAAGGTATTTGCAGTCAACTTTGAGAGCAGTGTTTATTTATTTCTAACACATATTAGTTGCATATTATCTAGACTTATGTTTGAAAAATCTATATGCTCTCTTTCACTATGTATTTTTTGCAGCCTTCACATTTTCTAGCTACTAATTTGTATTTCCTTATATTATTTTACTACAGCGTTAGAGCAGTTTCTACATATTTGCATCTCATTTGAACTTGACTCGGCTCTATTTAATACAGTTGTCCAACCAGTTATACTTATCAACTGATTTCCTCACTTTGGGAAGTCTTAGGGAGAGCTGCAGTTAACTTTAGTAAAAATAGTAGTTCCTACTAACTATTGCTATACCTCCCAATTTTTCATAGCTTTTGTATTTTCTGTTCATTTTATTTGAATTATTAGTTAAGCAGTGTTATCAATGTTGTTTATATTTACAGTTCTTTAGAGGCAAAATCTTGACTACATTAAAATAAAATATATACTAATTTAATTTTAGATGGTCTTCTGTATATCTTCTCTTATTTTAGAAATACATGGCAATTTATATTTTCTACGATTTGAAAATTAACATTGGCATGTTCTTTAAATTTTACTTTCAAATTTTTCTGCTTCCCAGATGTTCTGAATCTTATCTATAAAGTACAGACAGTAATGCAGAACTTAATGTTGCTCAAACTATTAATTATGCATATGAAATACACAAGAAAATCTTGTGCTGGTGTGTTTACCTCAACTTGATACAAGCTAGTTATTTTGGAAGAAAAAAAGCCCACTTGAGAAACTTTCTCCTCCAAAATTGCCTGTGGCATATTTTTCTCTATTGAGGCATAGTGTGAGAGGGCCCAGCTCACAGTGGGTCACTATTAGTCCTGGGTACTGTAACAAAGCAGGGTGAGCAAGGCATGAACAAGCCAGTAAGCAGCATTCTTCTGTGATTGCTGCACCAGTTCCTGCCTCTAGGTTCCTGCCCTAAGTTCCTGCCTAACTTCCTTAGATGATGAACTGTGATGTGGAACTATTGGTGAAATAAATCTTTTTCTCCCCAAATTGATTTTGGTTATGATGTTTAATCACAGCAATAGAAATTCTAATTAAAGCAGAATATTTCAAAACTCCCATGTATGTCTCAGTCAACCCTCAAAAATAAACAGTTTTGCTCTCTGACAAGAACGAAGACTTTTTTATGAGCAACCATATAAATCACGTGAAGGAAAAGCAAGCCTGGTCTGTGTTATAGGGCTTTGGGCATCCTTTTAGAAAGATAGCCACCTGAGAAAACGTGTCACCATCTAAATCACAAGGAAAATTTAAACACGCCAATTCGATTTTCTTACGACAATAGACTTTAAGTTCCTTTGGTATAATTACTCCTTTAAAAATAATAAAATTGAAGGTCCAAAGCACATAAGTCATATGACCTATCTCAGTCAAATCACTTGAGAGCTAAGATTCAAAATCAGGTTCCTTTGAATTTAATGATTTTGTTACTTCAATGTTAAAAAAAAAACATGGCATTATGTATTATGTGTGTATGTATGTATATGTGTATGTATGTATATATGTATGTATGAATACCTGCCACCACATTCCAAGTGCTGGGATTGCAAGTTTACACAAGCTACCATGTCTAAGGACAGGACAGCCTTTAGAAAACATAATTTTTTTCTAAAACTCATTTCTTGATAGAACAAAAAAAAACAAAATTTATTTAAAATATCTTGAAATTCTCAGAGAGAATTTTATGTTTCCTATGTTACAGTCCCCCAGCAACATGCTATCACCACAGGTTTGTATGATTTCACGTCTCAAATCAACCACACCACAATTATGGACAGTGTATGTTACATCATGTGTGCAGCTGGGTATTGATGTGTTTATAAAAAGATAAGGAGATATAGATTATGTTCTATGGGAGTGTGGTGAGTTATGGGGAAAGGGGATATCTCAGTGGGCTCATTCCAAGGTATCCCTTCCCCCTTATGTACCAGCCACAGAATGGTATAGTATAGAATAGAGTTTATTCAGGGCATGGGGATAAAAGAGTATAAAAGATAAAAGATAAAAGATTAAAGAGTAGTAGAGGCAGAGAGAGAGGCAGAGAGAGAGATTAGAGAAGTAGAGGCCAGCCATGACCACGTGGAGACAGGGAGAGAGGGGAACAGGAATAGGGAAGGGGAGAGGGGACAGGAGAAGCAAGAGGCAAGAGAGCAGGAGATGAAGAGAGATTAAGAGAGAGAGGAGGAGGCAAGCAGCCCCTTTTATAGTAGGCCAGGCCTACCTGGCTATTGCCAGTTAACAGTTGGGAGGAGCAAACCTGGCTGTTTCCAAGTAACAGTGGGGTGGAGTTTAAACAGAGTGCTAATAGGTATAATCTGTCAAAACGGTGCTACATGTTAGTGAGGAATCAAGTCTTGTACTGACCCTGCATACCCACGACTTGACAGGCCCAGTTCCCAAGAATTCCATGTGGTTCCTGTGGACAGAAAATGTAAGCAGTTTTCTTCACATCTTAAGCCAGTAGAGTTCATCAGTAAGAGGACTGTTGACCTCTGGGTCAAAAGCTGGCAAGTGTGCTGTCAGGTATACTAATATACTGCCATCACTCTTCCACCCAAGAGCTTTGTTGAAAAGTACTCATTCACATTTGGATAGCCCTATTCTTCCCATGGTCTTCCATTCAGAGTTCTATAATTATACTTGACCTAAGAATATCAAACTTTTCTGTGCATATGATACTTTGTTAGAAGAAAACAAACAAAAACAACAGAAATTTGTCTTTAAACGTTAGGAAAAGGCTAGCAGCATTGAAAAAAGATACTGAATATGTTACATGAATTGGAAAAAAATGGAAAATGTTAAAGAGTATGCATCTTTAAGAGTTTAATCCTTATCAGATTTTTAAACATAATTCTGTTATACTCGAAGACAGGATCCTTAGTGTAACTGTCATCTGAGAGGCTTCCCCCAGCAACCGATGGAAACAGATGCAGAGACTCCCAGCCAAACATTAGATAGAGCTTGGGGAATCTAGTAGATGACAAGAAAAAGGAGTGAAAGAGTCAGAGAGTTCAAGGACACCATAAGAAAACATAGAATCAACAAACCTGGGCCCATAGGGGCTCATAGAGACTGAGCCACCAACCAGAAAGCATGCATGGGGCAGATCTAGGTCTTCTGGCATATGCTACAGTTGTGCAACTGGATTTTCATGTGGGACTCCTAAAGCAGAAGGAAAGGCTGTCTAAGACTGCACTCCCTGCCTTTGAATTCCTTTACCCTAACTGGGATGCCTTGTTCAGCCACAATAGGAGATGATGTACAGGGTCCTATTGTTCCTTTTTAAACCAAGGCTGGTTGATGTCCATGGAAGTGCTCCCTTTTCCTGAGGAGAAGGGGAGGAGGGGTGGATGGAGAGGAGAGGAGGTGAGAAGGAGGAACTGGAAGGAGGCCATCAGCATGTAAAGTAAATAAATGACAATAAAAGCAAAAGACTAATTTACATGTGCTTTATCTGATTTAAACAGAACCAGTTTTCCAACAGGTTTTTATTTTTTTTGTTTTTATTTTAGTTTTTTATTTTTGTTTTTATTTCAATGGCTTACACCTTTGCTTTTTTGTAAAAGCAGAAAGAATGTGATGGTGTAGTTGAAGGCGTCTAACATTCGCATGACACAAGTGGTTTAATCCTAGTGTTATATTTTAAGCAATTAAGTTCAGTTAAAAACATAGAACTGTATTATAGAAAGAGAGGAGAGAGAGAGAGAGAGAGAGAGAGAGAGAGAGAGAGAGAGAGAGGAGGGAAGAGAGAGTAAGGAAGAAAAGATAAGTTCTATCAGATGATAAATGTGCATACATGAGATGACTACTGTATAGAATCATTTTTAATCTATTAATACATTATTTAAAAGAATATTTCAATGAATAGCTTGATTATGATGAGTATCTCTGAATAGAAAAGTTTCTGCCTTATTACTTTGAATAATCTAGATAACAAATACTCATCTCATCTTTCTGTTTATGTTATTCATAAGCAAGACTCTTTTCCACATTTCACGTTTTATGTTTATAAATGCCCTCCTTCCACACAGTACAGTCATTAGGAAGAAGACAACCTATGTCCTCACATGAACTGAATGGACAATTTATAGTAACACTCTAGATATTTCTATATTTTTCTTCAGTGGTCATAAATACTATTTGTCGAGGTTTTCCATATACTGTTTGATGGATTTTCCAGAAGTAAGATGGAGCCATTGGTCGTTTATAATTTGATATGTGCCTAGATTGGTGTTATGATTTCTGGCTATTTTATTCTGTTCTATTTTGTTCTTGCTAAATTCTTAGTAGGTTTATGACTGAATATGTATTCATTATGTATACATTTTAAATATATATATGTATATATATACACACATTCTATACAATTATAATGTTATTGATATGTATATGGGAAGGTGCAAAGACTAAGGTGATTAACATAACATGACCTAAGTTATGAATAATCGATGAAGCCAACATTCAAGTGAACAGAATTCAGTGATTTGCACAGTAAATATGGATTAAATTGTTTTCAAAAACAAAAATGACCAAAGCATTACAGAAAATTGCATAAGAAACGACATTGAGATTTCTCCTCTGGAACTTTGTAACCAGTGTTCTTCAAACTGGCTAATACTTTTATTTACATTATTTAAAACGTATACAACTCACTTTCACATGTCTTCAAAAAGTAACAAATTTTTGTGTTAATTATAAAAGATGAAATAAAATAATTGATTTGAAGGTGAAGTTATTATGTTAATAAAGTGGCTGATGGATATCCAAACTGTTCTTATTCTTAATGAAAGTTAAGCACACAAGGCATAAACTAAACATTTGTTTTGTGGCATATTTTTACTATATTATTAATATTTAGTTAAGCAAATCCAGTAATACAGAGCTGTGTTTCTCACTACTCGTATCACAAGAGCTATTAGGAAAAAAAAAAAAAACTAAAGAAAAATGCGGCCATGTGTTTCTACAAGCATCAGAGTAGAAATAAGATTTTCACTATGACAATGGAAGGTGAAAGAGGAGACAAAGCCCTAGGGGAGTCAGTGACACTGTAGGAACAGGTTGGGGTAAGGAGCTGCGGATGCCATGTGTGTTTATTCAGAGGGGATATTAGTGCAGACACACCAATCTGCAGCTGTCAGTCAAAGGTGTAACCTTCAAGCTCACCCTTTGCAAATCATCAGGACGATATCTTCTTAATAATGGGAATACATGCCATAGGTTTATATTGGGAGTGACACCTGTCTTAAAAAGCTGGTCCACATTATTCAAGAAATAACTCTTACTATCATAAACATTTTCATACTTTTTTTTCCCATTGTTATACTTTGGTTTGGCATAAGTATAAGGCATTGAGCAAATTCCTTCATTTACTTTCTTTCTCTTTCTCTCCATTATTTGTGATATTCATCTTCTGCAGCGTCCCAGGCCACGATAAAAGACAGAAAAAGAAAAGAGAGTGTCGGTTTATGGAGATGGCATAGTGGGAAAATCACTTGGAACATGGTAGTAATTGGAACTTTCTCTGTAAGTTACAGTCCTCTGTATCAGATGATATTAAAATGATCTTTCTCCCTGCATCCTTTGGAATTCTTATCCCTCTGCTCAACATATTCTATATAACACAAATACAGCAGCAATAGATAAAGACTGTTCTCCATATTACATTAGAGATCTGAAAGAGAAATTTTACTAATGTATAAATATTTTCTTTCCAGAAAAATCCTACACATCTTTGTTCTTAGCCTCTGGGTATCATATCTAGCCCCTGCTTTCTTTCTTTTTTGCCTTCCAATATGCAGACTTCTAGGTTCCCTAATCCTCTTCTTAAATTACAATTTTATTCTAGCTCTGTCTTATTCTCTATACCATCACTTAGCATGTGGAATCCAGTATAAGAAAGACTATTTCTCAGGTGTACCAGCCATCTGTTTGGTTGTACTAAGCCGTTTAGATCTATCTTGTCATGGTAAGGGCAGAATCACCTTCAGTGAAATAGACATATTCTACACTTAGAGCTGCTTTCTGTATCCACAATACCTTTGTGAACACCATCATTCGAGGGCTCCACATACACAATCCACATTTCTGACACTCCACAACACATTTAGGTTGATCAAGGAATTCATTTTACATGAAATAAATTATAGCTACAGGCTTCTACTTATGGTTTCATATACTCTATGTGCAGACTCTACCACTTGGTAGTAGATCTCTTAATTAAGTGTAGAATAACTCAAACACCTAAATAAGGCTCAGTTATGGAAACAGTTGAGAGAAAACCCTGAATGCATAATATTCCAAACAGACCCCTTCATAGGTCTCAATTGTGAAAGCTCTTTTCGGCTACCAGTTGGCAACACATTAGACTTTATAAGTAAATAGTATAAGAACACTACAGGAAAAAGGAAGTTCTCTTTTGGATTGGTCCTCTGTGCTCTTGAGGAATAACTTCCAACTCTGTAAAGGTAAGACATCCATCCAGTTCTGATTACATGCCAAGTTTATGACTATTGTCATTGTTAGTGTCATTATTCATGGCACCAGATGGTGAACCAGCTTCAGGTCAGATGTGGCCAGGATCAGCCCACAACTTTGTCTTGCCTGCAGCAGATCATACTTAGCCCCAACAATTTTGAGCATCATCTTTTTGGGTAATCTTTCTCAACTTTAAGAATACCTTTAAATTTTTTTCTTCTCTGTTTAGTAGGTGATATCTCAATGCCAGATAATGCTACTCTATATTAAATTCTCCCTTACTAGAACCTGAATAATAGAATACATTAAAATTCTAAACATAGTGTTTATTTGACATATCACATGGCCAATAATATATTTAAATATCTTAAATAATCTGTGTTGAATTAAAATAAAAACATGCATGTTCCATCATACTAGGGGAAATTGATGAAATGAAGTAAAAAATAATAATCAAACAATAAAAGTTTCCTTACATTATCATATTTTATTAGAATACCTGTGGTTTGACCAAAATGTCAGTTGCTACCTATTATTTACCACAGGTGACATGTTGCAAAGGTGAAACAGCTAAACAGCTAGGACAACTCTAGAGACAGCTGATGGAGATAGTTGCCTTCAGAAGATGCTTGCCCATCCTGATGCATCTCCATGAATGCTGGTCTCCCTGGGTTTCTTGTAGACTCCTTCTCAGGTTATAGACTAAACCCCTGAAATTTTTCATCTTTCTCCATGTTCAAAGCTGGACTCCACTAAAAAGATTTTGTTTGCTTAGAAAATCTAGTTTTCCTAATATAATGATAACAGGGACCAGAGAAGAAAACTGAGATTAATACTGGAGAAAATAACCTCTCATAGTCTTGGTCATAGCAACATAAGAATAATAAACAGCACTCTTATTTTTAAGAGGGTTATATTCCATGCTTTTAATTCAAGTGGGTAGAGAAACACTAAGATTATGAATCACATTCTTGAATGTTAACAGGTCAAATCAGGTTAAATCCAACAACTGTCTTTGGTGATTTTTTTTTAATTGTGCAGTCTTTGTGATGTGCATCATGATTTTAGAATTTATAACTTTAGATAAGTTTAGTCAACTTCTAAATTACTATCTTAAAATTATAAATTATACCAAGAGATTTTTTTTAAAATACGAAGTTAAAATAAATACATGCATTTTCTATTATCTGCCTTCTACACATTTATCAAATTTTCATTTTAGAAAAACTTTCATATCCATTTTAGAAAATGTATTTTTTCTAAATAAACCTACCTATAAAATTTATAAGTGCATCAGAAATTGTTACCTCTTGTGTTTGATCTAATATCGTGACATATGAACAAAAAAAATTAAGAGAATAAAAAGTTATGTGGACTCAGTATTAGGTAGTTAACGGTTCTAGGTACAATATTTAAAACTGAGAACCTATCTAGTCTGAAGTACAGTCATGACTTATGTTAAATTACCAGAAAACAAACTATGAAAAAGCACAGTATAAAATAAGAAGTTACATTGAAATGACTCAGATTCAAATACAATTATCTTCCCATGAGCATATAGACATTCAAACAAGAAGTATGGGTCAGCATCACCTGCTGGCTCAGTTTTCATTATTATGAGACAGGAAATTTCGAACACACAATTTATTCTACCTGTTGAAGTAAAATAAATGGGGTTTATTCTAACCAACCCTCCCGATTTACAAAATGAAAAATAGGCAACTGTGCCACATATACCTTCTAAAACCAGACTGACTTATAAAAAATAACCTTAGTAAAATATCATATGTCATAGGAAGAAAAACATCACGGAAAAGGTACCAGAGCTCAATGGTGATTTATGAATGTTTGAACACTGTATCTTTCCTGAAATAGAAAGGAAATTATACATATACATAGCTATACTACTTGTGGCAAGTATGAATCAATTACTCTAAGAATCATTTTCTATTTCTACAAAATGGATTTAATAATATTTTCTATTTTACATAGCGTTTTGAAAAAATAACATACTATAATTGTAAAGAACTGAGTTCAGTCCTTAGAGGTTACACATTTGTTAACATCAATGTTATTTTCTGAGAAATCATTTATTCGAAACTAAATCCAAGTCTTTCTAGCCTCACATAGTTCATCATTTTTCTGCTTCTATTGAAGCATCATTTAATAAGAGGAGACACTATTTTTTCTTCATATTCATTCATGAAAAAAGAAGCTTGTATCACTCTAGGTCTGCTTTTGGTTTATGAACTGAAATGACTTTTTTCTCTATCAACTCACACATTTTGATGTTATCTATACTTTATACATCATATCCACTTTGACATACACACATACACACACACACACATATTAGACTTGCAGTTAATATTTTAGTATATTATCTCTTATCTTAAGCAAATATTAGTAGATGAATATGTCATGTTAGTATGATTAACAGCCTGGTAATCTTCATTGAAAAAGCAGTATTGAATACCAGTACTATTTACAAAATACTTTTATGAAATGTTATACAGAGAACACACACTTGTGTGTAAATCAGCACCACAATCTAATAAGGCCAATGTAAAACAGATGAAAGTTTTAGGTGCAGATAACCTTGTAATTATACACAGCCTATGAAGGCCAATAATAATGTTAATGGAAATTTTAGATGTAAATAGCCTTATAATTATACTCAGTATCATTATTATCATGCATATTGCTGAATAGCAGCATTATGTGAAATAGCAGATGTGAGAATATACAAATTGAAAGATTGGGTAAATTATATTACAACCATTCAATTGCATAACAAACAGCTTCAAAAGGACAAGAAATGTGCACTGTATACAGGGATAGGAAAATATATGTGAGGATTTATGGCCCTCGTATTATGTATGTTTTCCTATTTCCTACAATTGGGACAGTTCATGTTCTATTGAAAGATGGTCCTTGTGCCCACATATCTACAGGGAAACTAGGAGTGTTAACCATGCAGAAGTGTCTCCCCACTGGAAGAAATATATCTTCTTCCATCCAGAAGTCTGGCAATTGGAGGTGATTAACAGCCTGGTAATGTTCACTGTCTTTCGGGCTAGGACATATCAAGCTTCCACAACCAGGGTTAGAGGTGATTAGTAGTCTAAATAACCCTTACATTATCTGTATATTCAGGGGCTCTCTAAAGCTCCCACAACCAGGACCTGAGGACGCTGATAACCCTTGTGACCTCTACACTTTCTGTATGACTGAGACAAGACCAGATCTTTATTTGGTCTCTTAAGTCAATAGAGATAGCCTGTCTCTAGAAATCATCTTAGAAGAAATGACATGTACCCTGAATTGAGGTTTGATGTAGTTATGCTTCCTTTGTGCACCAGGACTTGTAACAGGAAGCATTTCCAAGTTATACTGTGTTTAAAGACGCTGACAATAAATAGCCTGGCATCAGACTGCCAAAGTTTGATGCAGTCTGAGTCAAGTTGAAGTGAGTTATTATTCTCACTTCTTCAAGGATTGTTTCCTTGCCTGTCATTACACCTGTTGGGACAACCTCAATATTCTGTCTTTCTAAAATAACCTTCTTTTGGCAAAATAACCACTTTGGCAACTACTGGCAAATAAGTATCAAATAGCAATTTATCATAGAAGGCATTTAGAATCATATTCCAAAGGTCTAGGAGATGGCCCAGTGAGTGCAGTACCTGTTCACAAGCGTGAAGACCTGAATTTGATCCCCAGAATGTGTAAAAAATCCAAGCACAGTAATGCACATCTGTATTTCAGCATTGGAGAGACAGAAACAGGCAAATTCTTGGGACTCACTGACTACCTAGCCTCATCTAATGAAAGTATATTTCAATCTGGATCTATCTCAAAAAAAAAAAGAAAGAAAGAAATGGAATTTGACAAGATTGGATATGGAGCTTTATAGAAGACAGTTGCTAAAACAAATTTATGAGAAAAGTTTCAAACTGTTCCATATTTAGTAATACAATGCTAAGTGTCTATAATTAAAATGGCACAAAGAGGCAAACAAAAGGCAGTAATAATTTGATTCCTGATTTGAAATTATTCTACATGTAGGTAGTATGAAATAAGGTCCAATAGAAAGAGTTAGATGAAGTAACCATGCTTAAATTTAACTCAGCTATTTGTTCATTGATGTGCATAATTTTTTACAATTTTTTTTCTCTTACTGATTCAATCTTGGTTCTCGAAGCTTCTCACTGAATCTCACTGCTTAGTCTCAAAGTAGCTTGGAAAATTGTTCTAACTGCCTGACTCCTTATCTGGCTTCAACTGCCTATGGTGCAAGAACTGAACTTCAATT
Source organism: Rhabdomys pumilio (assembly GCA_030674055.1). Taxonomy (NCBI): domain Eukaryota; kingdom Metazoa; phylum Chordata; class Mammalia; order Rodentia; family Muridae; genus Rhabdomys; species Rhabdomys pumilio. The sequence goes on from JANHMN010000011.1 coordinate 46,051,756, forward strand.
CACTGCACTCTCTTCTGTGGTATCTGATTGAACTGAACTCAACTGACTGAACAGAACTGAATGCCTAGAATTAAGAGATCTGCATATCTCTGTCTCTTAAATCCTGGGATTAAAGGACATGTACTACAATAAATGGACCTAAGCTTTTCTTTACCTAAAACTTGTTCTATACCAGGCTGGCCTTGAACTCAGAGATCTACTTGCTTCTGTATCCTGAGATTCCAGCCAGATCACACAGACCTAGAAGGTCTTTGGATATGATCCCTTGCCTGAGAAGACATGTTACCGGATTAAAAATTTCTCTATGAAAAGGAATTATCTATGAAGCTTCATTTGAAAATACATTGCATAATGTGAAACACAAATTGACTTTGATCCTGTCAACCACAAGTGAGAAAACAAAAAGCATGCTTCGTGGTGATGAAGAGTTCAAAACAAACAAAAAATAGCAACAGGAAATGTAAAAAGGGAGAGACGAGGAGAAGAGGAAGGTCAGGAGGTTCACCAATCACTTCTGAACTGGGATACCTTATATTTATCTCATTCTCTAATAGACTTATAGATATCATGCATGAAAAGTCTTACTTTATCATAAATTCGGTAAAATGTGTGGGTAAGCAAATATGAAATTTCATAAATGTAATTATGTATGAATAAATAAAAGGTGGGGATATGATTTTGAAAAAGAGCAAGGAAGGGGTATCTGGGAAGGTTTGGAGAAAGGAAAAAAGAGAAAATAGTATATAATTATAATCTCAAAAAATAATTTGAAAATAGCATATCACAATAGATTCTAAGTAATATGTGAACTGAACATCCTTAAGTGTGAATAAAAACTGTTTTAGAATTAAGATTTTATAAAGTTTCAAAATTCAAATTATTTTTAAAACTATCTTATGTTATTTATTTGCATATTAAGGGAACACTTAAATGTTTTAAAGAAAGTCCCGCCCAGTGAAAAGAAATTGTTAGAGAAAGACATGAAATCTGCTTATTAAGAATACAGAAGCCATTTCCTTCTGTAGAAGGTGACTGGGGAAAGTAATTGGGCAGTATCTCATTAGAAAAGAAAAAAGAAAAACAAAAATAGTCAAGTGAATAGAATGGAGGGAAGCTGAGAGTGTCATAACTCAGGAACATGATGCTTTCCAAATTTACACATTTGCAAAAGTTGAATTGTACCGGAGATCATTATCATGTTGAAAATGTGGGTGAAATACTTCCTGCCTTACTTACTCTAAGATACTTACAGTCTCCAGGAAAGAAGATGCTCCAGAAGAAAACTCCTTTTTCATCCTTTTTTGTTTTCTCTTTTGTTTTGCCTGGTTTTTGTTTTTTAAGTCTAAGTTAATCGGGAATCACTGTGTATCCTAGAAAGGCAATCCTCTGTCTCAGCCTCCAGAATCATGATAGTAGAGGTATTAGCTACCACAGTAGCCAGATCTGATTTTTTTTCATTTTTGTATTGTATATTTTATTTATTTACATTTCAGATGCCATCCCATTTCCCCATTTCCCCTCCCTAGAAACCCCCATCCCATTCCCCTCTTCTTTTTTGCTTTTACACCATTTTAATTAAGTGCAAGTATTAAGGTCAGTTCTAGGTTGAGGAACTAGCAATACTCTAAATGCAAATAGTCAAGGAACAAGCAAGACAATAAACACAAATAGTCAAAGAAGCAAGGCAATAAACCAAGTTTCGTGAACACTCCTGTGATCACTATTTCTAAGGGCTTATCAGGATGACCAAAATAGTTGAGCCAATTTTCCTGTCCTAGCCCAAAGTCACTTTCATGTCTGAAGCCTACTTCCATGTTCTAGCCTAAAATTTAAATTCCTGCCTGAAATTACTTCTTTGTTCTAGCCTAATATTTAGATTCCTGCCTGAAATTACTTCTTTGTTCTACGTAATGTCAGCTTCCTGCCTGAAGCCCACTTCCTTGTTCTTGGCCAGTATCATATTCCTGCCAAGCAGCCAATTTCCTTGTCCTTGGCCCATATCAGATTCTTGCCAAGCAGCCCCAAAAGCTCTTCGTCTCTCTCTCACAGGTCATTCTGCCAAGAATGCTTTCCTTACCTGTCAAGGAATATGCATTATCAAAAGCAATGCATTTCTGTTTTAGGTTAGTAAGGCTCTGTGCAGAATTTTTCCCGTCCTTGTTTTACCAGCCTGTTAATTTAATATCTCTTCCTGGGGGTCCATTTTCAGGTTCAAGACATGTACTTTGGCTGCCATAATGATCTAATCTTTAGATCTGGATAGCCTTCAGAGTAAGTGTGGCATGCACACAGTAAACAGATCACTGTGTGATTTTCCAGAAAAACAAAACCAATAGCATGCATTTTGATAGAAGAATATTTAAGAAATAGACTCCAGAGATTTTTGCAAACTGGAACATTCAACATCTTCAGGATGAGACAGTGGGTTAGACACATGAGGATGTACAAGATTTCAATTAATACACAAAGGCCCATAACTGCTAGCAGGTCCTGTTGCCCTGTGGAAGCTGGCCTTTCTTCTACCTTGGCCATTAACTAATTGGGTAAGATTCATCCACACTAGACAAACATCAAAGCTTACTGACTTAAACCTTGATCTCATTCAAAATCATATTCACAAAATATCCATAAATTAAATGTGATTGTGAACCAGAGTACCATGGTCCAGATAATTTCACAGTAAGTTCCCACAGCTCATCTCAGCAGTTATGCATAAGTCAACACTTATACTTTATATTTTAAGGAAAAAAATATCACACATTCTCCTCTTTCTGAATTCGTTACTTTTCTCTTTTATAAGATCATGTGGAGAAACACATTCAGCATGGAAAATTGTGAAGTATCCAAAAATAGTTAATGTGGTCCTCCTCATAAACACTTGAAATGTAGACATTTAGACATTTGTTTAACTGGTTCTTATTTGCAGAGTTAAGTGCTTAGAGAGCCATAAAAGATTCAAGATGACTTCAATCTATGGATTTATTATCACCATTAATATGAAGCTATGGGAGAGTGTCCAGAGCATTAGTTCTGAGTTATATCTAGATTTCTAATTGTATCAATAACCATAATGTGTTTTTATACTCCACTTTATAACACACAAAAAAGTTAGAGGTGGTTTAAAAATGAACATTTGTACAAATTAAATTTCAATGTGCCATTTGAAAAGCTAATAATTTCATCAGTAATGTTTATTTTTTAGTTTTTAAAAGATTTTCTTTTTAGGTGAGTGTGTGTTTGTGTGTGTGTGTGTGATGGGGAGTGGTGTTTAAACGTAAGTATACTTAATGGAGAATAAAAGAAAGTGGCAGAACTCCCTGGAACTGGAATCATAAGCAGTTGTGAATCTGGGTTCTGGAAACTGATTTCTCTGCAATAGCAGTGAATGCTCTAAAACACTAAGCTACTTCTCTAAGATATGGATTTAATATATCTGTATGTATCTTAGCCTATCTGAATTCATGAGTACCATATGTATGCATGGGCCAGCAGTGGCCCTGGATCCCCTAAAACCAAAGCTAAAGACTATGACCCTCCCTGAAAACTGCAGTTTTAGACTGTTATAAACAGCCATGCAGGTACTGGGAACTGAACTTGAGTCTTCTTTAAAAGCAGTCAGTGTTACCTCTCTGGTACCAACTTTTTAAAAGCTAATCACGTTTTACAAATGTCTTTCTTCCAAGTTAGGTTGTGTGATCATCCATAGTTATATTAACTTTAAACCGAGTCATTTGAATAAAATAGTTACTCTTCTATGTTGAGATGTATACGTTACAACAAACAGTGTCAAATTTCCAGAAGCATGGGTATTCTTATCTCCAGTTACTTTTGAGTGTAGTCTAAACTGTGTAAAGGTACCAATATTTGGAATGGCAACATTTCTGGAAAGGGATATTGTTGTTCTTTTCATATGTAAAGATAAATGAGAATTCTGAAAGATTATAATGAATAAAGTCTTTTGGCAGCTCAGTGAACTCTGCAGTCAGAAAGAAAAAAATTCATGCATTCTTAAACTATTCAGCAAAGAAAGGATATTAAATGAGTAAATCTTTACAACCAGCTAGTGCAAAGGGGATCTCCAAAGGTCCTTTAAAGCATTATTTAACTTGCCCACCAGGATGTAATGTAGTATAATTATTAGTAGTAGTTTCCATGATATTTTTTTCTTTCTTTTTTTTTTTTAATGAAGCTGCAACATTTGTATGGATGATTCACATAGGGGATTTTTAAGAAAGAAAATAACTCAGCTGTTTTGCTAATATATAGTCCATATGTTTACATCATTTCAAGATTTCCTAACTATGAACAATTTTACAGCATTCTACAGACTTATGGGTGTCACATAAAAAGTGTGAAAAGCTCATTAGCACAGGCTTTACTTTCTAATTTTGAGGAAGAGTCACTGTTGTTGATGCAGTAACAAGGCTTGATCTCTAAATCTTTACTTCAAAATAGGATTTTCATTTCAACTTCACCTGAGTCTAGGTTTTTTTTTTTTTTTTTTTGCTGTATGTATGCTTCTGTAATAAATTATTTATAGAAATACTTTTAGTATGACACAGGTTAAATTTATCAATCAGGACAATCTTTGAAAATGCTTTGGTCTGGGTAAATATAAAATAATTGACATGCATGTTGTCTAACTTAGTTGGCTTAGGTTTATATAAGAGGAGCAAAATTTTCTATTTCATCCAAGACATAGTTTATCCTTTATATTTTTTAAGACTGATTAATACTTCATGCTCTTACTCTTCACTTCAATCAGCTAAATATATATAACAATCAATACTCAAAAACATAACACTTGAGAGTAGTGGGTGGTGCTGGACAGGTGAACATGTGAATTTTTTCAGAGCCAAAGAAAATTGATTAGTAACTATGGAAGAGTAGTTAATGCCCCCTCACTATAGTGAGTTCTAGGTCAACCAGAACTAGAGTAGTAAGACCTTGTCAGACAAGGGTGCACAGACACACACACAAACACACACACACTGAAAAGCAATGCTCCTATTTGTAAAATTTTCTTCACATTTAGTGCCTGAGCTCTAGCTAATTAAAGATTTCCTCATGGTTTGTATCCAATGAAGCCAATAAGAACTAAGTAATGACATGGAGATTACAGTGTATTTTGACATCTGTATAGTTTTAATTGAATGTTCAATGTCATGTGAATTGTCAATTTGCATAATTCCTCTTGTACAAGTATAGGGAAAACTGGATATACATATGGATTATTGTTATGGTACAGTGTTCATGGAGTGCATGTTAAAATTCATGAATCAGAATTTAACCATGAAATACACTTTGAAACATAAGGAAAAACATTAAAAGAGGTAGTGTCCATAGCATTTTAAAGAATTTTATTTGGAATATGCCATGTGTACATCATATTTTGTACTTTAAGTAAAACTAAGGTTTACTTATAATAAAATTTTTAAATAACTATATTTTTAGTGAACCAAAGTATAATTTTAATAAACCTTGGTTTTGCATTCTTAATTAGTTAGAGAATAAAATTTAATTTCTGGCTTCCTCCATAAAATGAAATATAATAAATCAAAGAGAAAACATCTAGAAACAAAACCAAATGTGAAAAGGAAGTTTAAGATGATATGTCACCATGGTTAAAGACAAAATAATGGTGTTGATAATGCCATTATTAGTAAAAACATGAATGTAATACTGGGAATTTATAAATAATAAATTCTACAATTGAGAATACACTTAAAGGAAGAAGATTAGGTTTCATCTATAAGACCACATATACTTGATATTAAAGTTTATTGATAGAACAGTTCAATTAATGAAAAGAAAACTTAATTAAAGACAAGGTGAATATTCACATATTAAATTTATTAAAATATAGTTAATAATTTCCAGAGAGAATTGGATTCAGAAATGGAAAGATGGTATAACATTAAAATGGTCAACTAAAAGCTCATCTATTTTTACAAAAGAAAAAAGATATACACTGAAATTAAGTAAACATAGCTGAAAATTCTTATTTTCTATACCAGTGAAAATTATATTTCTTATATTATCAGATTAAGACAATTATATCTCTGAGCCTTGAAATGCTGCTGTACAACACCCTATAGCAAACATTCACTTAAACATCACCATTATCTTTAAGATGAAGACAGAAGACATCTACTTAGTGTGCTACTCTCCAACACTGAACCAAAGATCAGCCAAGACAATTACACTGACCAACAAAAAAGCACAGAAATAGCAGAGAAGAAAAATAATATATTCTGGTTTTGTGATATATTTTACATATTCAAAGTACATATTTAAAGTAAAGTAATGACCAGGATAATAACAAACATATAAAAATAAAAAGAAATAACTTTTTACTGTAATAAAGTAGTCAAATAATATAATGGCACAAAGATACTACGTTATCCCTGTGACCCAAAGTGTATGTGGGAACCAACATAGCCACATGTAAATAAATGATTGTACAAGTAATTTCAAACTGTTTCCTCGCAAACAAAATGTGAACAAATTTTATATGTACACTAATAAGTTTACAGGTTTTTTTCCTTTTATAAAGTCTATTCTAATACTAGTTTTAAGGATTCGTATATAAAACTAAAATTATAAGGTTTATATACTTTAGATGATTTGGGAATACAAGAAGAAAGCTGATCTGTGCAGCACTTATCCATAGCAAAAAAAAAAAAAAAAAATCAAAGTTATTATAGCAGCAGTTACAGCAAAGAAACAAACAAACAAAAAACTACAACAACAAAACTAGATGCTTCCAGAAAATGGAACCTGGGATTCAACAGTAAGTAAGAGAATCATCATATTGTTGTTTCTATTGTGGTGATAAACACTATGACCAAAAGAAATTTATAGAGAAAATAGTTTATTTCACTTATACTTTCATATCACAGTTCATCACATAAGGCAGTTAGGGAAGAAACTCAAACAAGGAAGATCGTGGAAGCAGGAGCAGGTGCAGTAGCCATGGCTTGTTCCTCATGTCTTGCTCAGTTTTCATATTTATACACTCCCAGAACCACCTACCCCAGAGTAGCACCACCAAAATGGGCTGGACCCTGCCCTATCAATCACTAATTAAGAGAATATCCCACAGGTTTGCTTAAAAGCCAATGTAGTGGGAGGCATTTTCTCAATTAGTGTTTTCTCTTTCTACTGACTCTTGCTTGTGTCAAGATGAAATTAAGCTACCCAACACAAGGATGCCAATAACAAAAACTATATGAAAGGCAGAAGATAAACAGGAACATCTAAGGATGTTTACTTGCACTATCAGGTGATCAAAGTTAAGAGACTTATATCCAAGCATTCCTTGGGACGTCGAAGGTGGTGGTGGGACTTCTTTACGCAGTATGATAGTAATGGGACACAGTCAGACATCAAGCATTACTTGGAATCATGAGTTAAAAATGAACAAGGATGACGGTCACTTCCCTAAGATTTCTCTCATTGTTGTATGAGTGTCACAGGCAATATAATCTCTGTTGTCTTTAGAAATGGGTAGTTTGAAATGTCAATGTGAAGTGATGCAGAAATAGCCAAATAAATATGGGACACACAAATAAATTATGTAATAGAAATTTTAAAATAAATATAGCTATCCATAAATTAGAGGAAATTGGAAACTACAATACTGAAGGAAAAAGCCAGAATAATTTTTAAAATTTTATAAGTTAAATAAACAAGAGTTGGAAATGAAGGTTTGTGTAATGAGGTTAGGAAGCGGGAAATAAGAGAGACCAAAAAGACAAAACAATAAAAATGAGAAGGTGTTCATGTATGGATTAATGGTGTTTCAGAAATAAACTCGTTTCCAGTAATATTTCTAAAAATAGATCATTCATGCAATAATATATAACTGAATATAAACTCATGATATATGTGATATTTATATAATTACCTTTTGTGTAGTGGTTCCTAAAATGACATAAACAAACTCAGATAAACAAAAAACCAAAATTGCAGTTCTACCAGAGCCCAATCTGATGAACCAATGGGTTTCCTAGAAATACTTAGTGTAGGTGACAGATTACATACAGGGTCAGGGATGACTCGTGAATGTCCCATTCCTGGAGCTTCCTACATGACTTGTAGGTAACTACATAGGTTAGAGGGTTTCTAATGCCCTGCACAGTATAATCTTGGTGGGGGATGAAGGGTTATAAATTTTGTAAGTTTCAAGAACTCTTTGAGACTTGTAAGTTGCATATTGCCTGGGCCTTATAAATCCTATTTACTTTATGAGTCACAGGAAGCTTCCTTCCAGGTTGGAATATTTCAATTAAGACAAATTGATACCTGGTGTTATTTGTGCCCCTACTTCATAAATTATGAACATACTTTTGACATATCTTTCCCTATGAAAACAGAGAAACCTTTTGAACATAAAGAGCAATATTTGTATTCAACTAAACAGGCAAATTAAATTTTAATGGCTTTCCCTACAGGTGTACATTTAGATTGCTTTAATTTTGTATCTGTTTTTAAAAGTCCATAATGAATATTTTATGAATATCTTTACAAATGTATAAAAAACACTGTACCTTTCTTACATATAATTGTCCTACTTATCCAAGTTTAACTACAAAATAAGTGTCTAAACAGAATGGACAAATTAAAGATTATATACATTTTAATTGTCTATCGTTGTCTTCAGATTACAAGAGATAATTATATTTAAAAGTTATACAAAACAGCTAAATTTTCTGATTTTAACGTTTATATCTTTGAGTTATACTAAGTTTATTTAAATATAAAGGAAGTAGTGATGATAGCTTCAATGTGTCTGCATGTTGTCTGAGTAGTACTAAGCTACCATTTCCTCATATTCCCTACTTACCAGTTTTCCTATGCTGTTCAATCTCTCATCGGTTCTCCTTCCTCTTGAAAACATAACACTTACTATTCAGGTTGGAGAGTTGTGCTTTTAAATGTAGTTTTTCTTGTTGCTCTTCATTCAATATTTTCTTTGATATTTTTCAATGATTGTTTGGCAAGGATAAATTATGGTCACATTTGAGGAAGTTTGTCATATATTTTATGTGGCTAAGAATTTGTTTATTGGTCACTCTTTGAACTATTAATATATTCAGTATTTTAACACAACAGGAAAGAAACTAACCATTTTGGCTTCTTTGATATCCTGAACCAATTCTAAGTTTTCTCCAAATGAGCATGTTAGTGTTCTAGCTAAGTTTTTCTACATTTTGTTATTTTAATTACATTAGTGAATGGTCTCACTCATTGTATTTCAGAGCCAATAATTTTAAAAATGTTAATTAAAATATAATACTCTTCCTTCCCTTTCCTTTCCTCCCTTGAACCTTTCCCATGTCCCTTCCCTCACACCCCTTCCATGTCACACCTTCTTATTTGTTCTCAAATTAATGACTTCTTTTTCTTTATTATTGTTACACACATACAAACACACACACACACACACACACACACACACACACACACACACACACA
>JANHMN010000011.1:46061245-46100402 GCA_030674055.1 Rhabdomys pumilio
ACACACACACACACACACACACACACACACACACACACACACACACACACTTCAACCTGCTGAGTCGGTTTACTGTTACTTACATGTATATGATTTCATGGATGAATACTTGGTATTAGATAATAGCCTTGGAGGCTGTTTCCTGAGGAAGACTATTTCCTGTATTTTCAGCATTCTTTGTTTGTCTGTGGTTCTCTGTTAGGGGTGGGGGCTACGAGATTGCTTATTTCCACATTGGCCTACCTATTTGTGTTGTTATTGTTAAGATCTTGTTAAAGAATCCAGAAGTAGCATGTCATTCCTAGGAGATACCAGACAAGAAAGCTAATAATTTCTACAATAATTTTCAACATGATTTTGCCTGATATTTCTGCTCTTGAAAATTCTATTTATCTAATCATGCTACATATACTAAGAATAATAATCTCACACTTTCACTCCCACTTTGATATTCATTATAACTTTTTTTGTCAATTTGCATTGGTGAAACATTTTCTAACAACGTTAAACAAAAAATAATGGTGGTACCAGTTTACTTTCCATGTCTATAGAATTAACTACTGCCAAACTTTAAAAGTTTAAAACAGTATGTTTTCTTCCATAATTCTATGCTCATTCTGACATAACTCGGAAGCTCTTTTGCTTTTCTTAATTAGAGTTGTTCTTCCAGGTGCCCTTGGTCGTAGAGACAGATGGAACACCCGATGCTAAGTTTATCTTGTTTCCATATTTTGACACAGCATTCTGTTGTCCTTGTTCTTATAACATATTCTTTCCCATAGCATACTGAGACTTTCAAAACTAAAATTTAAAACTTCAAAAGTGCATAGTTATACCTGCTCCTTGGAAGTCAGGGACAAGTGGATCTCTGTGAGTTCGAGACGAGCCTGGTCTAAATGATATGTTCCAGGACAGCCAGAACTACACTGTGAGATCCTGTCTTGGAACAAAACAAAAATACAAAGGAAGTGGGACACAAATAAAAAGTGGCTAGAATTTTCTTAGGCCTAGATTTGGATCAATTATTTCTGCCACCTTCTCTTAGTAAGATCTTAGATCAGCTCTCAAAAGAAAAAAAAAAATCAGTGAACAGGAACATTATTCCCTGATGTTGAGTGATAAAGATACAGTTTGATTTACCTTTTTGGCCTACTTATAACAATTTTGGGCAAGAATTTATTAATGCCCTACAGTTTTCTGTGGTCACAGTTTGAACCTCAGGGTAGCAAAATTGGAAAATTAAAGAGTCTTTAAGTTTGAGTCTACTGACAGGTTCTTTTCTTCATTGACGATGCAATCAAAAGATATATCATTATTTCTTATTGGGTCCTTGTTAGTTCTCTCCAGAAGTTTGCTATAAAAGCTTGAGTGTGACTTAAAGATGATATGAAACAGTAGATAGGTAGTAGTTCCTAGTTTGTGGACAAAATAAGAGTTGGCATCATAGCAAATTCCTAGAATAGGGCTGAGCGTTACTCACCAAGGGTGGTTCTCTGTGGCTTGTGGTTCTGATCTCTGTGCTCTGCTTGGCTTCATCCTACAGATTTTGTTCCATATGGAACAATATAGGTAAGTCATTGAATGATTTAGGTTAGTGAGCTTTACATCATAGGAAATGTGGGGCTGATAGTATTCTTATTTCTCTCCCTTCTAGAGCATATGGGTATAATGATTTTTAAACTATTCAACATTCCTGGGTCTCAGAATAACTTACTCCTGGGCATAAGAGTCACATCCACTTACTTTTTTCCAGTAGCCCCCTTCAACCTTAAACTGAGTGCCAAAAGACTGTGACATCACACCATTAAAAACTTTAGCAAAAGCCTCGCAGGAGGTGTGTTCCTGGAGGCTTCTAATTCTTCCTCTGTCAAAAGCCGTTGTCTGTAGCTCTTCAAGTAAGGTTTGGGCTTTATGAGATTTCCCTGATCCATGCCTGCTGGGATGTCAATACTATTGGTTACTCTGAACACATCTTATTTAGGACCACATTGTTAAGATGTTAGGGGTGCATCTTCCCTGTCATATACAAAAGAAAGGGACCCAGAGAGCAGACAGGCATATTTTGGCCTTTGGGCTCTTAGAATTTGTCCAGTCTCAAGTGGTCATTCAAAAACACATGTAAATATTAGCAGCACTAAATGCATTTAACAATAATAATGAAACATGACGTCATGAAGTTGAAAGGAAATGGACAGAGTGTGGGAGGAAATGGAAGCGTAAAAAATGTGGAGTGGAATGATTAAATAAAGTACTCATGTGTGAAATTCTCAAATATATTAATAAAATGTAAAAGAGTTCTTGGCGGCTGCACCATCTAATAGAGGTCCAGCTCTTGGCAGCAAGAGCAGTAGTACAGCCCTAACCTTGAGTCTCCTGAGGCACCATGACACCTCTAGTCTGAAAAAGCTGAAATGCATTCTTACTATTCATTGGACTTATGAAAGACTTCATCTGTGAATCCATTCAGAGACATCTATTATTTTTATATGTTTAACTGTCTGGACATTTTCCTCCTACATGTACTACTCTATCGATTTGTTTTAAATTTCAACCTGGATTGATTTGCTCTTTTTAATTTCCCTAGGAAATTACATACTTCCACAGTTTATTTTTTTAAAACAAATATTATAGATCTAAGTGGGGAAAATAGTTCAAATCCCTCTGTTCTTGGTAAATTTACCCATTCCAAAGTATAATTTTGTGTATTTTGGCTTTATCTAAACTTTGGTCAGATCGGGGTGGCGACTAAATCAGATCAAACCTAAGACGAATTTCATTTGTGACTTCATCAAATAGAAAAAACAACCCAGAAAAATCCTTTGGAAATGTTTTACTTCAAGCATCACATAGGTTCATGCGTCCCTCTAGTACTGGAAGATATTTCTGTTTCTTAAAGGACGGCTCATAGACACACAGACTTACGTTGTGAAGCTATTTTGTATGAAAAGTCGGTGCATATAAGGACTAAAGCAGTCCTTATATGCCACACCCGAAGTGCTTACAGTATGAAAAGCGGAAGTGTGACCCAATCAGTCACCAGGCAATTAGTCCTCAACCCCACTCAGCTCCCCATTAGAGCACATTCCTAGGGGAAAGTGCATGTGGCTTTTGGAACCTTTCAGAGTTACTAAGAGAAAAACTGAACTAAAGATTTAAAAAAAAAAAATAAAACTGTTCCAAAACTGTTTTATTTTTTAATTGTTCCCAATCCCATGCAGTTTTGCACATATTCTTTATACTTTAGTTGCCAAGATTATAGACACTTCTTTATTTCATTAAAGACTATGATTTTTCTCTCTGTTATTTGGGTTTGTGTTCTGGTTTTTCTCATGGCATTTTTAAACACAAATTGAATTAGAGCACTTTGCTGTCTCACATTTAATCTAAAATCAAGTTTCTCATTCAATTTCCTCATTTTTGTTTTAGGATTGTCTAAAATCTTTGTTTTAATACAAACATTGCATCTTAATAAACTGAATAGCTGAATTATAATAACCTGTTTTCATCCCAATCATTAATTTCCTAATTGATTTCATTTATAATTGACTTTTAAAGTATATTGAATATATATATATACATATATATATATATATATATACATATGTATATATATAATTTAATATAATATTGACATTGGAGATTGTAGATACTTTCAAATTTCATCTCTAAAGTAATAAAGTACATTTCAATTTCAGTATTTTATTTCAAAAGTCATAACAATATATAATCTGTTGGATTTAATATTCACTAAAGTAAGCATGGTGATTTAACTATATTAATTAAATAAAAATAGTATGAGAAATGTAGAGTTTAAGAATGTGCATCTGTTCTCAAGCCCATATATGCCAAAACCTATTGCTGGTTTTGTTTAAATCACTGTGGAGCAAGCTCTTCCTTCTGTCATATGTACTCATCCTGAGTTTCCCAATTAATTTCTATATTTATTCATGTTTATAACAAGGGAAGGATTTGATTTGTAAGTGGAAGTTATTTTTAAAAAAATATTCCCTCAAAAGTATATTCATTTTCACCTATCATTTCCCAGTATTCTCTTAGGACGTTTCTCTTTTCAGTTCTTCATTCAGCTGTATGTGTAAACAAGAATTTAGCATTTGCCAAAATCTGTGCTCATTTGCGGGAAATATCATATAAAGCAAGATGAATATATCTTGTTCCTGCATGTAACTTAAAAATACACCAAGAAAGTTATTTTAAAAGTGAACTAAAAAGTATAACACAGTTTAACAAATGCTAAAGTAGAAAAGACACCATGATCAAAGACATCAAATAGAAAAGGCTCAGACACACTCTAGACAATAAATAATAAAAATGAGAGACAGTTTATGAATAAGTCGTCATCTTCACATGTTAACTGTTTATTCCAGCTTTAAGCCTACCAGAGTCTCTTACCTGTCTGAGTAGACTGTGCTTTAACTACAAGATTTGAACTATTTGTGAATTTAGAAGGCAGAAAACTGTTTCAATTTTTCTCATTGTTTTTATACTTTAGTAAAATTATTTCCTCCATAAAGTTTGGTTAATATAAAGAGGTAAAACACTGAATTGGCCAAAACCAAATCGAAAGATCATTATGGCAGTGAAAGACAATCTTTGCTTTCCCAAATATTAAGCATGAAGGTTCATGGCTGTACATATACGATTCCAAAAGCCCTTTAAATATTGAAAAAAATTGACCTAATTTTTAAAAAAATATATGAAAGTTATAGACTAGCTTCCCCACAGTCTGAAGGTCTCCCAGGAGTTCTGCTGCACACAGGACAACAGATCATCAGCCTGTCTGCTCCTCTGAAGACCCAACAGACTACCTTCCAAGTAACACTTCTAGCTTTCTATTTCTGAACCTTTGCTTGACAGAAAAATATTTTAATTTTTTAATACTTTAAACTAAATTTCAAAAAAGATCTTTATGATCAAATCGTTCTTGTGGACTTAAATAATGAATGTAATTCTTTCCTCGTCTATTTTGGGTTAACAACCAGAGAAACACTCCTAAAATATCTTTGACCAGGGAAAAAACTAGGAATAATCTCTGTAGAATATTGTAATTCTGCCTCAGCTGAAACAATTCAAGACAAGTTACATATCTCATACCTCTACTTGACATAATGCCACTAAGGTATTAGACATTTTACATATACTATGTTTCTAGATAAATATTTCTTGACACTAAGATAAAGATGTTGCTAAATACTCTAACATTGAAATGAGAAATAATATACAATGAAATATTTTAACAAGCATATCCACAGAATATGAAATCTATCCTGAAGGCTTTAAGGAGTTCTATGATAAAAACATATTTTCTCTGAAAGATTTTGACCTTTCACATTAGTATCATCAGCCAAAAACTTTATTTGGCCCAGATATCTGAACCAAGGCCCATGGAAATTGACCATATCTTTGCCCCATGTAACTTTCCTACATTATAGGAAAGCATGTTGTAGTTTTAAAAGTTAGTGTATCTAACAATTAATTGGTTTAATGGAAAGCAAAGTCAGAGACACATACTAACATTTTTATCATTGATTTTATTCAAAGGATCTCTCTCTCTCTCCTTCCCTTCCTCTCTGCCCCCCCCCCTTACACACAAGCCTTCTTGTCTAATTCCTACAGTCAATAAAATTGATTCTACTGTGGAATTTCAATTTTCTCAAATTAGGGTTCACAATGAACTGTGCTACTTTGACATGGAGGGAGCTATTACTGTGTCATCCATCCGCATCCCCACTCTAAGATCTAGTATCCGGGATGTCAGGGAATGACCTCAACTTTGCCGATTGCTGCTTTAACTCTGACCTCATGCCTTGCACATGTGAATATTGAGCATCCAGGATATGTGGTTTTCTCACTTTGAATTATTTTGAACACCTACATCCCACGTCAAGAGAAATTCAAATTCCTTTACCTCATCTAGTTCTGAATTACCTACCTACTCATTTCCCTTTGATCACTAGGCAATATACAATGTGGGCTATAAAAGTGGAATCTCCAGTTTGTAGTCTTTGCTTGTGGTCTTCCTTGGTAGCAATTCTTGAACCTCACATGCCAGACTCAGCTAATGATAAAATATCATTCCATGCCTGGTTCTCATCTATATCACCTTTCTTTAATTGTTCTCCTTGCTGCCACATAGAATAGGATATGTCTATCAAATATGGCCTAGAGGATGAAGAACGGCTATAGTTTTACAGGAATCCTCATTGCCCATAATATTGCTCTGGAAAGGTTTTTCCTATTTGACAAGAGGAATATTCAAGAAGGTACAAATACCTATTGACCTGATAATAAAATAAAAGAAATGTAAACTCTCCTAAAGACAGTTAATTGTGTCTGCAATTTCATGGATTAGTTATCAAATTTGGGCAAGACATAAAATTACACATGGTGGCTTTCTAACATCCATAGTCTATGGGTAGATGAATGGAAGACTCTATAGAAATCACACAAGAAATTCACAACTGTTCTTTGTTGTTGTTGTTGTCGTCGTCGTTGTTGTCGTCCTCCTCCTCCTCCTCCTCCTCCTCCTTCTCCACCTCCTTTGTCTAATAAGTAAAATCCTAAACACCTTGGTAAAATAACATTTATTTTAACAAGATAAGTGAGTCTAATAAACATGATTGTGAAGAAAAATTAGAGTAGATAGAAAGAATATGAACATCCGTAAAAGTATTTTATGGTAATCAAAACAAGTTAGAATGGTAAGCAGCCTGAAAATTAACTCAAGGATTTATTTAAAGTTAATACTTGTTTTCCAATTTAACCAAGATTCCAAATGCCCGAAATATTCCTTTATTATAGTATACCAAATTACTTCTAATTTATGTATTATACAAAACATATTTTCATATGATGGTAAGTTACAGACAGTGTTGTATCATCCATTAGACTACTACAAGGAGATGAAGTTAAGTAATACCACAGTGGTAGCTATCTCTCTATAGTCTGAAAAAATAAAAAGCCTTATAAAATAAAGGAATGATGACATGGTGATGGGATGATGATGATGATAATGATGATTCCTCTTCCTACTCTGCTTTCTTCATCTTGCTCCTTTGATAGACTGAGAGATATATGTTCCTTAAACATAAATTTCTTAAAGTGTCAAATCAAAGATATGATAGGGATAAATAGACAACACTATTAAGTTTTAGTGATATGTTATCACAAGAGTCACACTTTAGCTTCAAAAGAACAAAAAGAGACCAAATAGAAAAAGATATCTCATAAAAATAGTAAGCAAAGAAAGGGATACCATAGGTTAAATTTATATAACAGGCTTTGTTACAACTTTCTTGAAACTGGTTAGTATAATATTTGGATAAAAGGTCATCTCCATAGATAAAAATATGTAACTATAAATATTTTCAAACCACATGAGAACTCCGAAATATATAAAACAAATGTTGACATTCTAAAAAGAGAACCCAATATGAATGCAATAATATAAAAAGAAGTCAGTACCCCAGGTTAACCAGAGAGTACCCAAAGAAAATTAATAAACCAATTTGAATAAAACTATAGAATAAGTTAACATTATAGACATACACAAAACTTTACAACCGACAGCAGGGAAAAATATCTACATTCTTTAAATGCACACACACTGTTCTCTAGTGTAAGTAAGTCTGAGGTTGCAAAACAATTCCTAAACTTATAACCAAAAGAATTTCATATATCTTTTCCATGGTAAAAAAGAGGATCCCAAAACTACAAAGAATCTAAAAAGCATAACCTTAAACCCCTGTCCTAGAAGAAATAAAAAGGATACTCAGGGATGGCTACATGGCTCAGTGGATAAAAATGTTTGTTCTGTAAGCAGGAAGGCCTGAGTTTATACCTCCAATACTCATGTAAAATGCTGGGCATGGCTGTGTGTACTGCTAACCCTGGCAATGTGGGCAGAGACAGATAAATCATGAGAGCTTACTAGCCAGCTAAAATGACTGAAACAGTAAGTCTCTAATTCAAAGAATCAGATACTTATAATGTCTCATGTTTCAAGACACTAGAACAAAACGTAATAG
This sequence comes from Rhabdomys pumilio, assembly GCA_030674055.1. Taxonomy (NCBI): domain Eukaryota; kingdom Metazoa; phylum Chordata; class Mammalia; order Rodentia; family Muridae; genus Rhabdomys; species Rhabdomys pumilio. The sequence goes on from JANHMN010000011.1 coordinate 46,069,291, forward strand.
AAAAAGACATCTGATGTCATGCTGTGGCTTCTAAAGGTATTTACCTATGCACACACACCTGCCCCTATATATAAACAAGACAGAGATATTTTAAAATTCTTAACACAAAAATAATACAACATACAAAATCGTAAGAGCTATAAAATAAAAAATGTTATGAGAGGTTTGTTTTGATGATTATTTATTTTGAAAGAATTGATTATTGATTTTTTAATTTAGAAATAAACATCACATCTAATAAAACTAGCAACAATAGAACAAAGACAAAAATTAACACATAGAAGAAACAAGAATCAAAATAATTTCATACGAACACTTAAGATAACCAACTTCCTGATTCTTCTCATGAACTTTCTAAGACAAAGACTTAGTTGACTGACCCAACATCTTGCTAGATGAAGCTATTTCATGAGATTTTGAAATTCCTGGTGGAGAACCTTCTATGGCAGGAAGCAATCAGCATTCCTTTTTGTTTGAATTATCCAATCTTCCACAGTACCCCAAACCAGCCTATTCTAAAGATGAAAAGCAAATCATCTTATCCCAAAATATAAAAACCTTGTCTACACTGAGAAATGTGGATTGCATGTTCTGGAGCCCCTCACACACTGAGAGAGCTTGATTAAGTGCTAATAAACAGAAAGAAATATAGGAGGAAAGAATAAAAGTTGGGTCTTGGAAAGAGAAAATAAAATAATTGAGAGTTTTGCAGTCATTACAAAATAGATTCAATCTATAATCTCTTAAAGAGTAAGCATCATATTGCATGTGCAAAACTAAAATTACTCATAAGGGACCAATGTGAATGGTTACTCAACCAAAAAAAGATACAAAACAAGTTTAGATCTGAAAGAAAAAGTAAATTATTTCTGCCTGTAGAAGGCATCTCACAAGTTAATAAATATTCAATAATAGCCACAATTAACACTTGTTACAACTACTATATTCAGTAAGTTTCAGGAATGTTGATTCAATAGGCAAAATTTATTGACAACTTGCACACACATACATACAAAGCAAGCCCTCCCCCCAAAATTTAAGGAAACCATTATGTTGACAACTGCTGAAAAAATTAATGTAAATGTCAGAAACAATGCTTCAAAAAATAAATAAATTATAGCTGAAAATTATAAGACATTCATAAAAGAAACTAATAAAGCAGATTAATAAAAGGACATGCTATATTCATGAGTGAAATTAATATTTTTTTTCTGTTTTTTTGAGACAGGGTTTCTCTGTGTATCTCTGGCTGTCCTGGAACTCACTCTGTTGATCAGGCTGGCCTTGAACTCAAAAGTCTGCCTGCCTCTATCTCCCAAGTGCTGGGAAGGCATGCGCCACCACTGCCCAGCTGAAATTAATATTCTTAAGATGTCTATAGTATCAGAGAATTTTTTGTTTTCATGAAGTTCCCTATAAAACTATAGGTATATCTTTACAGAAATATTTTTAAAATCTTAACATTTATTCAGAGCTATGTAAAATTTTTAATAAAAAGAAAGCTGGAAATGTCATATGTTATGACTCCCAAATACATTTTCAAGGTGTGATTGGTAATCACCAAAGGTTCTGTCACAGGCCCAGAGTATAGGCCACAGAGACAACCTAAGGATGGTGAAAACAGACTGACCCACTTATAGTCACTTGATCTTTGACAAAAAAGGCATAATAAGGAAAGGCAGTGTCTTTAATAAAGGGTGAATGGAAAAGTGAGTATCTACCATGAATAGAGCAAAACTGAAACTTGATTTCACATTATACACAAAGAGTAACTCAGGGGGATAATTCAAAATGTATACACAATGCCTGAAAGAATAAAAACACAGGGTGCCTCTCTGTGCTCAGGGCAACATCTGTTTTGATAAAAGAGCAAAGGCCTAGACAACAAAAGCAAAGTAAATAAAAAATCTTCAGCAAAAGCAGAAATAACTGAATAAAAAATCAGAACCTACACAATGGAGAAAATATGTGCATTTCATGTTCAGTGAGAAATTAATATTCAAGGTATTAATACAGAAATCATATAACTCAATAGCAAAACACAACCCAATTTATAAGTAAACAATGCACCTGAAAGAAGACATTTCTCAATGCACTACAAAAAAGGCGGTCAATAATCACACAGAAAGATGCTCAACTTCACAAGTTATAGAGAGGATACAAATTAAATCCATAACATGCTCCTATACACCTATCAAAATAGTTATCAAAAAAAGATGTATTTGGCAAGAATGTGGAAAAAGGGAAATCACTGAATACTAATGGAATTAGTGTAAATTACTATAAACATCATTAAAATTCCTCAAAAGCTTAAAATCCAGGAATCTCATTTCTGAATAATATGGCCCTAATAAATGAACTCTGTTCCTCACTGAGATAACCAAACTAACAAGTTCTTTTGTATAAAATACACAGTAGTCATTATATGAAATCAATCTAAATTTCTATTAATAGATAAATAGGTAAAAGCAATATAAAGACACAATCTTAACCACAAGTGCACACACATTTAACATAGAAAGGAGTACCACTTGCTGTTGGATGAATCTTGGAAGCATTAGGTTAAACAAGCACAGTAAAAGAAACATGGTGTGCCGGGCGGTGGTGGCACATGCCTTTAATCCCAATACTTGGGAGGCAGAGGCAGGCAGATTTCTGAGTTCGAGGCCAGTCTGGTCTATAGAGTGAGTTCCAGGACAGCCTGGACTACACAGAGAAACCCTGTCTCGAAAAAACAACAAACAAACAAACAAACAAACAAAAAAGAAAGAAACATGGTGTGTTCTCACTTACATGCAGAATCTATAACCATCAAACTTATGAAATGACAAAGCTTAATATTAAATATAATAAATGATTGGTTTACGCAAAGAAGAGAATTAGGCAGATGTTCATGACAGGGCATAAATTTTTAGTTATACAAAATGATGTTCTGAAGAACTATCGCATGTCATGAGAGCTATGGTCGTCAGCAGTATTTTTAATGTACTTGAAACTTGCAAGAAGATGGATCCTAACTGTTCTTGTCATAGAAAAGAGAGAAAGTAAAATGGTAATCATAAGCAGTGATGAATATGTTGATTAGGTAGATTGTGGCAGTCACAACATAATGTATCAAACTTGCAGTTATCTGCATTCACTGCGTGTGTGTGTGTGTGTGTGTGTGTGTGTGTGTGTGTGTGTGTATGTGTGTGTAATTCCTATTTCATTTCATCGCATTTCAACAAATATATGACACTGAAATTCACATGGTAGAGAACAGCAACCAAAATACTTGATCAAATACATGAAAAGTGGGTGGGAAGTAACAAAACAGTGATATGTGGAGAGATCAATCTTTTTGAAGAAAGGATAAAATATGGCAGATGTGGAGTCCAACAACCATCCTTATGTTTCTGTGTTCATTTCAATGTAAGAATCCTGGAAGGAAACTAAAGGGAGAGTCAGTGGAGTTCAGGTGTTAATAGTGAAGACATGCAAACTTCCTGCAGTCGAGATCCTAATACCAGTAATGAACCTCCTTTAGATACAGAGAGGACATTTCCTTGTCAGTGGTGTTAAAAGGAGAAGGAAGGAAGGCAGAGAGGAGGAGGACAGAGGAAGGGAGGAAGGGAAAGCAGAAAGGAAACAAAATGAAAAATAAGAAAAAGAGAAAGGAAGGGAGGAAGAAGGGAAGGAGGGAGGGAGGGAGGGAGGGAAGAAGGAAGGAAGGAAGGAAGGAAGGAAGGAAGGAAGGAAGGAAGGAAGGAAGGGCAAAGAGGACATGAATGGGTTGTAGCCATTTTGCCATTAAGAGGCTGAGAAAATAAGCAAGAGATTCTCTGTATGGTGGGAATTGGAATATAAGTAATTACTGAAACTGATAATGGATGATGGGAAGATGGAAATTTTAGTACCATCAAAAAGGTTTAAAAAGGTATTTAAATGGAGTTCTCGGCTGTTTTACAAGGACATGCAACAAGGTCAGTGAGCAGGGCTAAGGGGCTCATTAAGTTCAACAGCTGCTAATTTATTGAGAGACCAGGAGATCCCAGGTGGTCACTTTGTACACTTTGCTTGACTGCTCAGGTTCAAGTGCAGCTAATTTATGGGTAGACTTATTTCCAGAACTGAGATTCTGATAAATAGTTATTTCTAAAAGGGGGTCCAGGAAGTTTATAATATTGAAAAAAGAATTTTCAAAAGAAGGACCTAGTTAATCTAGTCTGCAAAACAAGAAAATTTTATAAGATTAACATTGCACTGAAATAAGAAACTTCAACAGACTACAATTTGATAGCAACAAGATGATCATGGTGAGGTTTAGCAAACAAGGTTAACAGGGGGTGAATGGTAGTTAATGTGGTAAGCTGAGGGAAAAGGAGCACAGGGGGGTTCAAAGGGAATAAAATCAGATGACTCTAGAGATGCAGTCTGGAATTAGATGGGAAGTCAAGGAAACCCCTTCAGTGCTGAATCATCCTTAGAGGTGGCAGCTTTGTGTTCTTAGGAAACTCTATAATGTATGCATTCAGATATTTGACAAGTTAGAGAGGAGTTTCCAGAACTGAGAGTAGTTGCTACATGTGAAAATCTTAGCCATATTTTTGTCTTCAGTTTGATGGAACATTGAAGGACAGTGTTTTGGGATTTGGCAAAAATAAACTGGAGTGATAATATTCTTACCTCACACCCTTGAGCTTTGGGGGTGAAAAGGAAGTCGCTTGAAAATACTATACTTGTTAGATTTCCACCAGGAAAACAGTTTTACTTGTGACAGAGGCATTAGAAGACACTTCCAAGAATGTCTGTACATTATAGACAGACATAGGGGCTTGTTAGTTATGAAGTTTCAGTTATGGTAGGCACCATGAAAGGATATCTGCAGTGGGGTAATAGCCTGGAGGAGGAATCTTACTCAGATACAAAAAAAAAAAAAAAAAAAAAAAAAAAAAAAAAAAAAAAAAAAAAAAAGAAAAGAAAAGAAAAGAAAAGAAAAGAAAAGAAAAAAATCTAAGTGCTTTAGAAACTCTATTCAGAAAGTCTCAAAAATGCTGATAAAAAATGAGATGGGAAATTTACATTTAGTTTGGAAAGTTGTTTGAAGAAGAGGGACCACCAAGCTTAGAATCTGTGAATTGAGACAGCAGTGAAACCAGCATATCCAGAATTAAGATTCAGCAAGAGTGGGTTGGATACCTGGCATTGCGTCCAGACATGTACAACAGCATGAAGATCAACACATCAGCACATAGTATTTGCCAGGACAATGATTTAAGTATGTCACAAATGTGATCTTATTTGACCCTCTAAATAGCTTGATGATGTTACACCACTGTCATTACAACTTCATCTGGGGAATGCTGCAAAGACTAAGAGATGATGCTACTTTCCTGTCATCTCACAGGTAGTAAATAGTAGAGCTAGAATTGAGATCCGGCCTTCTGGTAACCATGCCTGCTTTACGAGAGAAAATGATTAAATCTATTTGATTTAACGAACTTGATGTGAAGATGTATAAAAGAGGACATATACAAAGGAAGACTTATCATTGGTTACAAACAAATATCTTTGTTTTTTTGTTTTGTTTTGTTTTGGTTTGGTTTGGTTTGGTTTTTTAATAAACAAGGCCTCTCTGTATACAGTGCTGATAGTCCTGGAATTCACTCTGTAAACCAGACTGACCTCAAACTCACAGAAATTCACAGCTCTCTGCCTCTCAAGTGCTGGGATTAAAGGCACATACCATGCACCACCACTGCCCAGTCAAATGAATCCTTTATTCTCTACAATATCCAAACTGTTCTAGATAATGATACAAAGATTAAAACATTTTATTCTGTAGCAAGCCTTACAGAGTATTTTGCATGGCTTCTCCAAAAGTGGAGTGGAAGACAACAGGCAGACACAGGTATACTCAGTTGGAGGGATGGTAACTTTTCCCCTTTCTTTTTGTCTTTATTTATCTCTCACTGTCAATACAACAAGTGGAGCTTCCTGACCAACACTGGACCTAAAGGTGAACTTTAGGAACGATACTAAAACACAGCACTCTGGACTCGGTGATACCTTGGCACTGCCAGGTTTTCCTGACTTGTTAATTTCAAGTAACTTTATGCGAGAACAAAATACCTTTCTTAATCTAACCACTGTTCTGGTAACTTGGTTTTTATTTTTTTTCCTGTTAAATTTTACTCAGTCAATATGTAAATCCAGGATGTTTGCAAAAGACTAATTTTCTAGTGAGTTACTTAGTACTCACTAGAGTTAACTAGAGTTTTCTAGTTAAGGTACTTACTTAGTAGCCTTATTTATAATAGCCAGAAGCTGGAAAGAACCCAGATGTTCTTCAACAGAGGAATGGATACAGAAAATGTGGTACATTTACACAATGGAATATTACTTGGCTACTAAAAATAATTAATTCATGAAATTCTTAGGCAAATGGATAGAACTAAAAAATATCATCTTGAGTGAGGTAACCAAATCACAAAGGAACACACATGGTATGCACTCACTGATAATTGGATATTAGCTCAAAAGCTCGCAATACCCAAGATACAACTCATAGACTACATGAAGCTCATGAAGAAGGAAGACCAAAGTGTGGGTGCTTTGGTCCTTCTTGGAAGAAGCAAACAAACAAACAAACAAACAAAAAATACCCACCGGAGCAAATATGGAGACAAAGTAGGAACAGAAACTGAAGGGGGGGCCATCTGGAGACTTGTCCACCTGAGTATCCATCTCATGTGTAGTCACCAAAAGGTAAACGCTGTTGTGGATGCCAGGAAATGCATGCTGACAGGAGCCTTATATAGCTGTCTTTTATGAGGCTCTGTCAGAGTCTGACATATTCAGAGATGGATGCTCACAGCTAACCATTGAACTGATCATGGAGGGTTCCCAGTGGAGGATTTAGAGAGAAGACTGAAGGAGCTGAAGGGGTTTGTGGCCCTATGGGGAGAGCAACAATACCAACCAACTAGAGCTCCCAGGGTCTAAACCACCAGCCTGGGAGCACATAGGGAGGGACCCATGCTTCCAGCTGTATATGTAAGGGAGGATGGTCTTGTAGGGCATTGGTGAGAGAGGGGGTCTTTGGTCACATGAAGGCTGGATGCCCCAGTGTGGGGAAATTCGAGAATGGGGAGGTGGGGGTGGGTGGGTAGATGGGGGCACTCCCTCATAGAAGCAGGAGGAGGGGGATAGTATTAGGAGGCTTCTGGGGGGGTGCAGAATGGGGAAAGGGGATAACATCTGAAATGTAAATAAATAAAATATCCAATGAAAACAAAGAAAAAATAAAGAAATGTAAAGCCAGATATGGTGAAGGAAATTTGAGAGTTTGAGGTGGGGTGTCATGAACTCAAGGACAGCCTGGACTACATAGAAAGACCCCCATCTCAAAACAATTTAGTTTGATACAGGAGAACTATAGTTGTGTGTGTAATACTGGATGAACACAAAGTATATGTTTCTAATTTTATATGAGAGGGAGATGGAGTAAAGGGAACATAAAGACAAATAAATGAGAGCAAGAAGAGCACTTTCAAATGGTGTGAATTTCTATTTATGGGTGCTGCTGTAAGTGAAATTTCTAAATAAAGCAAAGTCAATCTAAGGCTCTCAATTGAAATAAATACGCACAACAAATAAAGACATATGTTTTATTCCATAGTGCATAGAGTGTAAGATAAGCTTGCACCTGCATAGCCTTAATTTGTACTCTTGCAGGTAATTACATCAGAATATTTTATTAACAAAATATATTTAGACTTTTGATCAGACTAACGTTAAAATTTCACTTCACTTCCAACTTATAAGTATTCCGGGAGGATTTTATAGTTGAGAATATTTGAAATTGAAACTGAGAAGCTCACAGTGCATTTGAGGAATAAATGTTTCAGGGAGATTCTGTAGCACACTCTTTATGCACCAGCAGGCACTTTAATAGACATTTCACCAGTCTGCTGAAGCTCCATCCAAACCAAATAAGGAATGAATTGATCTCTTGTCTGTTTCCTCAAAAAAATATAGCTATCCTTTTAAAGGACCTACAATTTTCACCCAAGTGCTTCTCAGAAAATATTGAGACACAGCCCAGGGAAGCAGGTAGCCTAACTGCACTCTTTCAATCGCCAGTCTAAGACCCATCCCTGTAGCAGACTACCTTCCTCTCTGCTCCTATCTCCAGCATATCTCACAGATCCACTATCCTATTATCAAAGCCTCCATCTCCAGTAGGTGTTCCTTAGGAACAGGCCAGCCAAACTTCCAAAAAATAAATTGGACAGCAAAATAAGTAGTCAAGCTTCAGATCTTCACTGTCTCCTTGCTTCCAATTTAATGCCTCAGCATCATCCCCAACTCTGTGTCAGACTACCTGTGGCTGTCTCTCCTAATTGTCTACCCTCGTTCCCAGGGGACAAAGAAGATCCTGGTAGAAAAATCCACTTTTTTCTCTACTGTGAACATCTTCCAGCTCCTCTTCATTTCTAGCCCATCCCCATTCCTTACTATGAACTTACTATAAACTAGTCACACGTTCTACCTGGAACCCACAGTGCCCACACCTGGGAGGATCCCAGAAGAGTTCTCTGCTAGGCAACACAGCAACAACCCTCCTAGAATCAGAGAGGAGATGGAAAATAAGAAAAGAAAACCCACACACACCAAAGAAAAGACCAGATATCAATATTTATAATTATTTACAATCATCTCAAACCCAGATTTCTAAATGTTACTATAAAAACCCAATCAATAAAAGTCAGGAAAATATGTCTTCACCAGAGCCCAGCAACCTCACTACAGTAGGCTCTGAGAAGTGCAAAATAAGCACAAGATAAGGACTGTAAAACTGCATTTATGAATACAAAAGATATCTTTAAAGAAGTAAATAAATTCCTTAAAGAAATCTAGCAAACAAATAAGCAGTGAAAGAAAATAAATAAAATTATTCAAGTGATGAATTCAAATGGAAATAGAATCAATAAAAAACTGAGGGAAATCTAGAAATAAATATTTAAGAATTTAAACAAGAATCTCAGAGGTACTCTTCACTGACAGAGTGCAGGAGATGGGAGAGAGAATTACAGGCACTGAAAACAACTTAGAAGAAAGTGAAATCTCAAACAAAAAAAAATGGGTCAAAGAAAAAATGTAAAATGTAAATAACTCCAGGGAAAAAATACCTAGTAAATAAAAAAGCCAGATTTATAACTAATGATTGAAGAAGGAAAAGAAAGCCAAGACAAAAGAACAGAAAATATTTTCAACAAAACTACAGAAGAAAAATGTTCCTAACTATAGAAGAAGGTGCTTATCAGAATACAAGAAGTATGCAGAACACCAAATAGATCAGACCAGAAAATATATTCTCTTCAACACAAATAATGAAAATATTAAATGTACAAGATAAAGAAAGAATATAACAAGCTACAAAAGAAAAAGGCTAAGCAAATTATAAAGAGAATTATTAAAAGAACACTTGACTTCTAAATGGAGTCTCTAAAAGCAAGAAAGGCCTAGATAGATTTTTGCAAAGTCCAAGAGACCACACAGTTCACACTCAACACTACTATGACCAGCAAAACTTTCAATTACAATAGATTAAATAAAAATGGCATTCTATGATAAACAAATTTAAGCAATATATCTCTACAAATTCAGTGAAGTAGAAGACACTAGATTAAACTGAAGTCTAAAAAAGTCGACTACATCAAAGGAAACACAAAGAATAAAAAATTTCAGAGCAGCAAATTGAAGAGGGAAGGGGCACACTACCATCACCCAAAATCAACAAGCACTACACATGGATAACTCTCAACATTAACGGCATAAATTCCCTAATAAAAAGACTCAGACAGAATGGATGGAAAAACAGAATCTATCTTCTTTTGCATTGAAAAGTATACATTAATATCAAGGGTAGACACCTCAGGGCAAAGAATGAAAAAGTTTTCCTACAGATGTACCCCAAAACCATCTCAGTGTAGCCATTTAAATATCTGACAAAATAGACTTCAAAACATAATTAATCAGAACAGAGAAGCTTATTACATACTCAAAGAAAACATCCACAAAGGAGACTGTATAACTCTTAACATAAGTGCACAAATACACAGGCACAAAAGAAGCAAAAGAAACACAGCTCAAATCACAGATTGACCTTCACACACTGATAAAGTATGACTTCAATTCCCAACTTTTACCAATAGATAGGCTATCTAGACAAAAATTAAACAAAAATGCTGGAGCTAATTGATGTCATAAAAAAATGTACCTAACCAATATTTACAGAACATTTGGCTTAAACACACAAAAGAAATACACTTTCTTTCTAAGCTGTATTTGGAAATTTCTCCAAAATTGACCACATACTCAGACACAAAGCAAATCCCAACAGATACAAGGAAATTGAAACCCCATGTCCTATCCAACCACCATGGATAAAGCTAGATATCATCAAAAACAAGAACACCTAAGAGCTTAGAAACTCATGGAAACTGGGAAAAAAGCTCTCTACTGAATGAAAAATAGGTCAAGAAAAATGCTTTAATGAGAGGGAGCTCACCCTAATACTATTAAAGATAATTCTGCTATAGTTGCTGATTGGAGCCTAGCATAACTGTCATTAGAGAGGCTTCACCCAGCAACTGATGAAAACTGATGTAGACCCACAGACAAACATTATGTGGAGCTTGGGGAATCCTTTGGATAAGTGGGAGGAATTATTGAAGCTGCCAGATAGGTCAAGGACACCACATGAAAACCTACTGAATTTTAACTAACCTGGGCCCATAGGGGCTCACAGACACTAAACTACCAACCAGAGACTATGTATGGGAGAGACCTAAGCCTTTTGCCCATATGTTGAGCAGCTGAGTCTTCATGTGGGACTCCTAAAGCAGAGTCGGGGGCTGTCTTTGATTACATTGAGAACCTTTGGATCCCTTTCCCTTAACTGAGCTGCCTTTTCTATCCTCAATAGCAGAAGATGCACCTAGTCTTACAGCAAATAAATATTACAAGACTGGTTGATATTCATGGGAGGCCTCCTCTTTCTCTGAGGGAAGAGGGGAGGGGCAAATGGGGAGAGAGGAGAAGAGAGGAAAGTACTAGGAGGAGAGGAGGTTGAAGAAGGTGCACTAGGGATGTAAAGTAAATAAAAACTTTAAAATGTAATGCAAGGAAAGAAGGAAAGAAAGAAAGAAAGAAAGAAAGAAAGAAAGAAAGAAAGAAAGAAAGAAAGGGAGAGAGAGAGAGAGAGAAAGAAAGAGGAAGGAAGGAAGGAAGGAAGGAAGGAAGGAAGGAAGGAAGGAAGAGGAAGGAAGGAAGGAAGAGGAAGGAAGGAAGGAAGAAAGGAAGGTAGGAAGAGGAAGGAAGGAAGGAAGGAAGGAAGGAAGGAAGGAAGGAAGGAAAGAAGGAAGGAAGGAAGGAAGGAAGGAAGGAAGGAAGGAAGGAAGGAATTAAATAATTTCTACAATCAAATAAAAATTAAAACATTATGTACCCAAACTTATGGGACAAAGAGAAAGCAATTAGCTACAGGGGGCAAATTCATAGCACTAAATGAAGCAATTAAAAAGTTGGAGAGATTACATACTAGAAATATAACAGCATTCCTTAAAGACCTAAAGAAAACGCAGAAATACTGTCTAAAAGGAGTATACAGATAGAAATAATTTCTTGGCAGAAGCAACCCTTGAACCAACGAAATAATACAGAGTCAATGAAGCAAAGAGTAGGTTCTTTGGCAAAATCAGTAAGATTCACAAAGTCTTAGCCAGATTAACGAAAAGGTGGAGATACCAATTAGCAGAAGATTAAAAGGGAGACATAACAACAGAAACCAAGAAAATCTAATGAATTATAAGCACATACTTGAAAAATCTATAATTCACCAAACTGGAAAACCTTAAAGAAATAGATAATTTTCTCAACTTTACCAGAGCTAAATTAAGGTCACACAAGAAATTTAAAAAGACCTTTAAGCCTTAGTAAAGTAGAAACAGGCATTAAAAAAATCCATACTCATGTAGTAATAGTGCAGAATTCTACCAAAATGTTGAATAGTTAAGGCCAATATTCCTCAAATTATTTCACAAAATGTAAACAGAAGGAACATTCATTTCATGAGGCCACAGTTACCCTGATACCCAAAGCACACAGACCCAACAAAGAAAGAGAATTATAGACCAACTTTCATATGAACATAGATGCAAAAATTACCCAATAAATATCTGTACACCAAGTTCAAAAATATGTCAAAAGCATCATCCAACACCAACAATAGGCTTCTTTCCAGAGATGTAGTAATGGGTCAATTTATGAAAACCAATAAAAACAATCTAAAATCACTGTAAAAAAAAATAAAAAGAAAAATAAAATGATCATCTCATTAGACCCAGAAATGGCTTTTGACAAAATTCCAACACCCCTTCATGATAAAAGTCTTGGGGGGATTAAGAATACAAGTAACATATCTAAACATGATAAAGGAAATTTACAGCAAGCCTATAGCCAACATCATATCAAATAGAAACTCAAAGTGATTCCACTAAAATAAGAACAAGATAAGATTATCTCCACTCTCCATACTTATTCAATATAGTACTTGAAGTCTTAGCTAGAGAAATAAGACAACTTAAGGAGATCATGGGGACACAAAATGAAAAGAAAAAAGTCAAAGTGTCTTTACTTGAAAATGATATAAGAGTATACATTTTTAAAAGGACCTAAAAATACCACCAGGAAACTACTACAGCTGATAAACAATTTTGGCAAAGTACAGGATACAAATTTAACTCAAAAAATAAGCAGTCTTTCTATACATAATTAACAAATGAACTGAGAAAGAAATCAGGTTAACAAACCTTTTACATCCGCCTCAAATTTCATGGAATGGAATATGTAATATAATGCAGTATAACACAATACCTTAGTATAAGTCTAAATAAACAAGTGAAAGACTTGTATGATGGAAAAAGAAGTAGAAGATATTAGATCCCCCAAGCTAGTTGCCTTATTCAGGGTTTCTATTCCTGTACAAACATCATGACCAAGAAGCAAGTTGGAGAGGAAAGGGTTTATTCTGCTTACACTTCCACATTGCTGTTCATCACCAAAGGAAGTCAGGACTGGAATTCAAGTAGGTCAGGAAGCAGGAGCTGATGCAGAAGCCATAGAGGGATGTTACAAGCTTCCCCAGTTTGCTTTCTTATAGAACCCAAGACTACCAGCCAAGGGATGGCACCACCCACAACGGGCCTTCCCTGCTTGATCAGTAATTGAGAAAATGCTTTACAGCTGTATCTCATGGAGACATTTCCTCAACTGAAGCTCCTTTCTCTGTGATAACTCTAGCTTCTGTCAAGTTGACACACAAAACCAGCCAGTACAATTGACCCCTTGTCAACATGACATACAAACACATCACTATTAAGCCTTAACCCTTACTTTCTTATTCATCAACAAGATCTAAATAACTTTAAGAGTTCCACAGTCTTTGCAAATTCCTACATATTAAAATTTCAATTCTGTGAGGAGCAGGTGCAATGGCACAGTCAGCTAAAATGGCGCCTGCAGAGTTTCGAGCGCTGCTTCTTGGCAGTTTGCTTGCTGCCATCCTTTCCCTGACAGAGCCACAACTGCAGAACTACTGTGCAGATTCGCTGCCACGCAGAATCAGGCCATTTGAAGTGCACCAATGAGGCATGCCCACGTGGCAGGTTCTGAATGGGACAGGCAGGGGGATAAAAGGATGGCAGTTAAGGGGATGGGGCTTCCAGGGAAAAGATTGTAAAGGGTTCCTGAATAAACTGTGTTGAGAAGAACTCCGAGTTGCATTGTTCCAGGATGAGAAGCGACAAGTGGTGGCCCATACGAGAGGTTCAGAACTGAGCACAATCAGGGAGCTAACTGGTAAGTTCCCAGGTAAGTAGGACAAAAGAAAGCTCTCAGTTCAGAGACTATTAAGTTCCCAGGCAAGTGAGACAAGGGCAAGTTCTCGGTTCTGAGACCTAAAAAGGTTCCTGGCTTCGGGACAGGTTGTACCATGGAAAACTCATCATCCTCACAGTCACTGCAGCATGCTCTTTGTGGCTTGCTAAAAGTGAGAAGGGTTGGTCTTAAAAGGGCCAGCGTGGAAAAATTTTTACAGGCTATAGATGAGGTTGCACCCTGGTTTTCAGTTTCGGCGCACCTCACACTACCCAGTTGGGAGAAGTAAGGAAGAGATCTTAAGTCAGCTGAAGAAAAAAGAGAACTAGCCAGCAGAGTAAAGCCTGTGTGAAAACTGGTGAGATCTTGCATTGAGAACAGAGAAGGGAAATGCACTGCAGAGTTAGAGAAGGGTATCGATCTCAAAAGTCTGAGAATGAAGAAAGTTCTGAGAAAGAAGAGGTTTCCAAAACCTAGTTAGAGAGGCTAGCACAAGACCGAGAGGAAGCGAAACTAGATATAGAACCCTCTGTGCCAGGGCCACCTAGGCCGCCTCCATATGCTCCTACTGGAGAATCAGGATGGAGTTTTTGCCCTGAAGTCTGGAGGGAACTACAGGCTCAGTGTTTCACAGTATTTCAAGATACCCAAGGCAATCGGCTCCATGAGCCTATTGATTGGAAGGTTATTCAAAGACTGGCTGAGGGGGTCAGAGCATACGGCATTAGTGTCACTTTTGTGGTTTCTCAACTGGAGTCCCTCCATAGATATTGCATGACACCCAGTGATTGGCAGAATTTGGCTAGAGCTTGTTTATCTCCTGGCCAATACTTAGATTGGAAGGCCTACTTTATAGAGCTCTCAGCAGAGAAGGCGGCTGTAAATGCCACTAATGGTCAGCAGACCTGGCACCAGAACATGTTGTTGGGCCAAGGCAGATTTGAAAATCAACAAACAAATTACCCTTTGCAGGTATATGAGCAAATCAATAATATAGGGACTAAAGCATGGAAATCTCTTCCCAATAGAGGTGAGGTGTCAGGAAACCTAACCAAGATTGTTCAGGGATCAGCAGAGCCATTTGCTGATTTCGTGGCTAGAATGGTGGATGCAGGGGGAAGAATTTTTGGGGATCCTGACGCAGCCATGCTACTATTAAAGCAACTGATTTTTGAACAATGTACCAGAGAATGTAGACAGGCTATTAATCCTTATAAGAGCAAAGGGCTAAAGGTGTGGATGAAAATTTGTAGAGAGCTAGGGGGGCCTCTTTCTAATGCCGGGTTGGCAGCCGCTGTTATACAGACGACCCGAAGTCAAAACAACCCTAGAAGTGGAAAATGCTTTAAATGCAGTCAACTGGGACATTTAAAATGACAGTGTCCCCAATTTCAAGTTCCCGATGGCCCCAGAGCAAGGGTTCCTGGTCTTTGCCCTAGATGTAAAAAGGGAAACCACTGGGCGAATGAATGCAGATCTGTAAAGGATATCAATGGACAGTCTATCAATGCTGGATATAGAGGAGCCAGGCCAAAAAACTTGCCACGGGACCCCCAACCTCAGGGCCCTCAAATATATGGGGCAGTAGCCGAGAGTTGGCCAACCCTGAGGCCTCCAATGCAATGGGATCGCCACAGTGAGCCACAGCAGGAAGTGCAGGACTCGACCTCTGTTCCACCTCCAGACTCATATTAACACCTCAGATGGGCCCTCAATTCATTGACACAGATTTTCAGGGACCGTTACCATCTAGCACAGTGGGTTTGATTATAGGAAGGAGCTCCATCACTTTGCAGGGCTTAATAGTTCATCCTGGGGTGATTGATCCAGACTATACAGGAATAGTAAAGATTATGGTGTCCTCCCCTAGAGGAAGGAGTGTCCGCCGTTTCTTCTGGAGATAGAATAGCACAGATGTTACTATTACCCAGTTGCCATGATCGATTTCCTGCAAAGAATATTGAGTGAGGACCCAAAGGTTTTGGCTCTACTGGAACTGACTCCATATTTTGTTCCCTGAATCTTGATTCTTGGCCCTTAATAAATTTATTTATAGAAGGAAAATCAATTTCTGGCCTTTTGGATACTGGCGCTGATCGCAGCATAATCAGTATTAAGAATTGGCCCAAGGGGTGGCCTAAACAAAACTCAAATCAGATGTTAAGGGGACTAGGATACGCCAAGGAGCCTGAGATGAGCTCTCGATTGTTACACTGGAGAGATGATGAAGGGTGTTCTGGCGTTTTCCAGTCTTATGTTATGGGACTTCAGGTTTCTTTATGGGGAAGGAATCTCCTGAAAGAAATGGGCTATGTGTTAACTAATGAGAAGGAATATAGCCCACAATCTCATCACATAATGTCTGGCATGGGTTACGTTCTAGAAAAAGGACTGGAAAAAAGATTGCAGAGACGAAAGTCTCCCATGCCAGTAAAACAGAAGCAAGATAGAATTGGAGTGGGATTTTCATAGGGGCCACTGAGGATGTTCTTCCCATGTTGTGGAAATCCGAGGAGCCTGTGTGGGTTCCTCAGTGGCCACTCACCTCAGAAAAATTACAAGCTGTACAAGAGATGGTCAAAGAACAATTATTGTTAGGCCACCTGCAGCCATCTACATCATCTTGGAATACACTCATTTTTGTGATAAAGAAAAAAATCTGGGAAATGGAGGCTTCTACATGATTTAAGAGAAATTAATAAACAAATGATTTTGATGGGACCGGTACAATGAGGTCTGCCTTTACCCTCCGCATTGCCCAAAAATTGGCCTGTCATAGTTTTAGATATTAAAGATTGTTTCTTTTCAATCCCACTGCATCAAAAGGATACAGCTAGGTTTGATTTTATAGTCCCTTCCATGAATCATGCAGAGCCAGATCAGCAATATGAATGGGTTGTATTGCCACAAGGCAAGGCCAACAGTCCCACTATGTGTCAACTGTATGTTGATACTGCCTTGAAAGAAGTCAGACAGAATTTTTTGAAAATCAAATGTTATCATTATATGGATGATATTCTTGTTGCTGCCCCTACCAAGCAGATGCTTAATGAAGCCTATAGAGCTGTTGTGTTAAGTTTAAGAAAAAAACAGTTAGTGATAGCTCCTGAGAAGGTACAAAAGGGCTCTGTGGTTAATTATTTAGGAACAAAAATATCTTTAGGACAAGTAATTCCTCAAAAAAATCCAGATTCGCACAGATAATTTGCGTACCTTGAATGATTTTCAAAGATTGTTGGGAGATATACAGTGGCTTAGATCCTATTTCTCATTGTCTAATAAACAATTACAGCCATTATATGATATTTTACCAGGTGATTCCGACCTCAACTCCCCTAGACATTTAACTAATAAAGCTAGAGCAGCATTAACATTAGTGGGAAAAGGCATACAAGATGCAGCCTTGAGGTGTAGAGATGAATCCCTGGATATTACATTATGCATATTGCCAACTGAATGTCAGCCTACAGGTGTATTATGGCAAGGGACCCCTTTACTTTGGGTGCATCTGAAAATTTCTCCTGCTCAGACACTCACTCATTATCCAACTGCAGTAACCCAATTAACCATGCTGGGAATTCATCAGAGTGTTCAACACTTTGGCATCCAACGTACAAGCCTAATTGTACCATATACAGCCACTCAACTTGAAGTATTAACGACCACTGTGGATGACTGGGCAATTTTGAGATGTACTTTTAATGGGACAATGGATAATCATTTTCCAAAGGACCCTATACTACAATTGATTAATGCTCATCCTGTGGTCTTTCCACGGATCACCCATAGAAAGTCTTTGTTAGATTGCCCTACTATTTTTACAGATGGTTCTAAGACAGGATGGGGAGCATTTTTGGTTGCAGGATCATTGCCTGTAACCATCCAATTTCCTCCCGCGTCCCCTCAAGTTACAGAATTACAGATTGTGATAAAGGTTTTTGAACAATTTTCTCATTCCTTTAATTTGATATCTGATAGTCAATATGTAGTAAATGCTATTAAACAATTGGAAATTGTGGGTAAAATAAACCTAAAGTCCACCATAGGAGAGTTACTTACCCAATTGCAATTTCTTATTTGGAATAGGGAACAACCCTTTTTTGTTCAACATATTCCTGCCCATACTGGTTTACCTGGTCCATTGACTGAAGGAAATGATATTGTTGATAAAGCTTCAAAGACCTGTTTTAATGTTGCAAATTTTGCGCTCTATGATTCCCTGGAGTTAGCAAGACACTTTCATGTAAATTCTAAAACCCTATCATCTCACTTTGGCATTCGTCGTGCTGATGCTAGAGATATAGTGAAAGCTTGTCAAGCTTGTGCCCCATTGTTACCCCAGATGGGAAGCGGTGTTAATCCCTGAGGCCTACGCCCCCTGCATTTATGGCAAATGGATGTCGCCCATTTCCCTGAGTTTGGAAAATTAAAATATATTCATGTATCTATAGATACTGCTTCTGGAATTATGCTTGCCTCCCTGCATTCTGGGGAGAAGGCTTGCCATGTCATTGCTCATTGTTTTGAAGCCTGGGGAGCCTGGGGCATGCCTAAATGTTTAAAGACAGATAATGGACCGGCGTACACCTCTACTTCCTTTGTGTCCTTTTGTAAGACCATGGGAGTTTACCTTAACCATGGTTTGCCTTATAATCCTCAGGGGCAGGGCATTGCTGAGTGGGCACACCGCATCCTAAAGGAATGTCTTCTTAAACAAGGAGGGGGATAGCCTCCGGCCGCATGCCTAGAGAGAGAGTGGCTGTAGCCCTCTTTACCCTAAATTTTCTGACTCTGGATAAGCAGGGACAGTCTGTAGCTGATCGCCATGCTGATCCCAATGCTACCCATAAAGGCATGGTAAGGTGAAAGGACATATTGACAGGAAAATGGAGTAGCCCTGACCCAGTATTGGTGTGGGTGAGAGGGTCTGTTTGTGTGTTTCCTCAGGATCAACATCAGCCAATTTGGGTTCCAGAAAGACTTTCCAGGGTTATACAGCAAGAAGACAGGAATGGAGATGCTAAGGAGGACTCTTTTGCTGATGTGGATGCTACCAGAGATAAGGAGCAATGCTAGTTTTGTTATGGAAGTCTCACCTTTGAAATAGTTATTTTTATTCATTATGTTGGAATGTTTCTAAATATCATTTTGCTATGGTTGCCTGTGTGCCTCAGTATTGTCCTTGGCCTGTGGAAGTCCCTTCAGCCATGATTTTATTTAGATCTAAAAGAGATTTTGGCATTACTGCAGCAATAGTTACAACCATTGCTGTTTCAGAGGCTGCTATTTCATGGACCACCACAGTCCAGACTGCAGCTGCTTTGAATAATATGTCTGCGGCAGTTGCCGAGGCCTTGGATACTCAAAGAAATATTAATAATCATTTGAAAGTGGGTATTCTATTGCTTTATCAGAGTTGATCTTGTTCAGGAACAGTTAGATGTATTGACTAAGTTGGCTCAATTGGGTTGCCAATGGAAAAATACAGGTATATGTGTTACCCCAATGCCTTTTCAGAATAAAAGCCATGCTAGTAATCTTTCCAAAAGCCTTTCTCAGTTCCTTACAGGAAATTGGTCGAGAGAGTTCGAGGGAATATTGAGAGAATTACGACAGTCCATTGTTCACATTAACTCGACAAGAGTGGATGCCTCCCTGGCCTCCGGATTGACCAGCTAGACTCTTTAAGCAATGTTCCAAATCAAGAAGTGAGTGGGAATCAGGGAGGTTGCTATGTGCCTGGTCCTCATCGGTTGCCTTGCCTTTTGGTGCATGCGTCAAATGAAAGCCCAACAGGAAACATCTCAGTCCATGATTGTACAAGCATTTGCAGCAGTGGAGACAGGACAGTCTCCTCAAGTGTGGCTTGGCATGCTAGAGAGGTAGTCAATGACGGGTAAGACTCCTTGGGCACGTTACCAACCTAAGACAGAAACCAAACCAAAGCTGTTTGACTCCCCAAGACGGGTAAGGAGTGCTGCTTGAAAGGGGGCAACCTACAACAGGCACTCTTTGCCAAAATTAATTGTGAGGAGCGGGTGCAATGGTGCAGCCAGCTAAAACGGCACCTGCAGAGTTTCGAGCGCTGCTTCTTGGCGGTTTGCGAGCCGCCCTCCTTTCCCTGACAGAGCCACAACTGCAGAACTACTGTGCAGACTCGCTGCCACGCAGAATCGGGCCATTTGAAGTGCACCAATGAGGCATGCCCATGTGGCAGGTTCTGAATGGGACAGGCAGGGGGATAAAAGGACGGCAGCTAAGGGGATGGGGCTTCCAGGGAAAAGATTGTAAAGGGTTCCCAAATAAACTGCGTTGAGAAGAACTCTGAGTTGGTTGTTCCTGTCTGCTGGTCGGATAGAGAAGCGACACAATTCCTTTAAAATATCCAATCACTTTTAAAATTCAAAGTCCTTTTTAGAGTTGAAAGTCTCTTAATTATCTGCTTCACTAAAATACTTTCTTCCTTCAAGAGGGAAAAATATCAGGGCACAGTCACAATCAAAAGCAAAATCAAACTCCAATTGTCCAATGTCTGGGATCCATTCACAGTTTTCTGGGCTCCTCCAAGGGCTTCAGTCACTTCTCCAGCCTTGCCCTTAGTAGCCCACACATTGTCTTCTAGGCTCCAGCTGCCTATACTCCACTGCTGCTGCTGTTCTTGGTGATCATCCCATGGTACTGGCATCTCCAAAACACTGCTGTTTTCCACTGCAATTAGGCTTCACCAATAGCCTCTCATAGGCTCTCTTCATGGTGCCAAGCCTAACTCCTTTGCATGACCCCTTCAGTCCTGGGCCTCTGAGAGTTGCAACTGAGACTGCACTTTCACCAATGGCCTTTCATGGCCTCTCACAGTGCCAAAGCTCAGCTGCTCCCCGTGTCCCCTTCATGTCTTCAAAACCAGTACCACCTGGGTGACTCTTACACATTACCAAGTCCAGCCACAGCACAAGGTACAACATTGGCTATCTCTGAAACACAGCCTCTTTGGGCTCTCAGAAAACACTTCCAAAAAGATTTCCCTCAATGATGCTAGTCTCTTCTTAATGACCACTAATTTCTTAGCTCCATCTAACTGGCATCAATAGTTCCAGTAATGCAAAGATTTCACTTGAGTAGTTCTGAGATCTTGTTAATCACAGCTGATTCTTCAGTCCCAGCTAACCAAAACCACAGAATCTTCATAATCAAAATAGCAACAGCCCTGATAAGAGTCTTTAATCTTCCCTCTGAAATTTCACAAGCCAGACCTCCATCTTCTGCACTGTTCTCAAGATTATCTTCCAAGCTCCTACTGAACATCCCACAAAACTCTTAACATCCCAATGGCTCTTCTATCTCAAAGTTCCAAAGTCCTTCAACAGTCCTCCCCAAAACATGGTCAGGTTGTCATAGGAATACCCCACTATACCCATACCAATTTGCCTTAGTCAGGGTTTCTATTCTTGCACAAGCATCATGACCAAGAAGCAAGTTGGGGAGGAAATGACTTGTTCAACTTACATGTCCACACTGCTGTTCATCACCAAAGGAAGTCAGGACTGAAATTCAAGCAGGTCAGAAAGCAGGAGCTAATGCAGAGGCCATGGAGGGATGTTACTTACTGGCTTGCTTCCCCTGGTTTGCTCAACTTGCTCTCTTACAGAAACTACAAGTCCAGGGATAGCACCACCCACAGTTTGCCCTCCCCATTTGATCACTAATTGAAAAAAATGCCTTACAGCTGGATCTCATGGAGGCATTTGCTCAACTGAAGCTTCTTTCTGTGTGATAAATCTAGCTTGTGTCAAGTTGGCACACAAAACCAGCCAGTACACTAGTGGATCAATAAATTAACATAATAAAAATAACCATCCCACTAAAACCAACCTACAGATTTAATGCAACCCCATCAAAATTCCAATACAATTGTTTACAAGTCATGAAAGAACAATTTTCAGTTTTGTATGGACAGACAGACAGACAGACAGACAGACAGACAGACAGACAGACAGACAAGACACACATACACACACACACAAGGAGGAGAGGGGGATAAGCCATAATAACTTAAATATGCCTAAATAAAATAAATGACTACTGGAAGTAACACCATTCCTGACCTCATTGTCCTAGAGAGCTATAATAATAAAGACATCATGGTATTGGCACAAAAACAGACACAATGATCAATGGAATTCAACTGAAAACCCCTACCCAAAATCCTTACACCTGTGGACATCCATACTTTTACCAAAAAAAATAATAATAATAAATAAATAAATAAAAACAGAAATACACATACATTAAAGACAGTATCTTCAACAACCGGTGCTAGTCAATTGTATGGCTATATATGGCTATATGTAGAGGAATAAAATAGAACCATACGTATCAGCATGCATAATGCCCAAATCCAAATGGATCAAAACACACAACATAAAAATATGGACACTGAACCTGATAGAAGAGAAACTAGGGAATGTTCTTGACGTTATTGACATGAGGAAAGTAATTTTTACACTGAACCATTACACAGGCAATGAGGTAAAAAATTAGTAAACAGAACTTCATAAAACTGAGAAGCTTCTGCATGACCAAGGACACCATCATTCAGTCAAAACATT
Source organism: Rhabdomys pumilio (assembly GCA_030674055.1). Lineage (NCBI taxonomy): Eukaryota > Metazoa > Chordata > Mammalia > Rodentia > Muridae > Rhabdomys > Rhabdomys pumilio. Next base: position 46,091,820 of record JANHMN010000011.1, read on the forward strand.
AACCTACGGGATGGGCAAAGTTTTTACCAACTCCACATTCAATAGAGGGTTAATGTCCAAAATATATAAAGAACTCAAGAAATGAGGCATAAAAAATTAATAACCCAATTTAAAAGTGGAGTACAGATCTAAACAGAAAATTCTTAATAGTGGAACCTCAAATGACTGAGAAACACTTAAAGAAATGTTCAACATCTTTAACTATTGTTGGGCAGAGCCATGGAAGGGTATCCTGGTTCTCGGTTGTGGGTTTGGCCATGTCCCCAGAACCCAGGCTCCTGACACAAGGTCTAATCTCCATTCAACCTGCACCCTTCAAGACACAGGTGGAGGGCATGATAAACAGGCCTCAGGCCCTAGAGAGATTTACATACTAATGAGGAACCTGAAGGCCAGAGGGTGGAGCCAAATAAACATTCCTCCCCAGCTCCTTCCCCCTCTTTCCCTCCCTATTTAACTCAGGACTGCCCTGGGTTTTAGGGGGTGGAGGGTGCATCTAGATCCATCCATCATGTCAATAAACCCATTTTGAAAACCCAAGGACTTTCTTGTGTGTTAGGGCCTTTAGTGAGCAGTTGGGCCTAACCTCCAACATGGAGGAACCCACCCTGCAGTTCTCCAGCCAATTACCAACAAACTATCCCGAAAATGCAAATCAAAACCACTTTGAGATTCCACCTTTTATCTGTCAGAATAGCTAAGATTAACAAAACAAATTAGCGTTCCTCCTGGCTGTAAATGGAGGAAGATGACCACTCCTCTGTTGCTGGTGAGCACTCAGACCCATACAGCTGCTTTGGAAATCAGTGGGGTGCTTCTTCAGGAAGATGAGATTCCATCTACCTCATGATCTAGATATATCACTCCTCAGTATATACAAAAGGATGCTTCATCTACCAGAGACATGTGTTCAACCATACTTGATTCTCTGTTCATAATAGCCAGAAATTAGAAACAACTCAGATGTCTTTCTAAGGACAAATGCAGAAAGACAACAAAATATTAATTTGCTGTTAAAGAAAATGAACTATAAAAATTGCAAGTAAATAGCTGAAAATAGAAAAAAACAAAAACAAACAAACAAAAAAAAACAAAAACAAACAAACAAACAAACAAAAACCAACCTATTCTGAGTGAAGTAATCCAAGCCCCAAAGGCAAATAAATATGGTATGTATTCACTTACATGTAGATATTAGCTATGAAGGCAATGATAAGCTATAATTTATAGAACCACAGAAGCTAGGTAGAGAGTAAGGGACTAGGGGAGACAAATGCATCTCTGTGTGAAATGGAAATACACTATCATCATCAGAGAAGCTTCCTCCTGCAGCAGATGGGAACAAATACAAAGACTCACAGCCAGACAGTATGTAGAGAGTGAGAACACTTAACCCTAAACAGGATTTTCATCAAAACAAGATGTTTTCCTCAGGTCTCAGGGAGCCCTTCAGAAGAAAAAACCCCCGCAATAGCCTTTAGGGAAGGAGACACCAAGGAAACAAGGCCTTCTAAACACAACAGACCTGACACACATGAATTCTCAGATACTGAAGCAGCAAACATAGAGTCCGCATGTGTCAGCATCATTTGAGATCCTAGAGCCAAAAGGAGAAGCAGAAACACACTCCCCATCTATAACCAATTGATAACCACTTGCAAATGAAATTTTAGTTTTCTCTAAGGATGTCTCACTAGGAAAACAGACTACTCTTAAGGACAGGCCCCATGTCCAGCCATAGCTGGCAAACAGAAACAAACTCAACAGCATCACTGGACATTCCTTGTCTTATGCCATGCAAAGGTGTTTGCCTTTCTTTTTAAAAATTTTATCTTTTGATTCTTTTTACCCTGCTGCTCTTTCGTGTATATATTATGGATTCGCATTTTCTGTTTTTCATTGGCAAGTAGGTCTTTGCCTACATATCTGTTTTAACTTCCTTTCCTGTACTCTTTTTTTTTCCCCATTTGGTTTGTCCTATTCCTGTGTGTTTGTTTTTACTTTATTATTACCTCTAGATGCCTGTTTGTTTTCTAATGAAAGAAAGATGGGAGGGTAGGTAGGGATGAGCTAGGAGGAACAGAGAAAGAGTGAACCATAATCAGGAAGTATTATATGAAAAAGATATATTTATATTTTCAATAAAAGAAAATTTTGATACCTATAAAATTTGTATCAAGAAGAAACACGCAGTCTACAGTTCAAGGTCTTTACAAAACCATTATTATATTTTGAACATGTATTTGTAGATATGTATGTCTGAACATCTAATTCACAACTGGTAACACTGTTCAAAAAGATATGGATCCTTTAGGGAGTGAAGACTTGCTGATAAGTGGGTTCTTATCTTTAGAGATTTATCACTAGGGCCAGACCTTCAGGTTCAATAGCCCAACCCAACTTGCTCTTCCCTTTCTGATTCCTGATGGTGGTGCAATAGAACCAGCTAGCATCTCTGTCTTCCATCAAATCTTCTCAAACATAATGGGCTATATGAAATAGAAACTTGAAATAGAAACCAAAATACATAGTTTCTGCCTTCAGTTATTTCCCATCTGGTATTTTGTTACAGCAGCAAAATAGAACTCAGATAATTAATAACAATTAGGCCATTGCTGTGACAAAAACCAACCATGTGGTTCTCAGGCTTTTAGAACAGAGTTACAGGAGGTATGTGAAAGAGTTTGGAACTTTGTTCTAGGGTGTTCTGGTGAAGTCTGGAAGCTCAGAAGGTCAGGAGTAATGGAGAGTGTGGGAGCTCAGCACATGAAATTTTACAGGAAAACATGGAGTCTTTGGAAGACTAAACTAGGGGGTCATTCAAGGTATATTCTGGCCAAGAATCTATCCGGCTGCAGTTTCCTGTGTCCACAGAGTTTGAACAAATCTTATTTTTAAAATAGTTGACTAATTTTTTTGACAGAGAAGATGTAAAGGTACTTGGATGGAAAGAGATGAACATGAAAAAATGGCTACGGCAAAAAGAATGGAAGGTTTTCTGCACAAAGGTTAAGAGGGTAGACTAAACGGGAGAAGGCTAACTTGGAAGGCTGCCAAAGGGTGAGGATGAGAGGCACAGATCACTTATCTCAGACACAGAAGAGCAAATGAGATTTGCCTAGGTTAGGGAGGCAATATGACTGTTCTATGTGCAATATGGTCCTACTTAATTTTTAACAGGCAGGAGTGGGTGGGTGGGGAAGTACCCTCATAGAAGCAGGGAGTAGGGGGGATGGAATAAGGGGTTCTCAGAGGAGAAATCTGGAAGGGGAATAACATTTGAAATGTAAATAAATAAAATAACCAATAAAAAATAAATAAATCTACAAAAAATTTATATTTGCACTTCCATTGAAAACTATATGGAAATTACAACTATGTGTTTGAAGAAACTGTGTTAGAATTAAATATTTCTAAAATAAGATTTCATAAAAGTCTAATAGAAACAGTTAACATCCAAGTGTGTATAAAATAAGGTAAATTGTATTAAAAACCTCTGTTGAACAGAATGCTAACTCTGGTCAAATCAGAATGATTTTCTGTCTCAGGCCTGGCATCTCAAAATATTCAATTTAATAATTTTTCAGGATGTTCATTTTGTATGTTCATGCTCATGAGAAAGGCTTCCCATATATGTGTATGCACATATATATAGAATCCAGTGGTAAACTTTGGGTGTCATTCCTTTAGTGGTACCCAACATGATTTTTGACAAGTTGTTTCACCGATCTACAGCTCAGCAATCTGGCTAGTTTGTCTGGGCAGCAGGCCCAATCTGTCTATCCATCTCACCAGCACTACAATTAAAAGCATATACCACCACACCTGGCCTTTCACATGATTTCTAAGACTAACACTCAGGACTTAATACTTGCATTAAATGAGTTGTCTTCTCAGGCCATGACAAGCATTGTTTGTATGGCTGCACACTAGCCAGTCACCGAGTTCTGGGTTCCCACCTCCACTTGCCCAAGTGGTGAGATTACAGGTGAGTGCCATCACATCCATCAATTTTAATAGGTACCATAGATCAGAACTCTGTTCTTCAGGTTTGTGTAGAAAGAACTTTGTTAACCAATTCATTTTCCTGTCCCCAATAATTGTTTTGTTTCAAAAAAAATCAGAGACTAAGATCGAAAAAAAAAAGAAGGAAAAACAGTGATCGATGAAATGTCTGCTGCTTACACATCCCAAGAAACATCAAATGGGGTCCTAATCATGTTGTCAATCTCTGTAACTAAATATATTCATATCTATCAACTAAGGATTGCCTGTATTTCTCTCTGGCCTTGGAATGTAGAGGTTTCAAAATATTCAGCACTCCTGCCTCCACATTGATATTCTAGATCAGTATTGTCTACTAGAAATATGAGCCATATGTATGATTACAATTTTTCTAATAAATACAAAAAGAACAAAAAATAACATTAACACCATATTTAACTCACATCTAAACTATGATTTGTAACATATAATGAATATAAATATATATAAATATAAATAAATTTTTTAGCTTCTGTACCATTATGTTTAAAATCACATGTGGTGCATTCATAATTCGTCTGTTTAGATTCTAAAGTTTCATCACATTAATCTGTATTTAGAATTGGCACATATGCATTTAACAAATAACTTTATTAATGTGCTTAGGATTTGCAAACATACTACAGTGATGTCTAAATACTAATTCAAATATCAGAAATCATTTTGGTTTTGTTCTTTTATGTAAATTAATGAAATGAGTTTATTCTTTATAGAATATGCTTGACTTTGAAACACAATCTCATTACTCTCAAAACTATTCCATGAGTTAACTGTATCCAGTGACTCTGTATGACTAAGGATTAGTGTTCTTTAAATAGTTGTCTTGTAGATTTTGAGGCCAATTTACATAATGTTGTCCATTAAAGTAAAAATATTGCATATGAGTCATGTTGAAGAAATGCATAATCATTATTATCGATTTAATTTACAACACACTTTCATTCCAACATAAATCTAGCCTGTCTCACTGAATCATAAATAAGCTTTTCCTTGTTATAGATTTCACATGTTCATACCCATTGTTATATAACTGAAAAAAATGCAAATCTCACACACTGCCATTTTCCAGCTTTGAATGTTGAACGTTTGGCATAAATTTCTTTCTGCTAAATAAAATAATATTTTGAGATAACAGTTTAAATAAAAGAATCACTTCTATAACATTTGCACACATCCCAGCTGATGAGCGTTGGGGAAGAACCAGGGACACTACGTTCATTGGTTCATTGTCTTGACTTTTAACAGGTTTTATAAATTGACGAGAGTTTATACTTCTCGCACACATAGACTGAGTGATCTTTAACAACTGTATGCATGACATTTAATATAATTACCTAAAACCTGAGCACAGATATTTTAACACTTAGCATGCATTGCTTTTTATGTAACAAATCTGAGTTTTCTATGTAACTTCTCAGAGCACTCACCATACATCTCTATACCTACTTGTTGCAATTCATTTTTAACAAATGAAAAAAAGATCATCATAAGTCCATGATAAAAGTTTTTGTCTATTTGGATGAGATCTGAGGAAATAGTAAACCCCAAATATTTAGTAGACTTTCTCAGAAAATATGTGACTCAAATTTCAAATAAGATGATTTGTTATAGCAATAGAAAGATTTTATATTCTGTCATTGCTCGATCTCTTAACAAAAAATTGTTTGTCTGCAAGTGGGATGGCTTTGTGTATGAAGACACCTGTCACCAAGTATCATCTCCTAAATTCAACCCCTGGAAACCACATGATAGAAAAAAACAACCAACTCCTGCAAATTGGCCATTGGCCACAGAATATAAGCTTTATGAAGTATGTACCCAAACAGCACACACACACACACACACACACAAAGAGAGAGAGACAGAGACCGACAGACAGACAGACAGACAGACAGACAGACAGACAGACAGACAGACAGACATGAAAGCCAGGTCCAAAATTTTGTATGGGCAATTCATTGATTAATTGACACTACTGAGGGAGAAAAGGACACTGTACAGCAGCAGCTGTTGTCATGTACTGCAATCATAACAGTTTGATATTAAATTAGGACAAAGATAAAATTATGAATTTGCTCCTAGAAAAGAAAAAAAGTCAAAAGAATATGTTTGGGTTTTATTCTGGTGGCTCTACTTGACAAAAACCGATCTACCCATAGATTGTGGTAGAACAGAAGAAAGAGTTAGTGGATGAGCATAAGAAAAGGAACAGATAAAACAAGCACTAACTGAAGATCAAACTAAATTTTTATTTTGGAAAAACTAAGCTATTCTACGTGTCAGAGAAACAAAGCTTTGTACAGAGACCCTGAAAAGAGGGCTGAAGACAGGCACCCAGGCCACCAGCTGGTGGCAGGGACTGGCACTCAGGCAGCTCGCCCACGTGTTTTTCTTGATCCTCTGAATATCCCACTTTCTCCATCCTTTCCTTCAATTATCTTTCCTACTCATTTATATTCACCTAAAGTTTCCGAAATAATTGAAAAGCTAATGAAATAAATTTTATAACCATTTCTAAACTAAAAGGCAGCTAAAATTTTTCCTTTTAACGTTTACGACTTCATCTTCTTGTGTTTCAATTAAAGCCGTTGATGAAACTTAGTGCTCTAAGGTGAAACAGCTGTAGCTACAGAGCATACAGAAAATAAAGCAGGGGAAGCCTACCTGGAACTGACTTTAGATATGGCATTTCTACAGTCTCAGAAACATTAGTTATCAAAGCAGCTCTTTAAAAACACTCTATAAAGGGTTTAAGGTCACAAAGAACAGATCTGGTACAGACTCTGAAGAACCCTGCACTCAGATTTACCTAAGGATTTTAAACTATAGGTCTTCAAGGCCGAAGATAAAAGAAAGAATATCTGAGCTTTCCAGGAAGTTTTCTGTGACCTGTCTTCTTGTCTGTACTTGCTGTTGCATATGCTATTTATTCTTGAAGAATTACGTGCCAGGTTTTCAACTGCTGCTTCTTAAGCTATCGCCTTACACTCTTAAAAAGTATTATAAAACATTACCAATTTGTACCCAGAAAGTGGTATGGCATATTTGATATTCAGTGGTGATCCGTGCATTAGAAATTTATAAATTCTGGTATTATTGTTGTTGTTAACCAGGAATACTTCTCTAAGGGTATACTATAAGTAGGAATTACTCCTTTTAGAAAATGCCTGTGGTTCATTTAACAAAGTGGGTCCTAGATGCCTGTTGTTTTTTTTTTTTCCCCTTGATACTGTGGGGTTGAAGAATTAAAGAAAGAAGAGTATTTCCTAAGACAAACAAATCCCAGGCAAACCCTTCAAATATTTCATCCTAGAAACTGCAAGAAACACATACCAAACCAGTACCTGAAGGGTCAGACACCATGAAAATGTGCCCTAACTCTTAGACCTATGGGTATGTCAAACAGAAAAAAAAAATCAATATACTTACATACTGTGTGTGCTCTGGCCAGTTCACCAAGTACACACATACAGAAAGCTTCTGTTGAAAAAAATGGATCAGAACTGGGGACTGGAAACTGAGGAGCTACTCTTCCTTAAAAAGAAAGAGGAAAAGAACTGGGCAGGGCACAAGGAATGCACCCCAACTAGAATATCTAATTTCTCCACAGAGGAAGGAAGAGCTGTGCTGGCAGTGCCTGGAATGATGGTGGTTTGTACGCATTTCAGTGTAATGTCAAGTCAAATAAAACCCCAATAAATATTCCATTTCAAAAGTATGTAACAAAATTAATAAATGGTCTTGTATATAGTCCATGAGGCATAAAAAAGAAACAAAAATGCATCGGTAGAACAGCTCATAGATGCATCTTGCCCATGTGGACGTTTGAAAGTAATGAAAAGTAACTGAAAAATTTTAAGAGTTCAGGTAAACCTTGAATGGGAGACAGAGGCCAAGGAAATTTACATGGCTGAGTAAGATGATGTGAGAGGAAACCTCAGATGATTCTCGAGATTTTCAGAGACTGAAGAGACCAATATAGTGATAGGAGAGATGAAAAACCAAGCAGTAGCACCAGCACACAACAAACTGGGAATCATAAACAGGAAGCAGACCACAAGGAATGGGGTCGTCGGCAAAGTTAACCAACATGGTGATTTTAAAAACTGTGTACATACACAGCATTCCAAAGACACTAGCTAGAAATTTGTTTATATTAAATTTTTTTAAAAAAATAATTTAACAAGAGGAACAGCAAGATGGTGGCAAAGTTCCTCTAATGTTTTCCCTAACTTGAACAGCTATGTTTAAGATGACTTTCTTTCTTGGGCAAGTGGATCAAAGGAACTCAAAGGTAGCAGCTAAAAACAGAACAACAACAAAAAAAACCCCACTGCTTTCTGACTTGTTTCGTCAAGTTGGCCCATAGAGACAGACAGACAGACAGACAGACGGACGGATGGACAGACAGATGGAAGATAGATTAGATAGATAGATAGATAGATAGATAGATAGATAGATAGATAGATAGATAGATAGATAGATAGGTAGGTAGGTAGATAGGTAGATAGGTAGATAGGTAGATAGGTAGATAGGTAG
>JANHMN010000011.1:46102728-46123293 GCA_030674055.1 Rhabdomys pumilio
TCTCTCTCTCTCTCTCTCTCTCTCTCTCTCTCTCTCTCTCTCTCTCTGCTTGCTGCCTACACATCAGGATGTAAAGCTCTCCAGTGCCATGCTTGTTTGCTTTCCACCATGATGATCATGGACCTTAAGCCTCTAAAACTATAAGCCCTACAATTAAATGATCTCTTTATAAGAGTTTCCTTGGTCACAGGACCTCTTCACAGCAATGGAGCAGTAATTAATACAGGTAGTAAATGCAGCTTACTATGCAAGCATACTGACATGAGTTTGATCCCTAGAACCCACATAAAGGGGGAAACAGAACTGATTCCAGAAAATTGTCTTTTCTTGTGATCTCCATTTATGAGTGCTATGGTACACACACAAACATGTACACATTAATAATAATAATAATAATAATAATAATAATAATAATAATAATAAAAATAGTGATGAAGATTATTAAAATTTTTAGGAAAAAAATTACCATGCTTCAGCTGGGAATGTAAACACCCATAAAATAAAAGACAATGACTGATTTAAATTACAGGCATTGGAGAATTATCAATTTTGTATATCTCAAATTCAGATTCAGAACTAAAAGCTCATGTTTCCAGGTTATGTGGGTGACAAATAGCTATGATCATGACTAGGATAAACTATGATAGTGAAATGGGGGAGCAACAGACTCTAGCAACAATAATTCTACACGTAGTTAGTGACCTAGGTAAGAAACAGGTAGTGAAAACAGTCCCACATGACTAGGTAAAGATGGAAATTATCATTATAAAAATGAAGAATTATGTCTAGGTCTTGTTGAGTTTGAGATGTCTTGGGCTGGAGAAACAGGTTTGTAAATTACTAAATCTTATTATAGGTACTGATCATCAGCCTTGGGGCTACCGGGGCTAATCTATTGGTAGATCCTGGAAATGAAGCATATTTTTTAGACATTCTTTTTATCAACACAATGGCTGTATAAATGAAAGTAATAAGCAAGCAACATTAAAACTCATGTCTCAAAAGTCTGCAAGTTCATAACTGATTCCTTTTGTGTATGTTTTCACCTATGAAGTGAGATCTGAACTTTCCTGAGAGCTAGAAAAACAAATTTGCATATATTGACCCAAAAATACTGTTAGCAGAGAATTGCCTTGTCAGGTATAACTGGGAGGGGAGCCCCTTGGTCCTGTGAAGGCTCCGTGACCTAGGGTAGGGGAATGCTAGGGCGCTGAGGCAGGAGTGGGTGGGTGAATGGGGGAGCACCTTCATAGAGGCAGTGGGAGGGAGAGGGTATAGGGGATTTGTGGAGGGAAAACTGGGAAGGGGGAAAAAGTGAAATGTAAATAAATAAAATAGCAAAAATATAATACTGCTATTAATGTATCTTATAAAGGAGAATAACAACATAACATTCAGTACCAAGTGGGACAAATATTTCTGATATTTGGGCATAAACTTATTCATTAGCATTTACACAGTTTCTGCAATAAGCAAGAAATTCTGTTAAAAATGTAGAATTCGCAGGGCAGTGTGGTGCACGCCTCTAGTCCCAGCACTTGTGAGGTAAAGGCAGGAGGATTTTTGAGTTCGAGGTCAGCCTGGTCTACAGAGTGAGTTCCAGGACAGCCAAGGCTATACAGAGAAGCTCTGTCTCAAAAAACAGAACAAAATGTAGAATTCAGGGTTCAGCTTTTAAAAGATACAAGTTTATCTTCCAGCTAACAAATACATTCTAAAAATAATATTTCTCCTTGAGTAGATGCTTTGTCATCTAATATACAGAATCATATTTTTTTTTAACAAGAATATAAGCAAGCATGGTAAGAAAAACAGGCATTAGTGTCAAAGAACTAGAAAAATCATTGGTTTCAAAGAGACGGAAAGTTGATTTAATCAGGATTTCTCATTTTGAAACTTTGTTTGGAAATATTTGAGCAGTGTGCTGGTGTCCCTTCTCCCCTTTTTCAAGGATTTCGAGTTATGAGACCTCACAGGCTTGGTTTTGACTGATGGTGGTTGTCTTAGTTTGTCTGTCTTGGTGGTGTCAGAATTTGAACCCCTTATGAACTCAAGCCAGGAGGTCCCTGGAGGTAACCGGTGGTAACTTCTCACCTTTGCTAGAACATAGCCTGTAACAGGCGCAGGAGTGGAATCTATGCAAGGAGTGGGTGGAGCGGGATGTCCAGTAGATGAAGAGGAGGAAGAGGAGGAAACGGAGGAACAGGAGGAAGAAGAGGAGGAGGATGGGCCTTGAACCTGGGTTTGGGACTGAGGACCGTTACTATTTTTAACGTACAGCAGCCAGTCAATAGACTGGGGCTCTTGGCTTATATCTTTGCTCTCGGAGGATACAGCCAAACACTTTCGCTTTGTCTTGAGCCCCTGGATAAAATCAGATTCGGATGCAGGGAAAAACTGTGTTATCTTCTCTAATACTTCCAGATTATCATCGATGGCTTCTAAATTATTTTCAGATTGACTGTCTTTCATAGGAAGTTGGAAACAGGATGAGGAAGGCGTCTCTGGTAGAGAAAGGATAAGAATTATTTTCACGTCTGCTTTTCCATCGGTGCCACTCTCGGGTGTTGGTATGACAAAGAGTGTTGCGCATCGGGGATCTCTCTTCCCTGAAAGATGGTTACACTGAGATTTTATAGCGGAAGCACATTCTAAACAAACAGAATATGTTGATGAAAGGCGGGGACCAGGACGAGGATTTGGCTTTCCTCTCATTCTTCGAAAGAGAATTTGCCTAGAGAGATCCTTCTGGATTGTAGACTTGGGGATGGAATTGACAATTTTATTTACAACATCAATAGGAACAGTACCACCTTTAATAATGCAGGGATGACTATAATCTAAGGACCATAGCATTTCATTCTCTGGCTGTGACTTCACACGTTTATCAAAGCTACATTTATTTGGCAGTCTGGAACACTGAACTGAAGCACTTTTGTTCTTGATACAGGGCTTAGGACTTGATATTCTTTGGCCTGACATATTTGGTTTAGGATGAATTGATGGTAGCTGACGAAGTCTTTGTCTGTCACTGAGTGAACCTGTATTCTGAACCTTGGGGTGGCAAACAGTTGCGTTGACGCCCCGGGTGCTAGGATCACATCTAGCCATTATTTTAGATTTGGGCTGGCACGTTGATAAACTCCGAGACGGCATGAAAGAATATGATGATGGAGCTGATTTTCTCGATTTTGTTTGGGACAATGGTAAACTAAAAACATTGTTATTAGAGTTTGATACAGGGATTTTCAGAGTCTTACAGTCGAGTAATGATGAATTCTGAGCCACTCTATTGGATTCAAGAGAAGATGAAGTTGGAGGAAAGCTGTTTCTTTGAAGTTTGTTGGAGAATGGTGGTGAGCTCAACGTTTTTTGACTGGATTCTAATAAAGATGACCAAAGGCGGTCTAATGAGGAATCCTTCTGTGGCTTAGATTTACATAATTGTGAGTTATGTTCACTTTGACTAGATTCCAAAGAAGGTGTGGTCCAGATGATATTTAGGGAAGGTGCTTCGTGATGTTGGAGGGAAGGTGAAGAGGATGTTGAGATTTTTTGAGTAGACTCCAAGGAAGGTGATTTCCAGCCAAGGTCAATACTTGATGATGTCTGTGTCTTCGGGAGGGGTAACCTTGATCTCGGACTTGCTTTGCTAGGTTCCATAGAGGAAGTACTAGTGAAGCTAGTTGTAGATGTCTGGGATTTGTGGTGAGACCAAGACGAGTCCAAGGATTTCCAAGAGGGATGTGATGAACATTTCAAGAGGGAGTCTTTTGAAGCTGTTGGTGAGCATTTGGAGTATAATGACGATGGTTTCATAGCCCTGTGATAGGAGCCTTGAGTCACTGCAGAGTTCAGAGGAGAAAATGAAGAGAAGCTTTGGGCCTTCTTGTTAAAGCTTGCTGGGGACACCGTGACTGTATTTTGGGATTGTTCTTTGCACACGGGTTGGCTGTAAGGTTGGTTTAGTTTATCCACTGTGTAATGATGTATAGGCGAATTGTTTGTAGCTTGCTGCTGACAGTCTTGTACATACGCAAAGTGTTTATCATTATAGCCTAATGGCATCATCTTGTGATGAAGCAGGATTCTTTGGAGAAACAATTGGCTTACAGGATGTTTTAGTAACAGTCTTTAGAACAAGAATCCATGGACAATTGCCACTTAAATAAACACTAGTGGTTCTAATTTCTATGTTGTTATGTTGTGTTAGTGGCAAATGTTGTAGAATGTGTCACAATTAAGCTGTAAATGAAACTGGAGGGGCAATGTTACAATGTTACCATTTAAGCTTTTCTCTGTCTTCCATTTAATTTCCAAGAGTTCAGGGGTTTTCTCTCTCTGTCTCTCTTCAAGAAATAATTCCTGTTAACAAAATTGTAGAGAATTTAGAAGATGTCCCCACAGGGTATACTTTTACTAACTTGTAGTGATTAGAACAAAAGGTTTATAAGACTATACACAGAATGTGTACCCCAGCCATCTCACATATCTTTTGAATTAGTTTTTCTAAACCCATTACATATCTATAAAATAGATACTTTTAGTTTCCTGGGCTAAAGACTAAACTAATACATATGAAATTCTAATAGTTCTAAGAACCGTAAATGTTCAAAAAATTAAAAAGGGAATTAGTTCTACTCCATCACTTATTTTATTCCTACAAAAGTGAATTAATAACTTCTTACGCCAATAATAACAACTTTAAGAAAGGTAAAAACAAATTTGAAAATGTTGGCTTTAAACGTAGATTCTGTTATTACTGCCACATTTTTTTAGTTAGATCTAAGAATCTAAACATCTAGTTAAAAGTCTTTTATATTTAGTCTCATTTCTGTTTGTCTCCACTTCAGCACCGTAAGCATGCGCTGTTCCCTTCTAAATCTACTGGCTTCCTGAAATTCAGTCCTTCTGCCCAATTCTCTTATTTCTCTTTAGGTCCTTATGTTATTCATTATTTGCATCTCACCACAACACAGTCAGTTACATCACTGTGGTGATTTAAGTGAAAATGGGACTCAAATACTCATCAATTTGGATGTTTGGCCTGCAGTTGACAAATGCTTGGGAACAATTAGAAAGTGTGATCTTATCATTTTGATATATCATTTTGAGGTTTTAAAAGCTCATGCCATTTCCAGCTAGCTAGCTTTCTCCCTCTTGCTTGTGGATGAGCTCTGAGCTCTCAGCTACTGTTTCTGTGCCATCCTTGCCCACCTACTGCCAGGGCCCCCTCTGTGATAGTCATGGACTCACCCTTTAAAAATGTAAGCCCCAATAAACTGTTTTGCAAGTTACCTTGATAATCATGCTTTCTCAAAGCAATAGAAAAGTAACTAAGGTAACTACTACTTCTCTTCTCATATAATCCCTGAGTAAGTTCATCAGTTATTGTTTAGGATTGAAAAGAAACTATGGATGTTACTTTATAGAAAGTAGACACTCATTCCTAACTTAAGGAAATGCATATTAAGATATGAGATCTGAAGTTATTACTTTTTCTACCTCTCTACTACTAATGTAATATATGATGAAAACAATGTATTCTTCACATATATCAACTTATTCGAGTAATGTAGGAACAATTAAACTATTGCTATAGACGGTCCCTTTTTGTCAATGTAGTTTGATAGACTTATTCTCACTCTACTTACAATTATTTGAAACATATCTTATGAGCATCCTAGTGCAATTGCTTTTAAATATTTGGTCACTAGGATCAATAGTATTTACTGATTCAATACCAGTCTTCCTAATACTAGTCCTGATTAGCTCTTCTATGTCAAAGGTGTCAAACGACGCATCAAACTTCTCCATCTAAACGTGCCAGTGAGCCAGGCAGTGGTGGCACACGTCTTTAATCTCAGCACTTGGGAAGCAGAGGCAGGCAGATTTCTGAGTTCAACGCCAGCCTGGTCTACAGAGTGAGTTCCAGGACAGCCAGGGCTACTCAGAGAAACCCTGTCTCGAAAAACCAAAAATAAATAAATAAATAAACATGCCAGTGATAATTCAAACACAAAGAAATAAAACTCAATCAATTCAATTCTCTTCCCAGAGAAATTTATTTTCCCATGTCATTTATTATAGTCCTAAAACATAGCCATTTATTTTAGAATCTTTGTAGTGATAGAGGATAATTTCACTTTACAAAGCTAATTAATTATCAACATTGATTGACTTTTGCCTCTTTCATATCTTGGTTTCCCAGTCTCACCATTTCTGTTTTTCTACAGGTACATCTCAGGCAGATTAATGTGATTATATTTACTTCTATAAATCATTTGCTCATAAATGAACCCTTTTCCATTTTTCTTCACCAGATATAAAAGAATAAACTCTCTCTGGACAGACACTTCTGATTCTCACTTGTGGGTTGTACAAACTTTCAATGTCTGACAAGGAGTAGTTAAGTTTCGAGTTCAGACCCTCAGAATCAAACAAATTGCCCATTTAAACAACTGAGCAATATATCAGTAAATACCAGAATTTGATAGACAAAATGAAAACTGAAGGCTTCAATACCTTCAGAGAATGTATATTAAATAGAATGCTCATGTACTGCTAAATTGGCACAGATAATTCTGTTTGATAAGTTTTCTAGTTGGATCTGTTAATTAAATTAGTTTTATTATGAAAGAGAGAATCTCCACTACAAAGAACATTACAGCAGACATGTGTGCATGGAACAAGACATTGTTTGAGTATTTTCATAGAAACCACAAACCAGAATCAAGTCCTGATCAATAGTAGACTATATAAATAATATATACCCATTCAAAAATAACAAGTGAAAATTTATAGAAAATATAGCATGAATGCAGTTGCATACATGAATCTCACATGGAAAATATTAAGTGAAAAAAATCACATATAAGTGCTAAATGTTTCATGATTTGATGCAGGAAACTACAAAAGTTGGTGACCTTGACCATATTGCTAAAATGAATGTGCTTTGTGAGGTGAGGATTAGGAGGAAGTACAAAGGTATGTCTGAGAGGTGGTGCTGTACTGCATGTGGGCCTGGGTCCTGATGGGATGAACGAGTTCATTTGGTGATAATTGGGTTCTAACACTTATAATATGTGCATTCTTGTAGATCCCTTCACTGAAATAAAAAGTGTAAAAGTAGATGACTTGAGGCTAATTAGAAAAGACACATCTGAGAGAGTATTGCACTGGAAGGTGAAACTTTAAAGAACAGACAAAGATCTGGCTCACAGATGGAAGGGACCTCACCTCCCAACCCCCAACCCACACACATACCAAGAGTGAGTGAGAGAGAGAGAAAGGGAGAGGAAGAATGCAAGGTAGAGATCCTGCTAGCCTATCGTCAAGAATAAAGGAATTCAAAACAACTGGAATGAGCAAGAAAAATCCAAAGGTAAAAAAACCATAGAAAATAACATTTCTGAATGTTTTTGCTTTCAGAATTAGTCAGCAAATGTCATCTACATTTCAAAAACATATCTTGCAATAGCTATCGAAGTATTACAAATATTGAGAAAAGCTAGGACTCACGGTAAAGCTACAATTAGTGCAGAAAAATGAACACCAATATAAAACCATTAAGTCAAATGTTTTCTCTGTTCTAATGCTTTTATTCTTGGGTTTATTCAAATGTTCCACCATTAAGTATAATATAAACATTCTTCAAAGTAAGATAAATATAGAAAAGTTCTTAATTTGTTTTTTGAAAACAATGTACAATCCATACATTTAAGTATGACAATGGTAAAACAAATAAGGGGAAATATTAATATTACAATTCACAAGTGGAAAAAAATTAAACCCTTAATCCTTTTTTAAGATGGTGTGTATAAGTGTAGGTACATGCCTGGAGCGTACAGGCCAGAAGAAGGCTTTAGATTTCTCAGAATTGGTGCTGGAAACTGAATCTGAGTCCTTTAGAAGGAAAGTCAGTGCTCATAATCACTGAACCACCTCCCCAACCCACCTTAATTTTTTTAATTATCTTTTTGTGTTTTCAGCTTTCATATAACAATGGCATTTTCCATTTTCTTTATCTCCTCCAAACCCTCCTATGTACCCCTTCTTTCCATCTTTCAAAGTCATGTTTTCTTTCTCTTTAGCATGTTATTGAATGCATACAAGCGTGCACATGTGCATATTTGCATGGTTATTGTGTTCTGTGCGCGTGCGTGCATGTGTGTGTGTGTGTGTGTGTGTGTGTATGTGTGTGTGTGTATGTGTGTATGTGTCTATGTATGAATGTGGTGTGTTATGAGTGTGTGTGCTATGTGTTTGTGTGATATTATTAGTTATAGATATATGTTTTATGTTGCAGGGCTGACCATTTGGTATTGGATACCAATGTTTTGTTCTTCTCTTGAGAAGACTATTTATCCCACTTGCAGAAACCCTTATTTGTCTTTACTAGGGTTGAGGCCTTGGGAGCTCCCTGCCCCCATTCTATGTTAGCCTGTGTGTTGGAATAATCACTGTTCAGGTCATATTTATGCAGCCATGTTGTTGAGACTACATGGATGAAGTTTTTGACCTTTCTAGGAACAATCTCACAGCAAGTTCATATTCCTCTGGCTATTACAGTCTTTCAGTCCCCTCTTCCACAATCATCTCTGAGTCTTAGGCACAGGATTTGTGCTGTAGATGTATCAGTTGAAACTAGGTTTCACAACTCTGAATTCTGATATGTGGTGATTTTCTCTGATGATCTCTATCTGTTACAAAGAGAAATTTTCTTAATGAGAACTACAGTTATCTGCAGGTATAAGGATAAACATTAAGACTGTTTTTATGAGTTATACAGATTTAGTGATGATCCAGCTGTAGGTTTTTTGCTAAAACATGTGGTTTCATTAGCTCTGAGTAGTTAGTTGGTTTCCAGTTCAGGCACAATTTCTGAAGAGAGTACTGCCAGTGAGTGCTTTGCAAATAGGATGTCCAGACAAATGTATTATTCTAGTATGTTCAGTTTATTCATACAAACATTACTCATAATGCCTTGCTAGTATAAAGGTTAAACCATCATCTTAACAACCAGGGAACAATTGGTCAAAAAATGCTGCAGGGTTTTACTGGGAAATCTTCTCTGGTTGTGGTTAGGATGCTTCCAGAGCTTTGAGGGTACAATGTACATCCAACACAGATGGATGAAATCCTTCATCTCTGTCACAGGCCAGAAGTATGGCACTGGTGGAAGTCCAGAAAGTACTTGAGTGTTCCTGATGGTGGCTATCACTGACAAGTGGTCATGTGTGACCTTGAGATTGATAGTGAAAACCCCACAGTCACCGAAGCCAGGACCACACACAGAGGACAGTTACAAAGTCCTCTTACCACTGGGTCTTAGAGCAGAGGTTTAAGATGCCACATCTTGGGAGCAGTGCACAGAGATGCTAGGGATTATTTCTCATTGCAGCACATGGAGACCATTACAAAACCAACACAATTTGCCAAAACACAAAGAGTAACTGATCGAGACATTCAAGACAAACATATTCATATACCATACAACTTCTGCAACTACATTTCAAGGAACATCATGGAAGGTGTGAGAAACAGAGGACCAGGAAGTCTTCTGGGAAATCATATCTCCTAGAAATAATAGGATAACTGCATCCAAGAAAATGTGGCTGCCAAACAGCAATGACAAGACCAAAGGATACGGTAATGGGTACAAAGAAACTCTCATAGGGCTCCCCCTCAAGACAAAACTTGAAGTAATGAATAACTACTGAGAGAGGGAGAATTAGTGATCCTCAGCAATGAGCACCTAATTGTTTTTCCAATTCCAATTCTCAGCCAGAAAATTACATGTGTACATGCAACACTAAAAACTCAGTAGATTGTAGTTAGTTAGTTAGTTAGTTAGTTAGTTAGTTAGTTAGTTAGTTATGGATTTGTATATACATGTAATAACAGAAAGAAAAATACTGCATGTATTTGAGGGGAATTGGGAGCATACATGGAGGAGGTAAGAGGAATGGGTGGGAAGAGAATAATGATATACATTTTCATTTTAAAATTACATATTTAAAAAACAAAAATGATAATACACTTTCTAGTGCCGTACAAATACAACCTTTATGATAAAGAACAAGAGAAGTCATTATTCCATAAAGAATTTCTATAATATACATTAAGCCAGTTAAAGTCAGGGCATGTGCACAAGAGACCATTGCCACATATTTGATAGATCCGAGCATAGAGACTAAATAAGTGTGCTGTGATATCCTGGATGGGCTATTAGACCAGTAAGCTGACATTCACCAAAAACTTCACAAAGTTCTGTGACATTCTGTCAATAGTGTTGTCTCAGTTACTTTCTTGTTTTGATAAATGACATAATTCCCCACAATGAAAACCCTAAAGACCATACTAGAACATCAGGGAAATATAAAAGTAAACTATATGAAGTTAGGGCATGCAAAATAAATATACAAAGATTAGGTGCATCTCTTCATGTCCATAGCAAACCATTCACAAAAGCCAAGAGTTTTGTAAATGGAATTTTTTTCTCCTGGTTCCATTCTTGCAAATTATTGACATTTAGAAAAATCCCTCGGTTTCTGCATGTCTGTTTTGTATCGTGCTAATCTACTGAAAAGTGTTAATTGGTCTTAACAGTTTCTTAGTAGAGACATGATGGTTTTTCACATTTAAAACCATGCTTCCTGCAGATAAGAACAATATGGCTTCTGTTTACTCATGTTTTTTTTTTCTTTCTCTTGTATTGACAAAGAGTCTGAGCATTACAAATTGCAAAGGAGTACAGAGAATGCACACTTCTGTCTTACTACACATTATAGAAGAACTGCTTTAAGGTTTACCTTATTATCACAATGTTGACTACAGATCTGTCATAGATCCCCTTTATTACATTGAATACTATACCAGGCTGTACTGCCGTCTCAAGTGTGACCTACCTCCACAAGGGTGTGCTAACCCTTGGAAAACATGTTCTTCAGCAGTTGCTTTGTGAACTGGGAACCTTTTCAATTTAGGCTTTTGGCTTTCAGGTAAACTTTGCACAAGATACAATCTCTGATGGGTAATGTTTTTCTTTAAGGACACCTTTCCTATTGTCCCAAGAATTACCTGAGTTTTCTCTTCCATGCTGTTGATCTCTGTAACTATTACAACTGTTTGCTCAACCCCACCCGGAATGTTATCCTTTTATTGGCATTTCCCTTGCTAAACAAGCTACTCTGTTAATCAATTCCACAGAACTAAGAACCTCATACTCAGTTCATCACCCCCCCACACACACACACACAAAATAGCCCCATTTCTTAAACCTAGTTCCTATCATAGTTACATGCTATGTAATATACTACATACATACTACCATGCTGTGGTATAATATCTTGTGGTATAAAATGAAATATAAAGAGAAAGGATTTATTTTCTCTCACAGTTTAATGTTGTAGTACAATATTTTCGGAACGTCACAGCATCAGGATCCAGTGACATGGGGCAGCAGTTCACATTGCACCCATATTCAAGAAACAGAACAATGAGATTCTATTCAACACGTGTCTCCTTCATAGAGTTTGGGATCTCAATCCAGAGATCATGACAACCCACAGTGAGTAGGTCTTCCCACATTAACTAAATAAAGATGAATAGAAATAATCACATACTGGAATGCTCAGAGGCCCATCTCCCAAGTAATTTGAGATTTCATCAACTTGACATTTAAGATTAACCCTCAAGGATGAATTATTGCTGGTCTTACTCCCTGCTCGTGTGAGAGACTAACAGATACACTGTTTGTTTGACCTGAAATTTTTCCTCTTAATATTTCTTTGTCCATCTGTTCCTTCATGAAATTTATTCTTTCTTAAACTCTACTGGTTGAAACTGTCTTCCTCTGTGTCTTTCTCTTACCGTTCCTTCAAGCATCTTCTGTAGTGCTTGGTTATTGCTCTTAAAATTTCTTATCTTAACATGTCCTTATTTATTCATCGTCTTCATGATGGATCATTGACTTTATGCAGACAGTTGACTGCATAAAGGATTCTTGGTTCACAGATTTGGGGTTGCTGTTCTCGTGATGGTAGATACTGTTCTTGTTTTCACTTTCAGCTCTTGAAATGCAGCATTCTTTCCATTTTTGTTTTTGAGGGTTTCTAAGGAGAAGATTAATGATATTCTAATGCGTTTGTCTTTGTGCATGAGTCCATGCTTCCCCCTCACAAGTCTTAATGTTAACCGTTCGCTTTGTGTGCTTGCCACACTGACAATAAGATGATGCAGAGTAGTTCTCCGATCATGCTTGTTTGAATTTCTAAACATGCCTCGTGTGTCTGAGTGTTTATTTCTTTCTCTAAATTTGGGGAATTTTCGGCTGTCATTTTTGCTGATAGAGTCTCCACAACTTTGGGTTTTCTCTCAGATCTTCTCCTCAGTTGTAATCCTTAGTTATTAAACTGGTGGACATGCTCTTCTTTGTTCTAGTTGATGTTTGAGTAGTATTTCTTCAACCTTGTTCTCTAGTCCTGATAGTCTTTCTTCAGCTTGATCTAGTTGGCTTTGTTTAAGATTCTCAAGTCTTTGGTAAATTTTTCTTCAATATTACTGTCATTTTCTCACATACTTTACAGAATATTTCTCTGTGTATTGCTGACTTCCTTCTCTGGGCCTATATTGAACATATATTATTATCCCTAGCATCTTTCAGGCCATTGATCACTATATCAAAAAACTTGTGAACTGTCCTAGCATTTCATATCTTTGAGTTCAGTAGTTGAGCATTATGAGTTTTTGAAGGACTGTTACTGCCTTCGTTCTTTTCCCCATGTTTCTTCTGTTTTTGTGTTATTGTGTGTGCATGTGTTGGTTTCAATATTTGTTCTGAACTTGACAGGAGAGGGAAATATTATCATTCAGCATCCTTCTCTTATCTTTCCAACCTCCAGCACCATTCATCAAAGAGGAAAGGAACTGTTCTGCAAAAAGTAACATCAAACCACATGAAATACAATGTATACTTAAAATCCTTTGCAAACTACTAATAGCTAACGAATAATGAACCTGAAAATGACAATACTATGTATAATGCATGTCGAACTTAAAAGTTATCTAGAGTAAGTGTGAAAATAGTAAACAAGCGAGATTAAAGAGTGGGGAAAGGAGGAGACAGAATAAGATCATGGTTATAATAAATGAGGCAACAAGGGCATGAAGAAAAATATCCGGGAAAAAACAAAATCAGGATTTGAGAAAACAGATATCTTTATAATGAAGCCATTTAAAAACAAATTAATTTAATTGAAAAAGGGCATAAAAATAAAACATGAGAGTATTTAAATATACTATTAGATATAGGGTGGAAGCAAAAAAAAAAGGAAAATATAAGGAAAAATTAATGTTTAGATAAAGAAGGTTTGATTTTTTTAAAACCGCCACTAATTTAATATTTATGTGCTGAGTAAAGACAGACATTAGAAAATATTAAGCTTTTGTTTCCTATAATTAAACTATATTGTTTCCATAAGAGCATAAACCTTTGCAAAATAATCAACACTGCAATTCATAATGTACAATTGTTTCAAATATGAACCTAGGTGTTTTGTGCAACAATTCTTGGTACTGTGTAGTATGATGTCGTCCACTTGACTTCCATGACATCAAATGATGTAATAGGTATATTGCCAGAGATACCTCAGATTCATCACACATTTGATTTCCCACTTTAGACAATAATTTATTGAGCCGCAGAGACTGCTCAGCAATTAAGAACATGCACTACTCTTGGAAAGGGGGCAGGAATTCTGTTCATAGCACCCACATTAAGCTGTGCATAGCTGCCTGTAACTTTGTCCTTAGGAGAATCAGATGCCACTGAGTCCACAGGCACCAGCACTTCTGAACACACACACACACACACACACACACACACACACAAACTTACAGAAAGAAACACACACAACACATGCATACATATTATTTAAAATAAGTTTTACTATTGTTAAACTTTTGGAACATTCATGTTAGTACTGTATAATTGACTTCAATGCACTTTACTCAAAAATGCATATGCTTACAATCAATCATGTAGTCAGCTACTTACCGACTTTACATTTTGATTTCTCAGTGTGGGTTCAGTAATCCGTCGGGATGAAAATTTGAAATATAGTGACTTGATTGCTTTATAATCTGCTTCTAACAAATGATTGAAGGTCATTTTAATCTGTAGTAATATACACTAAAGTATCTGGGTAAAATTTTGCAGAAATAATTTGTCATTAATTAGGTTTCTATTGCTGTGATAAAATACCATAGATGAAAGCAACATGGAAAAGAAAGGTTTTATTTCAGTTTACAGAACCACATCATAGGCCATCATCCATGACATAAGAGCAAGAACTCAAGCAGAATGGGAGCCTGGGGTCAGGACCTGGAGCAGAATACATAAAAGAGTATTTACCAACTTGCTTCTCCTGGCTTGCTGGGCTTGACATTTTATACACCACAGGACCACCTTTCTAGGTACACAAAGCACAATGGCCTGAGTCCTACCAGATCAATCACTAATTTAAAAAAGTGACCAACAGGCTTGCCTGCAGGTGAATCTTACAGAGGCATTTTCTCAATTGGCCCTTCATCTCAGATAACTCTAGCTTGTGTCAAGTTGACAGAGATAACAAAAAAAAAAAAAAAAAAAAAAAACTTACAAACGGTTCTTTCCTTGTTTATAAAGTCACAGGGTAGTAGGATACTGAATGAGTGACTCACAAACATTGACTTTATCAGTGATAATGAAATGAAGCATCAAGTTTCTGTAGAGCAAAGATTGCTGCCAAACGCTGTCTTCCAAGATATGGTCCCATGTATATATGAACAGCGACAATACTTTCAACATTATGTGAAACACAGTTCTCAGGAAAGCAGCTGTGCAAACAAAGAGAAGAGCCTCAGAAAACCATGGCACATTTTCAGACTTGTTGATTACACCGCATGTCTGATTCAAGATATTTTGCTTATACAAAATCATGAAGTGAGCCTGCAAAGGATAATTTGGTAGGTTACACATTGCTTTCATTTTATTTGATTCATGTTTTCCACTTAACAGAATACCCCCAACTGTCTGAGTCTAAAATGATTACACCTCAGGAACGCCTGTTTTCTTCCAAATGCACCGAACTAACTAATGCATATAAATACCATTTTCAGATCAATGTACATGACAATGGCCAAATTTTAATCTTTTACAGATAAGAGTGAAATATTAGAATTTAAAATATCAATATTTGATAATTAGCTAACAATATTAGTATACCTTTTCAAATGTAGGATGCCCATTTTCTTGTGTTGACAACAAACACAAATGTTATCATAATGACAGGTAACATCCCCATTTTCTGCAATTTATGTAATTTAAACATTGGATAGCCGTTGCTGATCATAAAGAAAGGCCTTGATTGCTTCTTAAAATGAGCTAATATTATGCTAGTGACTAAATTTTCACTAGTGTAAATCATTTCACAAGGTTTGCCATTTAAAAAAATAATTAAGCCAATGTTAATTAAATTTAAAAACAACATTAATTAAATCTTAAATGAGATATTAAAAGCTGCACTATTATGCATTCATATATAAGAACTGGCAGCCAAACTTTGTAATATGAAAGTAATGCACTTGGTGTTGATTTTAGAGAGAATGGAGAGTTTACATTGTTAACTCTAATATTGAAAAACAAAAGTATAGTTAAATTGCCAAAAAAAATAAATAATTATTTTGAATCCTTGATTCATGATTTAAAATAATTTTCTTTAAGCTCAGTGTTGGTTTTTGTTTAATATTTATACAAACTATTCCAGGAAAAACATCAAATTATGAGCAGAACTAAATCTAATTTTAGTTATCTTCCTTACAGATTATTATTATTTATTAATGTTAGTGACAGTATGTATTAATGTTAGAGAGAAACTACGGTGCTCTGGGGATCACCTTGCCTCAGCTGCCTAGTGAGCTAAGATTCCTTCCCACCATATGCCCCAGTGTCCAGCTAATAGCTGCTACATTGAAATATAAAAACTGAAAGATCTATGAGACTGCTTTACAATATTCCCAACTGGAAGTCTACCAATAATGCTTCAAAACTGATTTGATTAAGCGTTCTCCCTTAGCACTATACTTTAAATAAAATTAAAAAATAGAAGAGGGGTACAGAGGTCTACTTAGATCACTATATCACAAATGTCATCAATTTTGATCATCCAGTCATATGTGCCTTTCATATTTTTCTGTCCCACACCCACATTTCTTCTCACAGAAAACTGGATAATGGGCAATGATGCAATATCAAAACGCATTCATCCCTCAACTGGCACTAATTCAGCCTTCAGCTTGTGAGTCTGTTCTTTTTATTTTTCTTTGTCTCACAGTGTTCTGTCGGGGCATTTTATTTTTTAACTTATATATCCTTTGCATATATATATATATATATATATATATAATGGCTACTAGGGTTTTTTGTTTTGTTTTTAAATCATTTTTATTGGATATTTTATTTATTTACATTTTAGATGTTATCCTTTTTCCTCATTTACCCCCCATAAACTCCCTATCCCATCCCTCCTCCTTTTTGCTTTTATCCCATTTTAATTTCATGCAAGTATTAAGGTCAGTTTTAGGTTGAGGAACTAGCAATACAATAGATGCGAAGAGTCAATAGGAACAAGCAATAGTCAAAGAACAAGTCAGGCAGTAAACAGAGTCCTGTGATCACTCCAGTGATCACTATTTCTAAGGGCTTATCAGTATGACCAAAATATCTGAGCCTACTTCCTTGTCCTAGCCCAAAGTCATCTTCATGCTTGAAGTTTCCTTCTTTGTTCTAGCCTAAGATTTAGATTCCTTCCTGAAATTATTTCTTTGTTCTAGCCTAAAGTCAGATTCCTACTTGCAGCCCATTTGTTTGTCCTTGGCCAATGTCAAATTCTTTCTAAGCAGCCCATTTCCTTGTCCTTGCCCAATGTCAAACTCCTGCCAGGCAGCCCTAAAAGTTCTCCACATCAGACAGAGTTATTAATTTAACAGGCTGGCAAGCCAAGGACTGGTAAAATTCTGCAAAGACTTACCAACCTGAGACAGAAGTGCATTGTTTTTGATAATGGATAGATATTTCATGATGGGTAAGGAAGGCATTCTTATCAGAATGACATAAGAAAGGCTCGGTCATGTTTATGCAACAACAACAAAAACCCTCTGTTCCTTCTGTTGCTCTCCAGTAGCCCCATCTTCAGCCCTATTTTGTCAGGAACCCTGTCCTTGTTGTGCAGTCTACTCTCAACCAGATTTGACTTCAGGCTTGTTATTTCCCATACAGGATAAGGATTCTTTTCCCACCTTTTTTCTTTCCCCCTAGACTTAAGGCTGTCTGATTTCTGTTTTTTTACTCTGAGTGATAAATAACCTTCAGAGCTGCCATCCTCTCTGCTCTCTCTCAGCCTGCTGCCAGCATCTGTTTTTAGTCATGTCTAACATACCTTCCAAAGCCTTCCCCTCATCTTCCTAACCTTGCTCTTTCACCCAGATCTCTGTACCTCTTTTCTCAATTTGCACTCCATTTTCTAACTCCATTCTAAAACTTTCTTCTACTTTACACTAAAGTTCGTTGATACACACACACACACACACACACACACACACACACACATTCCCACACTTCTGGGTCTATCAAAATTGCTATGTCGGCAATTTTAAGTGTTTGAGGTAAAACACAGATGCTCATACAGAAGAGTCAAACACAAAACACTTAATATAAACAGCATGTTTGTGAAGCCCCTGGTGCAGACTAATATATCTTCAAACCTATATCTAGCCAGAGTATTGAATGTATGTAAGAAAGGGAAAAAAAAACATTCAAAATCATTCACTAGATTTGAAAAATCATTGTTGGACTTGAAAAAAATTATATATTATTTTCTCATATTCCTTAAGCCAGAAGTATTTGAAGTACAGGATATATACCTCAGCATTTGCTTAAGCACACACATATTTTTTTTCTGCTTTTAAACCCAACTGAAAGGTCAATTATCAAAGAAATTAAAGTAAAATAAGAAGTTGAGTTATATTGTATGGAAATCTCATGAAAATATGTTTTAGGTCATTGTGCTATGTGACAATTGACTGTGGCCAGGTTTCTTTATAATCAGAAATATAACAACACCATATGCAACCCAGTTCAGGCAAGAAATTAGCCAACAGATCTGGGTCAGTCATGTTTCTGGTGGGGTCTTAGAAAGTCTTGGTTAGGCAGTGAAATCAGAGTCGAGCTTTGGTATTTTCTAATGTTATATACCTTGTGTAAATTATTTAAGACTGCTTCTTCACCTATGAAATAAATACAATTATACATATAGAAATGTTTTATGAAGCAAATGTAAATATGCAGAATGCTGGGCCAAACATTTAATAATGCCTGGATGATCAATAGCTTATTTTTTAAGATTTGTTTAGTTTTAATTGAGTGTGTGTACACACATGCTCATATGTGTGTGCACATGAATAGATGTGAGTGCAAGTGTCCTTGAAGGCTACAAGTAGACATTGGATCCCCATGAGCCAGAGTTATACATAGTTGCCAGCTGCCCAATATTAGTGGTGAGAATCAGACCCAGGTCTTCTTTAAGACCAATATGTGTTCTCACTACAGAGCCATTTTACCAGTCCCATTTCAATAGATTATTATTTTCATAAGAGCTACCCATGTCACCTTATACAGAAGAAAGTCAAATTATTAAAACATCTTCTTCATAATGTTTCATAAATTGATTGTTTAAGCATTTTGTTCCTGGGAAGCTAGGGTGTTTTTCCGTAGCTGTATATTTATAAGGAAATACTGAGACTTGAGAGTATTTGAGTCGAGGATGTCAGGCAGTGCAAGAGTTCTTGTATCACATGTGTTAAGCCTCAAGTTCAAATACTATCAGAAAGAAAGAATAAGAGTGAAAGAATTGTGAATACTCTAATTAGGTAATTCATAAATTAAATCAAGAGTAAAGCTATGGTCATATATATATACACATATATACATTATGTGTGTGTGTTTGTGTGTATACATATACATATATATTTCCCCCATGGGAAGCTAGGATGGTTTTCCTTAGCTGTATATTTATAAGGAAATATTGAGACTTGTGAATATTCAAGTTGGGAATCTCCTTCAGTGCAAGAGTTCTTGTTTCACATGTGTCAAGCCTCAGATTCAAATATATATATATATTTATGTATATGTATATATACACACATTTATGTATACATATACACACATAAATATATATAAGATCAATATATATTATAAATGTGTATATATAAATGTGTGTGTGTGTGTATATATATATATATATATATATATATATCATATATATTGATCTTAACCTAAAACTAGCCTTTTAATTTTCTTAAAAATTATATTATTTTAGCCTCTCACAAAACCATTTTAAAGAAGTTTTCCTGAGTTACCATTGTAGCCCATGCCTGTTTTTCTGATGCTCAGCAGGCAGAAGCTAGAGTACTATGAGATCAAAGTCTGCCTGGACTACATTAACATGCTGTAGACAGGAGTAATTACACCAAGGTCTGCATGGAGTCCATGGCAAACTTAAGGCTTTTCTAGGCTATGTAGTAAAACCCAGACAAAAATTTTTTTAAAAAAATGTATTAATAATCTTGGCTTCTGCTTTTAAAATAATCCCTTTTTATTTTCACAACAAGTCTAAGACAATTCTGTTTTACTGTGGACACAGAAGATAGCTCTCACCTCAAAAAGAATAATAAAATGGTTTGTATGGAACCCATTACAAACGAGTGTGGCCTAGGATGTCTGCATGAACTCCATAGTCACAAAGGAAAGCAAGGCATTTCCAAAGACTTTCGTGGACATCAGGTAGGCAGAGTACAGCCAAGCACAGATTACACAACAGGCTTGGGATGTCTTCTTGTTATATATTCTTACCTACTGGTCTGAAAAGTTGATAGATTTCAAAGTGCTTATCTAAAGGTTAGATTTGTATAAGGTGAGGCACAGAGGAAGGCGATGTATGAATATTAAAAGGATTAAAATTGACCTAAGATCATTCTGACCCTGGTTTTAAATATGTCAACTCTGAGCAGGAAGTTCCAATCAATCTGCCGTTAGAATACTTAATACATGGACAAATTTTTACTCTAGAAACTTCATGTTTGTGAAGAAAAAAAAAAGTACTTTACAGAAAAACAACCTATTTTCTAATGCTTATATTTTTTTCAAAACTGTGTAGAAATATTAAAGCAATTATGAGACCACTGAAATTGAAGAAGCTGGTAAAAAAAAATCTCTACACTCAAGAATTTAAACCAGCATACAAGCAATCATAGAAATATACTATATAAATGTTATTGCTTTTTTTTAATTTTATTTTTGACCTAGGATAACAGCTGAAAGAAGAGATAACCTTGACATCAGCTAGCGTAGGAAACCAATAAACAAGATTCATTTAAATCCCATGTTTCTTTATTTTTCTTTCTACAGCAATAAAACATCCTCTCTCTCTCTCTCTCTCTCTCTCTCTCTCTCTCTCTCTCTCTCTC
>JANHMN010000011.1:46123303-46173593 GCA_030674055.1 Rhabdomys pumilio
TCTCTCTCTCTCTCTCTCTCTCTCTCTCTCTCTCTCTCTCTCTCTCTTTCTCTCTCTCTCTTTCAAGTTACATTGTCTAAGAAAAATGTGGGGCATCCACTCATGGCTTCCAAACTCAGACACTGAAGAACAACAAACTTTAATTGTTTTCTTGGCAAGACTTAAAGATTAATCAGCTATATCTTTAAAAAGAAACCACCTTTATGCCTCTCTGGTGTGTGTGTGGGGGGGGGGGGGGTAGCTAATAGAAGCTCTTTTTGTTATCCTAATGTAATGTTCCTTCCTTTGAAAAACTCATGAACCTCTCTAGGCGACACTAAGATAAATCCGTCGTTTATTAAGTTACACTCTCCTTTTGATTCACCTTTGACATCTTGGCACAGGTTATTAAGAGGGGCAGCCAACGTTTCTCTTTGCACCTGCAAAGGACAGTTCAATCTACAATTAAAGATCATTTCCTCTTCTTTGAAATTCAAATAATGGTGTTAAAACAAAGTAATGTTTTCTATCTGCATCTGGTCAGGCTATTTCCTGGCATGTGTGATGAAGTCACAAGATTGAATGTGTAAAAAATGGTTCAGAAAGATGCTGAGATCATTTCTAGGTGAACGAAGAAAGGCAAGCAGCTTCTAGATTTTCAGATGAGTATAGAGTTGTGTAAACAGGCACATTCTGGAGTGCTTTTAAGGAAAAAAAATCAAAAGACAGCATTATCTTCTTCATACAAAATTCAAATTGGCCAACATTAATGGTACTTAAGGTAAAACATAACAAAGAAACAATTGCTTCTAATACCCTTAAGAATGATTTTTCCAGAAGGCTTACATCACATGTACTTTATCCTTCCCAGAGTCAGACATCCTTTGTTTGAGGTGTGTTCACCTTGGTTTGGAGCAGAATATTTACTATCTTACTATTTCAAAGCGTTTCTCATACTTCTCTTTTGTAATACCTGAAGATTGTGTATAGTACGTATATTAATTTATTTTTGCATACACTGTGACCCTAGCGCCTCAGTTTTTGTTCTTAGTCCGTTCTCAACTAATCTAAAAAAGAACTTTTAATTGCAAATTCAATTTTTCTAAATACCATTTTGTAGGAAGATTTTTCCTTCATTCACATGACTCCTGAGTTTAAAATGCCAAATGCAAAAGAGATGGTCAAAGATTAATAAGGGAGTAAAAGCAATTCACAAAACAGTTATGTATTTTGTACAACTGGGTTTTATAGCTATCACAAACCCCAGAGGCACGAAATGTCTCACACGTTCAGTTCACGTTTCTGATAGGAGAATGGAGAAACTGAGTTTCAAAGTGGTTAGATGGCTTGTACAATTTTTTTCAGCTGTTCAGATTTCTATCCACATTGAAATAGATCTGGAAATAATTCACGTGGAATTGAATAGCTTATCCATGAGGAAAAGAAAAATTTCAAAGTACTAAATAAATGTTAGATGTTCTTGAAATCGATATTAAAATGGGTCGGCTATGACGGAACATGCCTGTGATCCCAGTATTTGGAAGGCAGAGGCAGGGGGATTGAATGTTCAAAAACAGAGTGCGGGGCAATAAGAGATGTGGTGGGGGATGGTAACTAAAATAACCATTGCAGAAGGAATGGCAAAACAGATATTAAATATTGAAGCTATCTGAGGATCATACACAACTCCGAATCTTAATTAAAACAGACATTTTTAACATTAGGATAAGAGCATCCAGTCATAAATCAGTGTTTAATAGCAGTGATTAAATGTCACTCTGTTTTTATACTGTGATTATTTTAAATTAGTATTTCTGGCATTAAGAAGTGATTTTGACTCAAAACACTGCAGCTTGTCGCTTCTCTCTGATAATGACACGTGTAAAAAATGAAATGAGTTACAAGGTGCTTATGGATTTATAATAATATTATTGTTGAAAATCCCTCTCCTTGTCTGAGGTCATGTGGGTAGTGACCATTTTCTAATGCCTGCTTAGATTCAGGTAAACTCACAATATAGTAATTTGTAATTATCTGAGGGGGGTATGCTATGAATTTTGAGACATATGTCACTAAGCGAGTAGAGTCGTTAATGGAGTATAGTTTGTTCTCTATTAACTGTCCTCTTGTAAAATAAGCTCTGTGCACCTCAAAGCAGATTGAGACTATTGAAGAGGAAGGCAGAGAAAAACTGGTTTCTAACTCTCATCTATCCAAATTATGTTAGTTGGACACCAAAGCGACTTAGTGTGAAAAATTAAACGTGGCATGGACTTAAACACTTAGAAAAAGTGTCCTTTTGGCCTGATAATAAAAGAACATCGAGTGTCTTTTGTTCAGATTATTCATACAGTTATCGAATCAGGCACATTTCAAATAAATGAAGCCCACCACACCTAATTCTAAGACAAAGTAAATTTTTTTTCTAGTCTTCAACACTAAGAACATGACTGGAAGGTAACACAATTCACACTTTCTTTTCTCCCACATGTTCACAATGGGAAAACAAGTTTGCTGTGAATTTTGAATATCGAATTTTAAATTTTGAATATGGAAATGAGTGAAAATTTCCAGCTCAACAATAGTGTGAATACCAAGGGTTCAGCTTTCCTTGTGGTCTGCTGTCCTTGCTGCAGTAGGTAACTATTCAGCAAGCTAATCCTTCTTCTAACCAATAGGCTTTCAAGACCAGATGAAGAGGCTCCTCCTTCCTCGTTAATCAGCGAGCACTGGAAAGAAATGCATACCCGAAGATAGAGCTTCCAGCAGGTCAAGGTTGTTTTGATTATTTTAATTATGAACTTATGTCATGTTTATTTTCTTTTCGAATTTGTACACTTTCACATTTTTATAATGAAATTTAGAATTTGTTTAAATTTCAGGAAAGGATTATACTTAATGAAAAAGCATCCTGTTAGCTTGATTGAACTCAACCATCAGTTAGACTGTGAAATGTGCCCAGAAGTGACTTTTAGAATCAAAAAGATGTTTTTAAACGGGGAGAAATTTCACTTCTATTCCTATCCAATTTACATCCTCTTGTCAGACTTCTGAAGTTATCGTGGTAGTCTGGCACATGACTCGTGAACTTGGAAATCTCTCTTAATGATCTCCATCTTATAAATTTATTTAATCCAGCATTTTAGTCAGTCCAAAGCGACTTCTCATTCCTTCAAATGTGTTACCACTTAAAATTCACAAAATATTTTGGCATTTGGTACTGCATATTACATAAAGTGTTTATGAGGTTTAAATGTAATGTGTTCCATCTTGCTAATTTGGATAAGGTCGTTCAGGCTATAAAGATTTTTAGTAAATACGATTTTTCCTTCTTTTTCATTCTCTCTCTCTCTCTCTCTCTCTCTCTCTCTCTCTCTCTCTCTCTCTCATCTTCCCACACATAGCCTATTCTAAAATTTATTTCAAAAAATCTTTCTGGAAAGAAGAATTCAACAGATATGTAAATGAGAAAGTGGTGGAGAATGAATCTGGTCAAAATACATTATATGAAGAGGAAAATGGGAATTTATCTGGAGAAAGAGCCAGAGACAAAGGTTGCTTGAAATGATCACAGAAAAATACACTAAGTATTTTGTCTATACAGGAAATATTATACTACAGTGTGTTTGTGTGTGTGTGTGTGTGTTTTATATATATATATATATATATATACACATTACATAAGTGTAATATATATATATTACACTTGATATGACAATACCCCCTACCCCACGCTACAAGTACAATCTCAAAATCTCCCGTGCCAGGCATGATGAACCTCTCATTGAGTTGTTTGACAGGAGAGAGAAATAAACTTCCAAAATGATATAGGCTGCTGCCATTAGCCTTGGTTGCCTTCCAGATCTTAAAGGTAAGGCCTTATTGCTGAAGACATCACACTCCTCTGACACAGTAATTGAAAAAAAAATTGAACTGAAACTAACTCTGAAGCTTCTTTACAGATTAGCTCTCATAGCATCTCAAGGGGCTATATAAGCTTCTGAGAGAAAAAGGCAGTCAATATTCCTACCCAACTGTAATGCCTGTGGACCACAACAATGACCAGTATGATAAAGTATCCCCAATGTTGCAATAGTGGCCTTATATTTTATGGGTAAGTAACAGTAATCTAATTGGACTTAATGGCTACTTAATGAAAGGGTGTTCATGCCTGGTGGTGTAAACATAGCCAGCTACATGTGGCTGGTTAGGCTATAGTTTCTAGAGAAGAATCTACTAATGCCACCTTCCTGAATATGGTCTAATCCCTAATTGTATTCTAAGTGTTTATTCTTACACCTACAGAGATGTATAGCTCTCACCCCTCATCAAAAATGTTTCTTTTTGCAGAAGATGAAGACAATCACAGAAATCTACAACTGCTTAGAATTCAGAGAACAGCTGTCCATGGAATGCCTATCCCGAACTGATACATCTACAACACAATCCCTATACTTAAAGCTCTGGAACATCACAGAAGAGGGTACAGAAACATTGTAAAAGCCAGGGTACCAGAAAATCTCCTATAAAATAGTGTCCTCTGTGTATTGCAGGAAAGGTACATCCATGAAATTTCAACAGCATGGATGCCTAAACAAGACCTGCACAATGACAACACCAGTTGACATGTCAACATGGATAAGAAAAACTTCATAGAGTCCTGTGCATAGAGCTATAGAAAATTAATGGCAATTATTATAAGAAAAGAAGTATTAATCTTCTGGGGAGCCAACCACAGATAGTATATCTAATTCCAAGTGGTCAATGCTAAATACATACATATGAACAACACTAGACTTAGTATACACCACCACACACACACACATATATATTGTATAGGAGATATGTATATATATCTATATATATGTATGTGTATGCATAAAAATATATGTGAGATGTGTGTGTATGTATGTGTGTGTAATAATAAGAGCTATCATGACTTTGAGAGGGAGTGGTAGGGGAAGCTGGAGGGGATATGAAGGGCTAGAAATGATATAAATACAATAATCATATGTGAAATTCTTAAAAATAAAACTGAAGACACACCTCCAATCTTGCATTTTAGAACTCTTATATCTGTTATTTAGCATATTTAATATTTATACAATTTTGTTGTGACCAAGGCGTTTTGGGCTTGAACCAACAGAAAATCTGAGCTCAAAATGAGACATACACTACTGATCATGAAGATGTTTAAATCATATGCGTTTTCAAACAAGAAGGCATGAACTAAGATCATGAATTACAGATAGCCCTAAGAACTCCCCCAAAGCAGTAGTCACATCCAAGGACAGTAGTGACAGCCCACAGTGAGAACTAAGAGCAGCAGTAAAGGCACACATTACCTGCACTGTAGCCACTGTGCATGTGTCCAAGCACTTTGATAACATAGGTGTGCACAGTGAGTTATAGTGCTTAGCAAATCCTCACACTCTTATACATCAAGTCCCTCAAGAGATGACTGATGTGACAACATTACTGTGATGTGGCTACCACAGATACTTCATGATTCCTCGCTTTAAATTCTGGCTATACCATCTTCCCAGAAATCAAACCAATGGCTGTTTGTTTGTTTTATTTGGGGCTTTTTTGCATAGTTGCGACCAAGAGCCAAGACACTAGAGTTAATTTTTCTAGTTAAATATTATTATACTTAATAATATTCAGTCCAATACAAAGTTCCAATTATGAGTTAAATTAGTTTTTTTTTTTAAATTAAAGCCCGTATCAATCAAACATTTACATGAGGCAAACTTATCCATACTAAGGGTAGAAAATTGGTTATTTAGAAATCAACACTATCTCGGGTTGGTTGCAACTAATATTTAAAGTAATGTAGCAAGCTCTATCCCACTACTGATACACGAGGTGAAACATTGTATAAAATAACCAGTAGCTCAAAAACCCAAAAGAAATGATACTAAATATTTCACCACAAAAAATATGTGTTATGTTTATGATGTATGTATGTCAAATGAAAATATAATAGCTAGGAGATTTAAGCCAAATGTCCACAAAAGTATGTTTGCTATGTAAAGGGTTTACAAGTCAAAGAGAAAACCATATGTTATATTATATTACAAAGTAGAACAAATTTCTGTTCTGACCAGTAATTATAAGAATTCAAATATTTTTAAGAAATGGTTCATGAACAGGTTTATAATGCCAGGCATGAAATCCCTTCTGTGGTCCAAGACCCAATCAGAAAGTAGTTGGATACTACCCAAGTTTGCTTCTCTGTTACTGTGATAAAACACTGACTGGAGGCAACATGGAAAAGGATGGTTTTATTCAGCTTATAGGCTATAGTTCATCATCAAGGCAAACGAAAGTAGGAACTCAAGGCAAGAGCCTGAACAAAAATCATGGAGAAATCCTGTTGATAAGCTTGCTTTCTCTGACTTGCTCAGCTATCTTACTTACAAGCCAAGCCCACCTGCTTAATGATAGTATCACCCAATCTGGGCTGAGCCTTCCAATAGCAACTAGAAATGGAGAATATTCCCCCAAACACAGGTCTCCAAGCCAATCTGATAGAGACTGTTCCTCAGCTGAGGATCTGTCTCCCCTAGGTGACTATGGTATGGATCAAGTTGACAATGTCTGACCAGCACAGTTTCTCCCTACACCTGCCATGTCATTCTCCCTTGTGAGGGCACCGAGGGCACATCTTAACAGACAGGTGAGTACTGATGGATAAAATGATCACAATAGATTTAATAAATGTATAAAAATTTCAAAAATGAATAGAAGATGCTACTTTAACATTATTGACTATTAGGGGAGGAAGAAAAGCAAATGTTCATACATTAGTAATCAACAAGTTATTTTAAAGTAGCCAGTAAATATTTTAAGGTTTGAAAATTAGCATGAGGTTCTCATGATAAATCCTAGGAACGTCTGATACCAATCTAATTCAGCATGACGTTTTTGAACTTTTTAAAATAAATATACAAAGTTGAAAACTTGATCTCTAGGCTACCTCTGCTTTCTCATTTAACCAAAACGTTGAGAGAAAAGACATGTGACCTCTAAGCAAAGTTTTGTCTCCTTAATGCTATTAAAGTTTTGACTGGACCTAGTGGCTCATGCCTATAACCCCAGCACTCGGGAGTCAGACCCATAAGGATTATCACAACTTCAAAGGTTTGTGAATCTCTGACCAGCCAGAGTTATACAACCAGAGCCCACCTCAAACAAAACGAAGCAAAACAATACAAAATGTGGGAAGAGGCGGTTAGAGTGCTGGCTTGGCACCGGCAAAGCTCGTGGTTTCATCTCAGTGCTTCAAAAATCAAAACTAAGAAAGAAGCAACCTAAGCCTTATGACCTAATGAATAAGTTCATCAGTTACTCGGAGTTAATCTATGGAATGAAATGCTCGACAGTCATTTCAGAACAGGTTTTAAAGACTAACCATTGGTAAGTGATATGACCCAGTCAATGGTATGTGAAATAAAAAAAAAAAAAAATGCAGGCTTAGACTTGAAGGCTAACCCCACTGCAAGCAAAGGAGTTGATGAAGCACCTACTCAAAACCACGTCTCTGGTTGACTGAGAAGGTTGCAACTGGCTTTTGCTTGTTTTCAAATTTGTTTGTTCATGTTTTGGAAAGAAAGTTTATTCATTTTTTCCCTATAGAACTATTTTTATTGTGCATGTTTATACTCTTTTTATAAACATCTTTTTATATCCCTTCCTTGAAACATCATACTTGTACATTGTGATTTGTACAGTTCAGCCCACTCACACTCACAGAACTATCTTCCAGTTTCATGTACATAAAAGTGTTTAAAGTCTACTCTCATGCAAACCATTCTTATATGATACACTATTCTTATGTTCAGACTATATTTCTTTAATCCATAAACTTCAGATATATGATAATAAATAAGTTTCACAGTTTTATTTCTGCTTACATGTATTATATATACACTTTCATTAATTTTGAATTATACTGTAATGAACTGAAATAAGGAATTAATTTCTAAACTTTAGATAAATATTTTTCTTGGTAAGAGAAACTCTTTCCTAAAACATTCTCCTAAATTAAAACAATTGTGAAAATATTTAGTGGCTAGGGCTACTTGTCCAATTTCGAAGGTATGAGTGTTCTGACCTAGAATCGCTAACTTTCTCTGCAGAAATAACATAGGAATGAATCATTTAAAAGTCAGAGGCATTGTGAAAATATAAAACACTAAAAAATAAGCTACCTATTAATATACACAAATTTTAGAGAAATTGAAAGATAAATTCCTAATAACTTAAACAGTCTCCAGAAATGACAAAACTTTGTAAAGAATGTACAGCTATCACTGGGAAACGTATCCACTATATTTTGCATAATTTTAAACATTAACTGAGACATATAAATTAAAATTTATATTTCATATATGAATACATTATAATAAAAATAAATACATGAAAAACTCAATCATAATTCTTATTGATATTTTACTCATTTGGCCTTACTGTTGCTTCATTTTTTTTCACTTACTTAGCTAGCAAGTATTTTAGAAAAGTTTAGTAAGTTGGTTATTGGCTTACGTATTTAGAGACATTACATAATTATATAGTAATTACATTGTTGCTATGTTTTTCTTTCTTTTATCTTTTCTTTTTTCTGTCTGTTTGTTGTCCTTTGGTTTGGTTTGGTTTGGTTTGGTTTGGTTTGGTTTGGTTTGGTTTGGTTTGGTTTGGTTTGGTTTGGTTTGGTTTGGTCTGAATGGTTGGTTCTTTTTGTTTTGGTGGAGACAGGATATCTCTCTGTACCCCTGGCTGTCTTTGAACTTACTATATAGACCAGGGTGGCCTCAAACTCATAGAGATCCATCTTACTCTGCCTTCCAGGAGCAGTGCTTAAAAGTGTGTGCCACCATGCCCACCTGCTGTTTTTCATAAAGCATGTCCCTTGATTGCTTACTTCATTTCAGAATATTTTTATAGCTTTATCATTCCAAGAATTTCCAGTTAATTTTCTTTTCTGTTCTTGGTGTAAACTCCTCTGTAAAGCATAAAGAATTTCTATGTCTCCTTCTTGTAATCAAGTGGTAGTTTCAAACTCTACTCTGAATCTCTACTGTCTAAGGATGGAGCAGCTCCATACAAGCTTATTGTTTTCTTATAACTCTTGGATTTCTTCTTACTGGATTCAAGGGGGATTACATTAATTCTTTCATTAACTTTTTTAAGAAAAGAAACAAACACACACGAGCACACACACACACATGATAAAATTACTGAGCATCAGGGCTTCTCATAAATTCATTCAACATTTGATTTCTTATTCAAAATTACACTAGAAATTTTCATAAATTATTGATGAAACTGTGTTGTTAGAAAACAACTGAGACCCAGTTATCTAATATCATTTTGGAATCAGCTATAGTAAGACCTCATGGCAGAAAACTGAGCAGATAATTCCCTGAAAAGTGTTTTGTATCATAAATATTTGACTTGGTGTATTCACTAAAATTCTTATGTTCAATACCTTGACAGTAAAGAACAATGCTTTTTACACATTGGTACGCATTAAAACAAATATTCAATCTGCACCCATTACGTAACAGGTTCAGTGTTTGCCACTAGATAAATGAGCAGAAAATCTGACAGCTGAGATTCTTTCTACACATGGGGTGATTTCTGCCTAGCTGCTAAATGAAACCTAATATTTAACCTAAACTCATACATTGTATATTGTTTTAAAAGTGTGAGATAGATGGGACTAATTTAGATGGTTTTATTGTTGTTACTGTCTGTTTCTAGACTTACTTATAAGCACATATATGCCATCATAAAATTAATTGTTTTTAAACCCTATTTTATGTTTAAAAGTTGAACAATGTTAAACTTTTTGGTCAAAGTTTGCATGCTGAAAGGAACCTACAGCAGAAGTCAGTTGCAGAGCGGTCTGCAAACACACATTACCACTTGTCGAAAATGAAAACTTAAGAGATCAAATTGTGCTTAGTAATTTTTGCTATGAAATTTTACAAGAAAACATCCAGACCCTCTAAAAAAATGATTCCTAGGATAGTTTCTGCTAAAGGTTGTCCTTACAAATAAGCTCACAGCACAGTGAGGAGCAGTTCCAGATGGCTGCTGAGAGTCGTGCTTTGTTACGGGAGTTTGATTTCTTGATAGTAGGAGGCAAGTGCTGTCTTTCTGAAAAACAAAAATTATTTTTAACTATTGAAAATATGAAATGAAATCACCCCAACTGAAGGAACATCTTACTGGCATTGCTGCAGATGGGAGACAGAGCTGCCCTGTAGGCTGACATAGCTTAAGATAATGTAACCCTACTGCAGAAGCATCCCCATCTCAGTGCTTAAACTTGAGATTTAATATGGTTTCTTTAAAATTTCTTAGTATTTACCAGACATTCTGAATATTTTTATACTTTAGTTTTGGATAATTTTCTACTATAATCACAAGAGATTATTTCTCACTGATGAAAATCACAAGTTAGAGAAATTTTTAGTTTCAATGGGTTTATACAAAGGCATAGAAAAAAACAGGTAGATACAACGCTACAAGGAAAAGTAAAATAAGCTAAAAGATTGGTTTTTGAAACATGAGAAAATAGAGGAAACATGATAGGCCCTAAATATATCTCATAGAAATGTCTATCATGTAGGTTCTCTGTAAACATCCATCTCAGTGCTTAAATTTGAAATTTAATATGGTTTATTTAGATTCAACACAATCCCCATCAAAATTCCAACACAATTCTTCAAAGACATAGAAAGAACAATTCTCAATTTTATATGGAAAAACAAAAAAAAAAACCTCAGGATAGCAAAAACAATTCTTAACAATAAAAAGAACTTCTGAGGGAATTATCATTCCTGACCTCAAGCTATACTACAAAGCAATAGTAATAAAAAGTAACTGCATGGTATTGGTACAGAGGCAGACGGGTTGATCAATGGAATAGAATTAAAGACCCAGAAATGAACCTACAAAATAGGAACACTTGATCTTTGACAAAGAAGCCAAAAATATACAGTGGATAAAAGAAAGCATTTTTAATAAATGGTGCTGGTCTAACTGGTAGTCGGTATGTAGGAAAATGAAAATAAATCCATTTTTGAAACCTTACACAAAGCTCAAGTCCAGGTGGATCAAGGACCTCAACATAAAGCCAGTTACACTGAATATAGTAGAAGAGAAAGTGGGAAAGAGCCCTGAACTCATTGGCACAGGAGGAAATTTCCTAAACAGAACTCCAATGGCTCAGGCTCTAAGACCAAGAATTGATAAATGGTACCTTATGAAGCTGAAAAGCTTCTGAAAGGCAAAGGATATAGTCAACAGGACAAATCAGCAACCTACAGAAAAAAATCTTCACTAACTCCATATCTGATAGAGGGATAATATCCAAAATATATACAAAATTCAAAAAGCTAACTCCAAAAAACCAAACAACCCAATTAAAAAATGGAGTATAGAGATAAACAAAGAATTCATAACAGAGGAATCTCAAATGGCTAAGAAGCACTTAAAGAAATGTTCAAAGTCCTTAGTCATCAGAGAAGTGTAAATGAAAACAACTCTGAGATTATACCTTACACCAACCAGAATGGCTAAGATAAAAATCTCAGGTGACAATACATGTTGGCAAGAATGTGAAGAAAGAACAACACTCTTCCATTTCTGATGGGACTGCAAACTGGTACAACCACTCAAGAAATTAATCTGAAGGTTCCTCAGAAAATTGATAATAGATCTACCTGAAGACCCAGCTATACCACTCTTGGGCATATATGCAAAAGATGCTTCACCAAACCACAGGGGCACAACTCCACTATGTTCATAGCAGCCTTATTTATAATAGCTAGAAGCTGGAAAGAAACAAGATGTGATTCAACAGAGGAATGAATATGGAAAATGTGGTACATTTATACAATGGAATACTAATCAGCTATTAAGATGAGGACATCATGAGTTTTGCAGGCAAATGGATGGAACTAGAAAATATCCTGAGTGAGGTAACTCAGGCCCAGAATGACATGCATGGTATGTACTCACTAATAACTGGATATTAGCCAAAAAGGTACAGAATACTTAGGATACAATCCACAGAACTCAAGAGAATTAACAAGCCGAAGGGTCCAAGTGAAGATGCTTCAGTCCCACTTGGGAGGGAGAAGAAAGCAATCATGGGAGGCAGAAGGAGGGAGGGGTCTGGGTGGGAGAGGGGAGGACAAGGAGAAAGGGGAAACATGATCATGTATTGGGGAAACAGGAGAGAAGACCTGAGGGCCAGCAGAACGAATGGAAACAGGCAACCTCTAACGGATGGGAGGTGGGGGGGCCCTCTAGGATGTTCCAGAGACCTGGGAAGTGAGGGGCTCTCAGGACTTAGATGAAGTGCCCTACAGTGGAGAGAGAGAACTTGTAGAGTCCACCTCCAGTAGAAAAACAAGGCATCAGGTAGAGGGATGGAGTTGCCATCCCACAGTGAAAATATCTGATCTAGAATTGTTCCTGTCTAAAAAATCTGCAGAGACAAAAAAAAAAGGAGAAGAAACTAAGGGAAAGGAGGTCCAGTGACTGGCCCAACTTGGGATCTATCTCAAAGAGAGGTTCCAAGTCCCACCCTGTTACAGATACTATGGTGTGCTTACACACAGGATCCTAGTGTCCTCACAACCAAGTCTAGTCTAGCCTAAGTGTGCACATGCTATAGGATTAAAAGGAAACCACAGCTTAATACATATTCTGCAATCAGAAAATTTATAAGACATTAAAAAATATCTCACTGCAAAAGACTCTTAGGAGCCTTAATTTTTGCCCAAAAGTAACAGGAAAACTATATTTCATTAGTCATAAATTTTATACCAAAACAACCTAAGATTCATTTAAGCTAACTGAGAATGGAGGAAAATTAGAAATACAAGATATGGGAGAAACTTAACTGTTAACACTAGCAAAAAAAAAAAAAATATGTCATCGAGACTTTGTTAACCAATGCTAGTCAGATACAAGGCTCTTTATTAAGCTAAGCTCTTATTACCAAACACATTTGATTCAGAGACTGGATAGTGTCTCCACAACAAGAAATAGCAAGACACAGCTTCAGAATAACGATAATTCTGTATCCAGCGGCAGTGCCCACTAAAGTATGCATGTTATCATTATGTTATACTACAATAGATAAGTTGTAGCAATTCCTAGCTAAATACTGGAATCATCTAGGTGATATTGAAAAACACTGTATCTCTGGTTAAAATAATTAGAATGTCATGCTAGAAAGTTGGGTATGATTAGTATTTTTAAAAACACACTCTCTGGTGATTTTGAGTCAATGAAATTGTGATATACTGACTTTAACCTCATGTATGATTCTTCATCACCCCTTTGGAGTTTTTGAGCTTCCCAAACAACAGAAAATGCTTTCACTTGC
Organism: Rhabdomys pumilio; assembly: GCA_030674055.1. Lineage (NCBI taxonomy): Eukaryota > Metazoa > Chordata > Mammalia > Rodentia > Muridae > Rhabdomys > Rhabdomys pumilio. Next base: position 46,136,697 of record JANHMN010000011.1, read on the forward strand.
CTTAAAAAGAATAGCAACAAGCATTTAAAAGGACTGACTTGAGCCTTTAGGCGAAGGGTGGTTTTGTTGCCATTTCTTTCATTACTGGAATTGATAACAATTTTTATAAAATTCATCGTTTTTCTCCATATTTAAAAGAAAACATGTTACAACAAAATAGTAGCCTTCTAAGAACAATATCAACCAACCAGACACACACACCCAAAGTTCCGAGGGACTAAGCCACCAACCAAAGAGTACACAGGGGGTACCAATGGCTCCAGCTGCATATGTAGCAAAGGATAGCCTTATCTGGTATCACTGGGAGGGGAGACCCATGGTCCTGTGGAGCCTTGATGACCCAGAATAGGGGAACTCTAGGCCACTGAGGCAGAAGTGGGTGAGCGGGTGGGGAAGCACCCTCATAGAATCAAGGGTGATGAACTATAGAAATGATCCCTGAACAAGGAAGTAGGCTTCAGACATGAAAATGACCTTGGGCTAGGACGGGGAAGTAGGCTCAGATACTTTGGTCATCCTGATAAGCCCTTAGAAGCAGTGATTACAGAAGTTTTCAAGTAAATGGGTTTAATGCCTTGCTTGTTATTTGACTATTTGTGTTTATTGTATTGCTTGTTCCTTGACTATTTGCAACTTTTGTATTGCTAGACCCTCAACCTAGAACTGACCTTAATACATGTATGTAATTAAAATAGTATAAAAGCATAAAGGAGGAGGGGGAATGAGATAGAAGGTTCTAGGGAGGAGAAATGGGGAAAGAGGATGACATCGGTATTGTAAATAAATAAAATATCCAATTAAAAAAAAGAATCAGGGGTGAAGGAGAAGGGGATAGGGGGCTTGTAGAGGGGAAACTGGGAAGGGGGATAACATTTGAAATGTAAATAAATAAAATAACCAATAAAAAGAAGCAGCCTTTCTGTGTTTAGTCTCAGATAACAGTTAGAATTGCATTTGTTTTCTCATCTGGACTCACTAAATGAAGCTATGTAACTAGTTCAAATATAATTCTATGTTACTAAGTGCTACCTAAGGATAGAGAAGGTCTCAGTCATGATCACACACACACACACACACACACACACACACACACACACACACACACCCTGACCTTCGTTTCCCTGTAGACATTTGGAAGTTGTCAGCAGTAGCATAATGACAGTGCTAATTATTAAAATTACTCTTGTGTGGAGAGTGCTTTGGAATAAGATGCCGACAGGCATGCAATATGTTAACTGTGTGACAATCCTTTCTTTCAAAAATAAATGAAATTCTGAGGAATATTCCACTGGCTTTCATCAAAACGCCCTCAGTACCCCAGTGACAGTCATCTTCTCACACATTCCCATGCAATTATCAATAAATTCTTAGTTCATAAGGAATCCCGTACTACCAAGATGTATTTTATTATCATATTCATTCAGGAAATTCCATTCAACTCCAACTACAAAATGTTTTGTGCTCTGGGTTCTTTATGTTTTATATAACTATATTTTTAGAAATTCTCAAATACTTTATGATATCATATACATGCGGTGATTAAAACACTACAGATTTTAAAATGTTTTAAAAATATATTTCTTTTACTCCCAAAATGAGCTATACTTTAAAATACTTACTCTAAGTGATATTATATTTATATTTCAATGTACCTGTCTAAATGCACAATTACAATACACAATGCTAATTTAAGTATCTCATTGTCTAACACAGGCTTCTCTAGGTAGCAGAAAATGTCACACAGAAAATTCTGTGTCAAAAAGAGAAAAAGGTAGTTTAAATTGTTAGAAGAACCAAAAAGTTGCCAGGTACCCCAGAAACAACTTTGGGATCAGTATACCATAAAGCAGTGAAGGAAATAAGCTGATCTAACTTGTTTTTGTTGTTTTGTTTTGTTTTGTTTTGTTTTGTTTTGTTTTGTTTTGTTTTTTAATGAGGTTGACGCTGGATCTTTGCATGTGGTATGCTTGGTCAGCCTATGAGAAGCCTTGGTTTGATGCTCAGCATTTTGTAAAACAGGGTGAGACATTGCATACCTGTAACCCTCCACAGCTCTGTTGGTGGAAGCATTCAAGGTTATCCTTCCATCCACACTAAGTTTGAGGCCAGCCTATGTTACATGAAAGCCAGTTTTCAAAATTAATGATTTCATATGAATCACAGTCTCGTGATAGCTGTAGTTGTCTTGGTTCAGTAGGAACAGTGTGAAAACTCACCATCTCTGAAAAATGATAAAAATTCTCAGCCAGCTCCATATGCCATGGGTGTGGCCAGCATTCACTCAGACACAGGGAAGTCTCAGCCTGAACACTGGTGTTCCTGCCTCTGTCACGTGTAGATTGCCTTCCTAACCCAGAGGGAAGAATTAAATATTTGAGTTTTTAAATGCCACCCCTTTCAGCTCCCAGGAAAGCTTCTGCTGGGCCAGATAACAAAGGAGAAGGTATAAGCACAAATCTTTATCTCAGAAGACAGGGGCAGATTTCAAAGGATAAATAAATAATAAACATTAACTACTAACTAATGTGGTTGTTTACTGTGTAAATAAACTAAATTGCCTCCATGTTTTCATGTCATTGCCTTTCCCTCCGTAAATCAGTACAGAATATAAATTAAATGTTTACCATTCATGGGTCTTATATTCCAGAAACAAGGCCAGATAGCTTTGATTTTGCTTTCAAGGAAGAATAAAATGTTTGATGTAAAGGATATTGAGTGATTTATGCAACATTTTAAAATGTAGTATATTTGGAAAAAATTACACACACACACACACACACACACACACACTGTGGTGTGCTAAATTATGTTCATGCGTCACTAGATCATGAGTCCATACAACAGAAACTGTTAGTGTGGGACATTCAACAGAAAAATGTTCTTTTAATTTGGAAATAACAGTCAAAACGTCCTTTTATTTTGAATTTAAAAAAAAAAAAAAAAACAAGCTTATTGACCAAATCTTTTAATAGAATTTAGTTGGATGGACTAGCCTGTATTTTATTCCCTTTGTTGTTCAGAAGCAGCTCATAATGGAGAATCATACTCAGCGAGATAAACTTTGAGCATTCAGTGAGGGCGTTCTGCAAGCACTGAGAAACATAGCGTTGTAATCATCTAACAATTTCTACCCAGCCCCAAAGCTAGAAGGACTTCATACTGATCACTTACTACCTCTAGAGCACTTAGATGTATTGATCTGTGGCTTGAAACATATACCCATGAGCATACAAGCAGTATCCCAATTCATAGAGCAAATAAAAATAATAAAATTAAATAAATAAAATAAAAAGCCAGTATACTCCTTTATCCTCTTAGCCAAATGTCTGGCTGCTTGAAGCCATTTTTAGCATTTAGTCCATATCTACTAGGAACCAAGGTGAGAATTGATGTCCGGGTTTCTGAATTCTGGCAAAAAACTCACTTGAAGGTGTCCCAGCGGAACTGAAGCTGTAATGAGGGAAAGGGTATCCTCTCAAGAGGTCACACCTGCCAAAGCCATTCCCCCACGGTTGCTAGACCAGAGGAAACACTACACCTCCACAATCTGGCTTAGGACTCATAAAGCAGGCTCAGCGCATTAACACAGCCCTGGAGATCAAATGACCTTTGCAAGGAATGATACCCAGAGTGCCTCACTGTTCTACAAGGATTAAATGAGATTATGTATGTCCAAGATTGGCATAGTATAAATATCGAATGTTTCTCTTTCTCTCCTTCCCCTTCTTCTCTCCACTTTTCTTCTTTTGACAACCACAGTGCCCTTATTTAGACTTGCTATCAGTTTACAAATAGGAGAGAAAATGAAAATTGAGAGGATAAGTACCTTTTCTTTGAATGGTGATGAAAAGAAAAAGTCAGAAGTCAGTCACATAAATCTCTGTCTCATAAAATGTGCCCCCCTCACACACACACATTTTTATGTGCAGAATGCTTACTGAACATTCTTATTAAGCAACAGATCCCACTAACCCTGATCCTCTGTGGTCTCAGTTCCTGGTTGCATCTTCCTTGTTGGTTTTTTTCTATGATCTACATTTTCCCACCTTCCATAGGAGAGTGTTAGCTGCTTTTTTTACTTTTGCTTGCTTGTTTTGTTTGTTTTCTCATCAACAAATGAAATAATAATGGCAATTTACGGAGAAAAGGGAAGAAACAAAGGGAAAAAACAACAACAAAAATTACTTTCCATAACCTTGCTCTTAAGGAATGATCAATGCTGTTAGGTTCCTCGGCTTTCTCTCCTTTTACCAGACTATAATTAAAGTATTTCTGTAGTTCTTTACAAAGTTAATATACTGAGAGCTATTTTGCAAGTGTTTACACAAATATTGATTACAAAATCTTTGCATGCTTAAATTTTAATGAAACCAGTTTTCCTAGGATATTTAAAGCATAATTTATTCACAAAGTCCCGTGGAGACCTATGTTGGTTATTTCTATTGGAATACAGTACTGAGAGCCTAGTATTCTCTCATCAACTCATTAGGCAAGATGAATTGTATAGTCTTTCCATTGAACTGCTAAATAACTATAGCAGCACCAAGACACGAGCATTAAAACAACCCCTACTCCAAATACAAGAAATTTCAACTGTATAACATTCTGCCTTTAAAGAATATGCTCTCTAAAATTCTTTGCTAACTTGCTCATGTTTCAGATTTTTTCAAGAACTGCTAATACAAATTGCTAAACAATCTACTCCAGATACTTCCTTTTTATCAACAGTTTAACAGAGATTCTGGAGCTAGAAAGATGACTCAGTGGGTAGAGAACTTGAAGTACAAGTGTGAGACCCATAGTTTGTATCCCCAGAATATGTGTAAAAGACAGAAGTTGTGTATGTGTGTGATGCCACTGCTTCCATGTTGAGGTGGAAAACAGCACTCCCCAAAAGCCTGGAGACCAACCAGCATGTAATATGCAAGTGCAATCAACAAGCAATCCTGTCTCAAAAAAGGAAGATAGCAAGAACCTACACTCAGTTGTGCTCTGACCACCACACACATGCCATTGCACGTCCATTCAGTATTTATTTATGCATATGCAGAAATATGAACACATACACATATGCACCAGAGGAAAAAACAGATTCTTTTCCTTAAACCAACACATTATTGATAACTTTATATTTTTTTATTAAATACAAAACAAATTTTTTTGACATCTGTAATACCTGTATCTCTCTCTCTGTGTGTGTGTGTGTGTGTGTGTGTATTTAAATGTACATGCACATAACAGTGCCTTCTGTCAGACTTTCCAAAAGCTATCTACATGTCACCCCTAAGTACTTCATTCAACATAAGTCTTCTTCAAAAGATAAGACATTTCTATGACAACACACTACCAACTCTATATCTAAGAAAATATTATACAAAATAGATTGTTTATTGAAAAAATTAAATATCTTCTCAGGATACTGTCGTTACAGTTTTTTCTCATTGGTGCCTTGATCTATGAGTCATGTTCACTCCTTGGTACTTTATGAACTGATCCTTCAGGAGCCCAGGTGAGTCAACTGATATATGATCTGTCTGATTGTTTTTTATTATTATTAGACATATCTCACAAGAAGGAAACACTGAGACATACTCCTCAATTCAGTTTATCATGAGTCTATGTCTGCTACACAGGAAATAAATAAATTTAATATTCTATCAACTTTACTACCCAAAGTGGGAACTAGAAGAGCTAGCTCGTGCCTAGATAGACTTTTAGTTGATAGACAGTCAGTTGAAATATCATCAACAAAATTTTAGTTTAAGGAAAATTGGTTTGATTTTTAGCTTTATTACTATTAGGTATGTAAACTTGGGCAAATTGCTTATTCTTCAAGTCTGAGTTTTCTCACAAAGTGAGGACACTGGACTAAATGATTTCCCAATTTCCAGACTTCTATATTTCTACATAGTTGAATTATTTTACTATGCCGTTGTTGGGGAATATAACTAAAACTTTTGAAGCTACTAATTTTATATCAAGCTTTAAAGTCCATAATTGTTACCTTCAGAAATATTATTTGACACACAGTATGTTTAAATCAATTTCAAAACATCACTTTAAAACAGGAAGAAAAAAAAAAAGAGAGCTAGCTTGTACCAAAGTCAAAACAGATTGGCATACTGTGGTGGTTTAAATAGGTGTGGCCCTCATAGACTCATGTGTTAGAAAGCTTGACCCATAGGGAATGGCACTATGAGGAGGTGTGTCCTTGTTGAAATAGGTGTGGTCTTGATCTAGTTAGTGTGTCACTTTTGGGGGAAAGCTTTGGGTTCTCCTCAGTTCAAGCTAAGGTAAATGACAATCTTCTTCTGCTGCCTTCCCATCAAGATGTGGAACTCTCAGGTCCTTCTCCAGGACCATGTCAGCCTGCATGCCACCATGCTGCTTGCCAAAGGTGATAGTGGATTAAACCTCTTAAACTGTAAGCCATCCCAATTAAATGTTTTCCTTTATAAGAGTTGCCAGGATCATGGTGTCACTTCACAGCAATGAAACCTTAACTAAGACACATACTTTTATGTCCCAATTTAACCAACCCCTTGTAACAAAGGTAGCTGAAAAATAACAGTTCACAGATTTGTTACACATTTCCATACTAGTTACTTTTAGTTGTGGTCAAATACCATGAACAAATGTAACTTATGGCAGAAGTTTATTATGAGAGACTCCGTCATGTTAGGGAGTCACCGTAGCAAAATGCTAGAGCAGAAAATTGCGAAATCACCTCTTCAGCCCCAAATGTGAGGAAGAGACTGAACTGGAAGTAGGGTGAGGCTATACATTCTCAGAGCTTACCCTTACCCCAGGTGACATACCCCAGCAAGACTCAACCTTCTAAATATTTACTCTATAACCTCCACAAGGTTCAGAGGGTGTCAGCAGTTAAAGTAAGGGCGTTAATTGGCAAAGTATGGGATCTTATTACTCGGGATGTAGCTGTGTGGGAAGACCCTGCTGAAGCTGAGAGCTGTGAGTTCTTTGATTCTCAAAGGTTTACCTCACCTGAGGAAGTAGTACCCTTTGAAATATTACTCTTTTCACTGGAGGAAATTGTCTGATAGCCAGCAGTGACTTTCTCTGAAGAAAATGCCAGGCTGGTGTTCCTCAAGACCCACTAATAGTTGCCTCTAGACCTATAACCAGACTCAAGGCAAAACAATCCCCTGGAGGGGAGGTAGAAAGTGTAGCCCATGAGGAAATGCATTACACTACTAAGGAGCTTGATGAGTTTGCTAATTTATTCAAACCGAAGTCTGGGGAATACAATACGTGTGGGAAAGGATTTTTAAGGGTGTAGGATAATGGTGAAAGGAACATAAAATTATATTGGGCTGAGTTTATTGTTATGAGCCCTCTGAGTGGAGATTCTAGGTTTAATACGGAAGCTCGCACCATTTAAAAAAAGGTATCAGAAGTTTGGTTGAATGCTTGGCTGAAGCATTTATCAAAAGATGGCCTTCTACAAGGAGGCTGAGATGCCTAGTATCACTTGGTTTAATGTTAATAAAGTGATTTTAAGGCTCAGGGAAATAGCAATGCTAGAGTAGATACACTGTGTAAAACCTAATTCTCCACAATGGGAAGTCCCAGAAGACGTGCTCTTCACAAACCTTATAAGATGCAAAATGGTGAGAGGAGCGCCAACACATTTGAAGAGTTTCTTCTTGTCCTGTTCCTTGCGCCAGATCTTAGGACTGAAGATGCTACTGCTCGGTTGGATGAATTAAATGCAATGGGTTTAATTGGGCCCTGAGGTAGTAAGGGCCAGTTGGTAGCACTGAACTGCCAGAGGCAAGGTGATTTAGTTAGTATAACGGGCAGCAGAGACAAAACAATGTTTATAATGACCTAGCCCATAATGGTCAGCACAGAAGAGGTGAAATTTATAGTGTGATGACTCGTATGGATCTTTGGTACTGGCTAATCAGTCATGGTGTTCCCAGGCACAAATTAGGTAAGAACTCAACTGCATTTCTGTTTGCTCTGTATATGCAGAAAAATTCTCAAACAAATGAATGAAAGACTGCATTGGATTGTAGCAAAGGCAGTCTGGGCCAGTGAAAAAATTTCCACACTTGTGCCAGTTTGCAGACCTGGAATTCATTGAGTGAAGGGGTGACTAGGTTCCCCTAAGGAAGGATCTTGATAAGACACCTAAAGGTTTTGCCGTTAGCCTTTCTCCAGTTCTTTCTTCCCCAGCGGGACCTATGGCCTTTTACAAGGGTAATTGTACACCAGGGATAAGGAAATAATCATACTTTCTCAGGTCTACTGGATACTTGTTCTGAATTGATGCTGATTCCAACAGATTCCCAACAAACATTTTGGCCCTCCAGTTAAAATAGGGGCTTACATAAACCAGGTGATTAATGGAATTTGCCTGATGTCCGATTCACAATAGGTCCCCAAACTCATCCTATGGCTATTTCTCCAGTACCAGAATGTATAACTGGGATAGATATACTTGGAAGTTGGCAGAATTTTCACATTGGTTCCCTGATCTGTGGTGTTATGGCTATTACATTTGGAAAGGTTAAATGGAACTCTTTAGAGTTGCCTCTGGGAAAGAAAATGAATCAAAAACAGTATTGTATTTCTGGATGAATTGCAGATATTAGTGCCACTATCAAGGACTTGAAAGATGCAGGAGTGGTGGTTTCCATCACATCTCTCTTTATCTCTCCTATCTGGCCAATGCAGAAGACAGGAGCATCATGTAGAACTACAGTTGCGTATTGAAAACTAAATCAGGTAGTAACTCTGATTACAGCTGCTCTACCAGATGTAGCTTCCTTACTTGAGCAAATTAACACATCTCCTAATACCTGGTAGGCAGCTATTGATCTAGCAAATGTCTTTTCTAAGTACCTGTCTATAAGGACTATCAGAAGCAATTTGCTTTCAGTTGGCAAGGCCAGGCATTCCTGTCATTGCCGAATGGTCACACGAACAAAGTGACCATGGTGGCAGAGATGGAAGTTATGGTTGGGCTCAACAACATGGACTTCCAGTCACAAAGCCTGATCTGTCTAAAACTGCTGCTGAATTCCGATCTACCAACAGCAGAGATCAACACTGAACCCCAGATATGGCACGATTCCTCGAGGTGACTAGCCGGCAACCTGGTGGCATGTTGACTACATTGGACCACTTCCTCCAAGGAAAGATCAATGTTTTGATCATGCTAAAGTAGATATTAATTTTGGTTATGTATTTGCCTTTCCTTCATATAATACTTCTGCAAAACTACCATCCATGATCTTACAGAATGCCTTCATAGTATTTCACACTGTATTGCTTCTGACCAAGGAACTCATTTCACAGCCAGAGAAGGGCGTCAGTGGGCCCACGATCATAGAATCCGCTGGTCTTACCATATTCCCCACCATTCTGAAGCATCTGGTATGATAGGAAGATGGAATGGACTTTGAAGACACAGTTTCAGTACCAATTAGATGGCAGTAGCGTGGAGGGCTCTGGCAGGGTTCTACAGATTGCAATATATGCTTTGAATCAGTCTTCAATAATATGGTACAGTTTCTCTCATAGCCAGGATGGGGTGCAAAAGTAAGTTCCACTTACTATCACTCCTAGGGACCCATCAAAAAAAGTTTTTGCTTCCTGTTCCCACAACCCTAAGTTCCACTGGACTAGAAATTCTGGTTCCAGATGGGGGAGTGTTCTTGCCAGGAGCCACAACAACATTCTACTGAACTAGAAGCTCAGACTTCCACCTGGTCATTTTGGGCTTCTAATGTCCTTAAACCAATGGACTAAGACGGGAACAACAGTGCTAAGAAGGGTGATAGATCCAGATTACCATGGGAAAATTGGATTGCCTTCCCACAATGGAGAGATGAAGAATTATATCTGGAGTGGAGGAGATCCTTTAGTGCATCTCTAAGCTCCACCATGTTCTGTGATTAAAGTCAATGGTAAACTACAACAACCTAATCCAAGCAAGTTGCCAAAAGGTACAGACCCACCTGGAATGAAAGCATGGGTAATTCCTGCAGGAAAAGAGCAACCACCCACTGAGGTGCTTGCATAGGTTGGAGGAAATACAGAATGGGTAGTAGAGAAAGGTAGTTATAAATATCATCTAATACCACAAATGAGGATTATGAATGACATGGGTACTTCTGTTTTGTTTTGTTCCTAAAAGGATGTTTCCCAAGAGACATTGACTTATTATAAATTTACAATGCATTTGCAGTCATACAAGGGATAGTTATATCATGTTAGGCTTATTTATGTTCTGGTCATTGTTTTCATTTAGACGTGAGATATGACTTGTGTCAAGTTGACAAGGGATGAATTGTGATGGCCATTTACAGTTGTCAACTAGATTATGTCTGGAAAGAACTACAATCCACAGGCTTCCTGTGATCCAGATCTTGAGGCTGGAAAACACTGAAGCATAGTGGACACGAAAAGTTTAAGCCCAGCCAAGGTGGTACACGCCTTTAATCCTAGGACAGAGGCAAGCAGATCTGTGAGTTCAAGGCCAGTCTGGGACAGAGAAAATTCCAAGTAAAGAACAGCTTAGGTGTAGGCATGGTGGAACACATCTTTATTATGGACTATACCATCTGCTGGAGGCCTACATAAAGACAGTGATGAAAGGAAGGTTCTTTTTTACCTACTTGCCCTTACTTGTCAGCATATCTGTTGGAACGTACTTCTTCAGGATTTCAGCTTATACAGAAGACAGCTGAAACATCTAGCCTTGTGTGAATGAGCAACTACTAGATTCTTGGACTTTCGATTCACAGCTGCCCATTGTTGAGTTAGTGGGAATGTAGACTGTAAGTCCTTTCAATAATTTCCCCTAATATATTGAGACATTCCATAAGTTATGTGACTCTAGAGAACCCTGACATACATGCATGTATATATGCATGTATATATATATATATACATGCATATATGTTATATATATGCATATGTGTCATATATATATCTTATACATACATATATACATACCTGTATACATGATAGATAAATAGATTGATAAATTACTGTTAGATATGATAGAATGAATAGACATGTTAAAAAATGTATGGAAAATTCAATGTTGTATAGACATCAATGTCTACCTTGGAAGAAAATAGTCTAAAACCAAAAGTAGAAATTTGAAATTTGTTCTGAACCATATGAACAACTATATCTTTAAAATGTATTTCTTAATTTTATTTTTATAACTTGACAAGGAGTTTCATTTCATTATGATATTTTTCAAAAGGAATTATTTGTGTTGTGCCCCTTGTCCATCATGTCTTTCTCCTCCCTTGTGCCCTCCCACTGACATCTCTTCCAGTTCCATGTCACACACATGTGAGCCTTTCCTCCATCCCTTTTGTCAACACCTGTTATAGTCACCCGCCTAGCCTCATAGTTTGTATCACTCTCATAACCCCTTATTTATGAACATAGATCCATTCATAGTTATTGTCTATATATGAGTGAGGAGAGATCTTTGGTTTTCTGAAACAGTCACCTCACTCACCATAATCTTTTCCAGTTTCATTCATTTTCCTTCAAATTTCATATTTTATTTTTCACCACAGCTGAGTACCTTTCTATTATGCATGCTACATTTTCATTATTTATTCTTCTGTTAATGGACATCTAAGCTCACTCGTTTTTCTTTCTATAGTGAAGCAATAAATGCGGATCTGTGAGTATCTCTAGAGTCAGGTACAGAACTCTACTGGTATATATCCAGGAGTGCAACAGCAAGGGCATATCGTAGTTTTATTTTTAATTTTTTGAGGCTTCTCATACTGATTTCCATAGTGATTGCTCCAGTTTACACTGATGAGAAAGACCAATGAAATACATTTTTAATCTGACTGCACTTTTGGATATTTTCCTCATTACTATAAGTGAGAAAATTTTTATCATAATTGTGATAAAATGTCAGTTTATAGGAGCTGGAGAAATAACTCAGGGGTTAAGAACACTGGCTGCTCTTCCAGAGGTCCTGAGTTCAATTCCCAGCAACCACATGGTGGCTCCCAACCACCTTCAGTGGGATCTGATGTCCTCTTCTAGTGTGTCTGAAGAGAGTGACAGTGTACTACTATACATAAAATAAATAAATAAATAAATAAATAAATAATAAGGGAATAAATAAATAAATTTTAAAAATAAGTTTATACAGTTACTTACAAATGGCATGAAACTAGTTTGCTTTTAATGTAACATTACTAATTTCCCCATACAGAATCCTAAGCCTTAATGTTTCAACCACAAACTATGCCTAATCCCATCAGCAGTTAAATTAAGAAATGACATTTTTGTAGTCAGTGTTAATAACTCACAGACTTGCTATTTGTTCTACTGTTTCTCTAAACATGAGAAAAGTCTGTATTTCACAGATTAATTTTGGAGACTCAATACTGTGTGTTTATCAAAAAATTCATATTGTGAATCAACCATGAGGCAAGAACATTGTAAGGCTGGTGTCTCAGAGCTGGGAATGAATTTAATGGTGCCATTTGCAAATAGTTAAATTCAAGTTTGAACATCACAAATAACAATAATAGCAATAAAAACTAAAGTTAACAATGAAAGTACTAAATTTGTAAGATATGCTTTCTGTTTAACACCAAAGCACAGATTTTAAAGATGTTAAAGTCATCTCATAAGCAGACAATTGGAAGATTTGGTCAAGAGCCACAGAAAACAAATTGCTTTTTATAAAAAAGACAATTATGGTTTACATAGCAACAGATACACACACACTATACACCTACACACCTACACACACACACACACACACACACACACACACACACATATACTTTCTCTCTCTCTCTCTCTCTCTCTCTCTCTCTCTCTCTCTCTCTCTCCAGAAGCCAATGCAACTAGAGACTTGTATGAATACAAGATGCCCAACCATACAGTAAGAGTGTAGATTGTCACAGACTTATGGGACAGGTTGTTTATAGCTACAGGAATGACTCACAGTATGAAAGGAAACCCCAAATTCTGTAGAAAGACATAGTCTAAGCTTGGCACCTTAATTATTGCTGCCATGTAGATTTTTGTTCACCTACTCAGGAATCCAATTTGCCCCATTAAAGTAAAACCCTGTGTGGTAATGGTTATTTTCTAAGAATATTTGATTTTTTTTCCCTCTATTAAATACTTTGGAGGTTTTTTGTTTGTTTGTTTGCTTGTTTTGACTTAGTTTGGATAGGTTTTCTCAGCAATGGTCAGGTAAAAAGGCCTTCTGTGGTGCAAGGCTCTAATTCCTACAGAGACAATGGCCCCAAGGGAGCAAAATAATATGTCACTGCTGCCTTTGCCACAGAAGTTAGTGACTATCCCTGATTTCATAGCTTTCTACAGTAGAGAATAATTTAATTCTGCATTGTTTCATATTACAAATGACCGATAAAATGAATATTGGATGTCCCTGTAAACAATAAAGACAAGAGCACCGACTTCACTGGGAAATGTGGCAAAAACAGAAACCCAAGGAGGAGACCCTAGGACTAAATTTCTTGATTCTTAAATTATAATCAACTTGCTGGCAATATTGTACACAGCTGCTGCAAGGTGAGCTCAGAACTCCACTTCACACTCTACAGAATAAACTAGCTTTTCTGCTTGCTTCGTTTGTATAATTAGGTACTGAGAATCCAGAGAGGGGAAAATCCAGTTTAGAGAAAAATTTCCCACATGACCTAATCCTTACCTTTTTCCTCTCTGGAAGAGATTTGAATCATTTTCCTTTCTGATAGTCAGCCGGTATAGCAGGGAACATTACACTGTCTAAGCCCATAGGAAGCCTAGACAATCAATCTGAATACCTAGCAAATTTCTGCAAGTAGATGCTTCCAGGTTTTTCAGAAGGGAGGGAAGTTGAATGGGAGGCAGAGACAGAGGGGGGATGGGTACAAGCAGAGACTGAAATGGGGTAGGGAACCGCTGAAGCATGGCTAATCAGACAGGACACTTCATGCATATTATGGACCCTTTGTGATAATAAAATTGGAATCAAATTGCCTATCCCAGCCACTCGAGGCATCCTGCATCTTTAATTTTTAAAGTTATGAAGACACTTGACACAGAAGGGGATCAATTATCATGAGTTTTTTTCGTGCAAATACTTACTTAAGCTGTGCAGTGGGTCAGAGGCAGTAGGGAAATTGCAGGCTTGCAGTCACATAATGGCGGCTAATTACACTGCTCTATGGACCCTCTCCAGTGGGCTCAGTTGGCAGTAATGGTCATGGTTGATTTATTTGGATTCATTTTCAGGGGCCTGAAGTTATAATACATTTATGTATTTGCTAAAGATAACTGGTTTGGATCACAAAACTACCAAAACTACCAAAATGTAAAAACAAAAGGGATTCCTCCAGTTAACTTGTTAGGAATTCAAATCCTTGGAAAGAAATAGCTTGACACTGCATTACACACACACACACACACACACACACACACAACACACACACATACACACACACTACATATATATACATATGTATATTGCTTTTGAAAGAAATTCTCTGCCATTAAGAAAAATAGACTGGCAATGTTACTCCCTGCACAGTTGAGACAGGGCACAGACCTCTGTTGGATGAAATGGCACTCGTTCTAAAATGAAAAGAGATAATGTTCAATGTGACATAGGTCCCCTGGAAGCTACTCACATTTTAAAGACCATTCCTTTGCTCCTTTGAATTTGGTAACAAAACTTTGTTCTACGTTAACCCATAGTAAAACATAAAGTACTCCTGTTTACGAATTCCACTCAGGAGATGGTATATGAAGTAAATTGAAAGAGCAAGGACCTTGGTTCATCTCCTAGACCATTAATACAGAAACATGGCAAGCAAACAAACAAACAAAACTGAGAACATTCATTTAGAATCCTCTGTCTTTATCTAATGCTCTTCCTTTACTTCACTTTCAAATGTACAGTGTGTTAGGATTTGAAAACAAACACACACTCCTGGGTGACTGCTAACTGGCACGATAGTCTGCCAATGATTCCTCTCAGACTTCCACTTCATCCCAAGCTGTGGTGGGATGGCGAGGCTACCGTTCCCTATGGATCTTTGAATTGATATGGTTGGCAAAAGCAGTTTCTCTTTGTTTTCTCCACTTTGCGGTCTGTGTGGGAGTCTGAGGCTGTAAGCTTTGGGATGGGAACTAACAGCATTACATGGTACAGAGTCAGCCGCCTGAGCACGTTTTCCTAAAGCCGAGCCAAAGCAAAACGACTAGAATCCTCCCCCTCACCTCTCCATCAGGCGCATGACAGCAGAACTCCCACATCTTCTCCACAGGGCAAATTCCATGACAGAAACTGGCTCCGTGGCCAATATGGAAGTGATGACTTGGGTATGAAAATTAAACAGTAAAAAGTACAGACGCTTTTTTTCTTTTCAGAGATTAGCAAAGTGAGTAATTTTTAGTAACACGGGTATACATGCTTGACCTCACTGGAACAACAAGAACAACAAAACCCTTCTAACTACAGAGAAACGCATGATATTTGGAAATACTACTGCAGAAGTCTGGTGATTTAATGTGCAACCAAAGAAAACGATGGCCCCAAATTCTTTAGGGATTCCCTTTCCTAAAAACGTGAACAAAATAATCCCTAAGGCCTGACCCATAAGAAGTGAGTGCCATGTTGTTCATTCTTAAAATGTTATACATTTCAAAAATTGTCTCTTCACTTCCAAAGTCATAAGAAGAAAATGGCACAGAGTAGACCACATTCAAGCAAAACCTTTTATACTTGTGAAAATAGTTGAAGCAACCACTGTTTACATCCACCACGAATGAGGTGAGTCAGCTGTATGCAGCAAACACTGAAGCTGAAAGGACAGAAACTCGATGTATACGAAATAATTACCCAAACTTAACCTCATTGATTTTTTTTCTATTTTTGAATAAAACTACAGTGTTTAAGGTTAAAATTTAAAGCTACATAGTCATTATAGTTATTTATTTGACATTTTTATGTCTAATGGGCACCTTTGTAGTTTGGAATCACTTAGATCTATTATCTTTCCCATCGAATTCTCAAATACTTTCCCAAAACACAGACTAAAGTTTAGCACTACATGACATTAAAAGATCATATATTCCTTACCTAAGGAAATAATAGAATCTTAATGTTGGGAGATCCTTTTAGCAATGATCTAATGCAGATCCTCTAATTTTTATAAGGAAAAGTAGTGAAGTTTGGGAGAAATGAATCATTTAAACTAGCTAGCTACACTTGCCATCGTGAAATATTTTTATTCTATAAGCTTCCTAATGAAATAAAGATTAATACACATGATAATCGCCTTTGTAAAGAATTGAGTGCCGGAGAAGACCTGAGTGCAGAATGTGTAAAGTAAAGGAAAGAGATGATTTAAAACAGTTGGCTGGTTCAGATTCCCAAAAAGAAATAGATGATACACTCAAGCTGAGATAATTAGAAGAGAGTTTAATGAATGTACTGCTTGCCAAAATATAAGCAAACTATGAAGATATTACAAAAACCAAATCGTCAGAGTCCTTGTTGTACCTGTTGAAATAAGTTGATATTTATTTCTCTTAGATTAAAAACCAATCTCCCTGATTAAGTAGCAATCAGGGGGCGGGCAAATATGGCGCTCATTAGAGAAGCAGATGACTCAAGGTACTTCCTGCTAAGGATCAGATGGGCTTTATTTCAGAAGGCAAGCATAGGACGAAGGCATGGAAAAAAACCACTGGAATAATATTTTGGTGATGCTAATGGAGCCTATATATACTCTAATATACACTGAGCAAATACTCTATTCCTCAACTAAATTCAACCTTCCAAGTGGGATTTTCAGTAGAGAGCTTGAACTGACTCCCAGTGTATAGTGGATGAATGGAACGGGTCAGTGGATGAGAAATCACTAAAAACAAACATCAAAAGCAAGATGAATTTGGAGTAAATTAACAAGACCCAGGCCGAAGGTAGGCTTCCTTCCAGAAGCACCCCACATTCCTTCTGTATACTCATCAAGGTATCATCACCCAAACTGCCCTGACACATTCTTATGCGCCATGCTCCATAAATTTATCTCTACAGATCTCTGGCCAACTGTTTTTATTCTGTTATTCCATCTCTTTCTTCTGGTTACTTAGTATTTGATTTCTTCCACAGGAATTCACAGGCATGGCAGGCCAAGTACGTGAAATTTGTCTCCCAAGAACGAGTAGGCTCTGCTTGATTTCTGGGATCCGCATGGGTTTTTCTGCGCCCACTGTAGGCATTTAATTCTATCATTTTTCACCACCCAAATCATTTTCAAGTTCACACCACATTCTTCTTAGAATTTTGTTACATTTATTTGTGTGAGAGTTTAGAGCATGCATGTGCCATGGTAAACTTGTGGAGATTAAATAAACAAGCAAAGAAAAAACTGAGGGTGGGCAGGACGGCTTCTCAACGGGTAAGAGCACTTGCCACCAAGTGTGTTTAAATTTGTTGAGATTATATTAATTCCACAAACTTCAATATCTATACCCAGTAAAGCTAAGGGTGACTGCTTCAACTTCACATTAAAAATCCTGCAGGAGACAATCCGTATAAAGTCATAAATATGTGTTACATGTAATAGAAACTATTTAAAGATTAGCTATTTTATTATTATTATTATTATTATTATTATTATTATTATTATCACTATTATTATTGATTTTCTAAGTAACCATTGAAAGCTGATAATTTATTGTAAAAAGAAATGGTAAAGGAATCAAGCTTTGAGGGGCCAAGCCTATGATATGAAAAATGAAGAAGAAAGAATAATGGTAGCACCTGAGGGTCCTCTGTATCATTAAGCTAATGTGTTCTCTAGTGACAAGCTGATATTTTTCTCAGGAGTGATGAATATTTATCTTCATAAATCAAATTGGATAGTCCAGAGTAAAGTTACAAATTTTTAATAGTGACTTTAACTTTTCAGAACTTGTACTAAACGAATCATATTCTGGGAATTCAATTTCATGTTTTTCCTTTTAAACCAAAAGAACTAGGTTAGAGTTCAGTGAATATCTGAAAATCTTTGAGAAATATTTTGAAAAAAGATTAGCAATTGAATTATGACCTATACAAATGAAATCAAAGTAGAAATACGGGCTGACTTATGTGGGAAAAAAAAGCAACTGTAAGCTTGAAATCAGATCAGCAGAACCACACAGAATAACCCAGATGAAGCCATATAATGCTACAGATATTAGTCCACATGATAAAAAAAATAGCTCAATGTTTATTTGGTTAAATATATTTGATAATAGAAAAAATTAACCTAACAAATGCCACTCAACCACCTTACAGACTTAATAAACATATTTCATTTCCTTTGGAACGTTTTAGAAAAGCCTAACCTAGGAAAGATTGGTTGAACCTTTTCTGTTCCCTGCGTGCTACTCCCTTTGAGCCCACCACATAACAATCATGATAAAGTAGAGGTATATCCCTTTTGCTGACATTTTTATACTTCTATACATTTCATTACATATGAATATTCAGTATATATCTCTGTATCTCTCCATACAACATATATTATATCCATGGCACAGTGTATCAGTTTTCTAGGGGTTTTTATTTCCCTTATCCACTGTGATTGCTGTATATAAAGTTATTCATTTCTAATAATAGACATTTAGGTTGTTGCTGATTTTTTACTGTAAACAATGTTGCAATTCATTATCTTTATATATTTTCTTGTTCACATATGCTAGAGTTTTTCTAACGTAAATACTGCGCTTACAAATGCTGGATCCTTGTCAACTCAACTAAGTATTACCAAATTGTTCTCAAACCTTCCATCAACTTAGACAATCACTAATGTCTTATAAGGACTCCCTTTGTTCCACGTTCTTACTGGTGCACAGTACTGTCAGAATTTTGACTGTTTATTGTTCTGGTGAATGCGAAATCAAATCACATTTGTTTAGATTTTATTTGAAAGCCAACGTTAAAACAAATTTTCAGATGAATGTCTTCTAAGCAATCAATTGCTGGGTTGTGGATTTGAGGTAGCCTGCTACATTTTCGTTTAACCCATAGTTTACCTATCTGGAATGGTACAATATACAATATTCCAAACTGTCCAAAGGCTGACAAAGAAAGCATAGCAGACTGCCCTTCTTTTCCAAACAGAGGGAAACGGTTGTCTTATCCCATTTTCTCTACACCTTTAAAAGTAACCAAACATATAACAGCTCACTTAAATGGATCAGATATCTTGAGAGTGTCATAGATGAGTCCACAATGTGTCATTTCTAGCTCTCCAGAGCTCTTCCTATTCTAACTCATCCGGAGTTTCCATCCCACTCCCTTATTCATGGTCTCTTCTTCTATGATTATTATTATTCCATATACATATACTCAACAATCCGCTGGATTTGTTTACTGTCACATGTTAACTATATGTATTCAGGTCTGACTGTTTGAATTTGTATAGCCAATCAGTGGTCTTGTCCATGCAGAAAACTACTTTTTTTTTTTTTTATCTTCTGACACCTATTGGTCTGTTGCTCTTCATCTGTGAATAAGGCATTGTGAGATTTCTTCTAACCACATGACATGTTGAATGATGTGTTTATTAGGTGAATCCTGTTTAAGCAACTGTATTGTTGTTCCCTGAGTTAGGATTCCTTATCATGACTAGAAGCCATTAACTCACAGTAGGTATACTGCTAACAGACATTTCCAAGTTAAGTTACACTTCTGTTAGCACTACTTTCCTTAGATGGTCTTCTTTTCTTTCCTTTTTTCCTTCTCTGCTTCCCCTTTTCTCCTCTTTTGAGGGTTTTCTTTTCTCTTAAGGAACTCACTTAGAAACGACAAAGACTCAGTCTTCCTATCTTTGCAACAATGGAGAACTTCATTATATTTCATTCAAAGATTTAACAGTGCTAATGAACCTATCTTTGTCCTAACCAACTGAATCCCAGCTACTCTGGAGTTTGAAGCAGGTTGATCAACACTTCAAAGTTTGCCTGAGCTACAAAATGAACTCAAAGCCAGCCTAGAAAATCTAACATCTGTCTCAAAGGAGAATGGGTTGAGGAGACAGCAGAGTATTAGTGTATTTGGCTGGTGGAAAGCCCAAGTTTCAATCCTTCAGAACCATACAAACGAAAGAAAAACAAAGAACCTAACTTATGATTTTTTATTGTGATTCATATTTCCAACATAGTCACAGCACTAATTGCTCCAAATTAAATTTTCTATGAAAGTATCTTAATTCTTATGGTTCATTCATAGGAGTAATTTTAATAAAATGAATTCTTCCATTAAGATTTTCTTTACTAGCACCAGCAATAACTGAATGAATATTATTGATGTATTTATTTCATTGTTATTGTTGATGATCACATAATTTTGTATGTATATGTTCGTTATTTTACAGAAATTATAAATTTCCTAGAGTTAGCATTATTTGAAAATGTATTTATAAGATTTAAATTCTTGTGAAACAGTAAGAATTTGCTCATTAAGTATGGATACCAAGATTCATAATCTTTTTTGCAAATAAGACTTTTTTTGGATTTAGGATCACCATAGAAACACAGCTTTGGATAGGTCTATAAAGGTGATTCTGAAAAAGATTTAACTGGAGGAAAAAAATCTGCCCTGAATGTGAATGGCATTGTAACATAAACTGGAGTCCCATAAGAACAATAGAAAGTCAGCTGAGCACCAGCAGTCACCTCCCTTTACCTCCCCCTTGCAATGTGACAACTCCCTCAAGGTCCTGCCACCATGATGTCTGCACTATGACAAAGCTGTATCCTCAAACACAAGGGTAAACAAAACCTTCCTTCTTTAAGTTTGGCTTTTGTCAGTTATTTTGTTTTGGCAATGGAAACAAGTCACTATTGAAGATATTATATTGCTATTCATCTTAAAAGCCCTAACCTTTGACCTTCATGTTCTATCAAAATTTAATACAATATGTATATTTTCTAGCTACTATTAATAATTTATTATTTTTAATCATAAAAATAAAACTGTTACCTAAATGTCAAGGCCCTCAATACTTTTACCCAATGTAGTTCCATTGACTCATTCTAAACCTCAATGACATTTCTTGGTGATTCATTGACCACCACAGCATACTTTTCTCCATTGGTGCCACAAGTCACCCAACAACTTTTTGTGGACAATTTTGCATCATTATTTTTTTTTTGTAATAAATAGCCTCTTGTTTAATATCTTAAAACGCATAAATTAATTTCTTATTCTTTGAAGTTCAGAAGTTCAACACAGGTTTTCAATGAAGTGAGATAAAACTGTTGTCAGGCCACCACTCAAGAACTTGAGATGTATCTTGACAATATCTTGAGATCCTGCATGTATCTTGACAAGATCTAGAATCGTCCTTTTGAGGAAGGTAAGCTTCTGCACATGCTTATGAGGAATTACTGTAATTAGGTTAATTGAGATGGGAAGACCTACAATAACTGTGGATTGCGATATTCCGTAGGAATGAGTAAAGGTCAATCATGAGCTGAGACCTGGTATTCATAGCTTTTTTTCCTAACTGCAGAAATAATATGCAGAATGGTCTCAAGCCTCTACCAACATGACTTCTTCCCATGATGGACTTGTAAGTGAAAATACCTGCCCATTTCCCATCCCCTACACTTAACTTGGTTTGTGAGGTATTTTGTAATAGCAACAGGACAGTATCTAAAAAAGTTCCTCTTCCAACATGTAGATTATATAGTGCTTGGCCTGGGATCTCCCTGTTCTATACATACATGTATGTGTATGTGTATGTGTATGTGTATGTGTATGTGTATGTGTATGTGTATGTGTATGTGTATGTGTATGTGTATGTGTATGTGTATGTGTATGTGTATGTGTATGTGTATGTGTATGTGTATTATTATATATAATATGTTTTCAGTTTATTTTTATTACATTTTAATATACTTTATTATAAAATAAAATCTTACAAATAAAAAAATCACACATTAACTAGACATGAAGTCTACACAGCTTAAAGAACTTATATACAGTTAGAATTGGCATTTGAAGCAGAGGCTGAGAAGCTTCACATCAAATATTACTCTTTCAGAATCAAGTATATCTTATGCTCTTATCCACTTCCCCCATTACTCCAAGCTAGCAATGTTCCATCTTTTTGAACATTCTAAAATTGTGCTTTCCCATACTTTACCATCCTAGGAAGTGTTCTCCAGCTTTAGGGACTTATAGAGTTATATCAGTTCCACTGTGATAATATTCTCATCTTAAATGCCCTAAATTACCCATCCCTGCAGATTTCCCTTCACCCATGAGCAAGGGCTCAGGAGATTAGCTCACAGACACTTCTGGGAGGGAAGCATTATTTGTCTCTTACACCTTCTTATTTTCACTAGTCCTAACACTTCATATTTTAGCTCTTCATCCTTGAAACATAGCATGTATCAACTGGCTGGCACTGGGTAGTTCAAAATTGCCTCCCTGTTTACAAATAAGGCCAATAATCTTGCTAATACTATGTATCAGCCTTTATCAAAGAATTATTAAATGCTAAATAAAATACCTTGCTTTTTAGATTATAACAACTCGAAGTCCAATTACAGCAGTATAAATATATTACTTGTGAATAATTTCTCTAACATTTATCATTTTTATTACTTTATAATCTTAAATTTATTTTAATGACGAACTTTTCTCTCTCAAGTGCTAAGTTGACTGTATGCTCTTTTAAAGATATTTCTGTTATAATAAAATATCTTATGTTTTACTTTTATCCTGACTTTTAAGAGTCATTTCTTTGTGCAGTCTGTAGCCTGTATCCACTATTTTACCAATTTGAGGCACCATCCTACCTAAAACAAAGACTGAGATTCCTCATTTTATTTTCCATTTAGGGACAAAGCACAATGGAATCTTCATGTAGTATATCTTTAGGGAAAGATATACTGCATGAATGTTCCGTTTCATTCTCTAGGACTGTGATGGTTATATTCAGACCTCAGCCTTTTAATTTATGAGGAAGAAGTAGAGATTTTCACTTCAGTCCTGGATGATGGGTGTGTTATAATTTACAGTGGGAAATCATGTCTATTCATCACTGCTGCTCAATACCTGGCATGTTACTTGCATATGATATGCACATAGAAAATAGTTATCAAATGAATAAATGAAGACATGCAGAAGTCAGACTCTTTCATGTATATTTACATCCATATCTGAACTTTGTATGCAGAATGGGGTATTTGAGGTTTGTCCAGTCTCTTTTTTCTCAACCTACCCTGGATACTCATTCTTGAATATTCCTCAAACTGGCAATATATGTACTTTCAGCTTATAGATGTGGGTCTTTTTTAAAGATGGTGAAATTGTTTAATCCGGTGTTTTCATTATGTAGACCAGGCTAGTCTGAAACTCACTATATAATCTAAATTTACCTCAAATTTATGGTAATTTTTCTATCTCAGTGGAGTAGCTGGATTATCAGCATGTAGTACCATTCTTAGCTCATGGTGTGATTTTTTTTTCAAATGTTAAAAGCTAAAAGTTACCTTATACAAACCACAAATAGTAATGCACAAGGCAATTAATTTGTCCTAAGAATGAAGTATCAAAACTTTAGTAATAGAATTCATTCCAAAAGTTCCGAAAGAAAAAAAAACTATTTTCAGTGCCTATGCTAATGTTGAAGAATACATTTCTCAAACACGGCTTCACTAGAAATATCACACACATCAGCACTGATATCCCGAAAGTTGAGCACTTTATTTTTATTTGAGTGCAGCATTTATAATTATTATACATTTTGTGTGACTTCACTTTTATGAATCAAATATCAAATCCCTCAGATACACTTGGTATATTTTTAAGAGCTTATGCTTAACACAGTGTTTTTTAAAAGCTGTAATGAAAGAAGCTGCACGTGGTGACATATACCAGTATTCCCAGAATTAGCCAGAGTATTAAGAAATCTAGTCAAGCCTGAGCTACACAAAGACTTCCAGACTAGCCTAGACTACATAGTGAAACCATGTCTGAGAAATCAAACAATGTGCTAGTTACTTTTTGTAAACTTGATATAAGATAATCTGGAAAGAAGGAATATCAGTTACGAAATTGACTCCATCAGATTGGACTGTGTGCAAGTCTGCAGAAATTTCTTTATTAATTAGTGATGTGGAAGGACATAGTTCATTGTGGGTATTACCAACACCAGGCGGGTAATCCTGGGTTGCATAAGAAATCAAACTGAGCAAGCCATCTGAGCAAAATACCAAGAAGTGTTACTCCTTGGTCTTTGCTTTACGAAGTGAAAATTTGTAGTTGTGTCATGTAATGCTTTGCTGAAGCAGGCTCATGTAATGTTTTGCTGAAGCAGACCTGTGAGAGGACGCACGATGTTTGGAAAGTATAAGTAGGACCCAAGAGACAGTGATGGTACACTTACATAGCTGGTCATGCAGTGTTTCATTGGTCTAACATCTTTGCTGATCTTCACTATACTGAGAGAAGCATGGCAGAAAATTTCTGGTGGTGGCCTGGATGTTTCTGCTGGATCATGCCAATGCCGCTGATCTGTATTTGGTGACACATTTTGAACTGGACTATTGGTATCCTTACACTACTGAATGGAACTGCTAGTATTCTAAAAACAAAAATTGGAATGACCCCAAAGTACAACTTCTAAACAAGTCGACATCCCTATTGTCCTATTTACCATCTTTTCTCTCCTACCATTGGCTAGTGGTCTAGAAGGGGGCATCAAAGCATTTGAGAACATTTATTAAAGTAGGTTTTAAAAAATCTAAGCCTACAGCTTTGTGCCTGCCTCCAAGCTCTGTCCTTTGAATTCCTGTTTTGACATTACTCAGTAATGGACTGTGAGCAGGATATATAAGTCAAACCAATCATCTCCTCTTCCAAGTAGCTTTTGGTCATGGTTTTCATCACAGTAACTGACAGTACAGTAGGACAAACCACAAGACCTGTAATGAGTGCAGTTGACTCCATGCATCCTTTCTCAGACACATTTTGGACATTAATGTGTATACAAGGAACTGTAGAGGCTGAACAGATTCTAACACTGAGTAACACAAAGGTCCATGTGCCATTGGAAAGAAAAGAAAAAAAGAGAGAGAGAGAAAGGAGAGAGGGGGGGAGGAATAAGAAAGTCTACATATTCCAAATTTGTGGTACTATTAATTTAACTAACTGATGCCCAAATGTAAACAGTTTTAAGTTACAAGGCTGGCATTTAGACTTTCAGAGCATGCTGGTATTGTTACTTTTTAAAACATGAAAAGTTGAAGGACAGAAAGAAAGTCCATTTTTCTTCTTATTTTACTGACGACAAAACAGAAACATGGGAATTTTGAGTATTTTGCTCTAAATCATCTAATGATTCCTGATTAAAATCGCTGTTAGAAATTGGAGCTTTTTATTCAATGGGTTTAACAATGAGCCATTTATCTCCCTTTGACATTTTGCATAAGTAATAGCAGCTCAAGATGAAGAACAATTCCAGAAGCCATAATGTCCACATTCTTCTGAACATTAGAGCATTTAATTTTCTGTTTATAAATTCAGCATATTTCTCTGAGTTGGATGTAGTTCAGAGTTTTATTATAGGAAATCATATTTTTCCTGTAGGTTGTCAGGAAACAGTTACCCAATTTTACGAAGTTATAACAATGGTTCTTATCCAAATAGCTGTTATAAGTAATGAAAATGAGATCAATTTACTGGCTCGGCTCCCAGTCAGGATTTGCTTTATGAATAAATAAAATAATACATGGCATCTGAAAGGAGAATGGACAATTTATATATTATCAGGGCACTTCTTACTTTTCACTTTTAGTAATGAAACACTATTTGGAATTGAAATCCCTCAAAACATCATTATTTAATTTTGGAAAATGGGTGAAGAAAATAAATATCTAGATATCCTGTTAATAAATAATTTAAGTTTAGCTTGCACAATAATTTTGTGCATCCTAAATAATTTTAATATTTTATAAATATACAATATCTCTTCCCTTTTATGTCAACAGTGTATCACATTAAGGTAAATTCTTTCAAGTTTTAGGTCTTTCTAGAGATTGCTTACAAACTAATAGAAGTAGAGGAAAACATCATGTGACATATAGAATTTGAAGTGTAAAATAAAAAATACAGAATTTAAAGAGATGGGAATAATATAATCTCAGTGCCAACATTATTGTTTTGTAAGAAAAAATGACACAGATTGGAAGGCAAGAGAGTTTTAGTACTGAAGAAGATACATGACACTAACCACTCACTTGTACCTCAGTCAGCTACTGATTTTGTTTTGTTAGTAAAGATTGCTTTTATCTTTACTCCATTTCATTTTAGCCACATATTTTATGATCACAAATTAAGCAATAACTCACAGAATTATTGTTCAGAAATGTCACTGTCTACACTTATCATTCTATGTCAATTGTTTTTTTTTTTTCTTCAGTTTTTTGAGAAAGAATCTTATGTCTTCAGACTGACTTCAACCTTAACATGTAATCAAAGCTGGATGTGATCTCCTGATCTGGCTTCTTCTACCTTTTAAGAACTGGAATTACAGGCAAGTGCCACAAAACCTGGCTAATTATACTTATTATTAAAAAATACTTTTATTTGTTACTGGTTTAATTATTCTGTATTGTATACACATCAAATAAGCCATTCTCCATATAATTTAATTATTTTAATAATTATTTAAATTAAATATTGTTCAGTCCATTGGACCACTGCCTTTTCAGTGTGTTATTAAAAGTTTAATTATACTATACTATGGAGAATTTTTGTGCTCCTATCAAGTTGACTTTTGGCCCCTTGTACATAGGCAGCTCTTTCTCTTGGTTGAGGAAATCTTCTTCTCTGATTTCACTGAAGATATTTTTTATGTCTTCACCACAGTTTTCTCTTCCTCCTTCTGTGTCCATAATTAAGAGGCTATTCCAAAAACTTTCCCATGTTCCATTTACATTTTCCTAACTTCTCATTGATCTTAACTTAGCAATCCAGTTTCCTTTCTTTTTCTTATTACATATTTTATTTATTTACATTTTAGATGTTATCCCCTTTCCCCATTTCCCCTCAATAGAAACCCCTTATCACATCTCCGCTCCTCCTTTTTGCTTTTATACCATTTTAATTACATGCAAGTATTAAGGTCAGGTCTAGGTTGAGAAACTAGCAACTAAATAGATGCAAATAGTCAAGAAACAAGCAAAACAATAAACATAAATAGTCAAAGAACAAGCAAGGCAGTAAACAAAGTCCAGCAATCACTCCCATGATCACTGTTTCAAGGGGCTTATCAGGATGACCAAAATATCTGAGTCAACTTCCCTGTCCTAGCCCAAAGTTATTTTCATGTCTGAAGCCTACTTCCTTGTTCTAGCCTAAAATTTAGATTCCTGTCTGAAATTACTTCTTTGTTCTAACCTAATATTTAGATTCCTGCCTGAAGTTACTTTTTTGTTCTAGCCTAATGTCATATTTCTGCTGAGCAATTCATTTCCTTGTCCTTGGCCCATGTCAGATTCTTGCCAAGCAACCCCAAAAGCTCTCCACCTCTCCTCCTTTTTTATTTCATAAACAAGACTGAGCCTGTCTTAGGTCATTCTGACAAGAATGCCTTCCTTACCCATCATGGAATATGCATTGTCTGTATGTATAGTGGAGGATGGCCTCATAGGGCATCAGTGGGAGAGGGGGGCCTTGATTCCTTGAAGGCTGGATGCCCCAGTGAGGGGGAACTCCAGTTCCCTTTCTTTGTCTTCTATTACTATTTTTGACTGATCCATTCTGTTTCTGGGGCTTTCTGTTTTGGTTTTTAATTGTTCTATTGATTTTTTTTTTATTTCCACTATTGTTTCAGCTTGCATTTTTTTAAATAGTTCAAACTCTATCTTGGACAGACTATTCACTCCATAAATCTCTCTGTCTTTGTCTTCTTTGAGTTGTTGACCATAATTATAATCATATCTTGTGATTTCTTTGTAAGTTCTTCCACACCTTTTTCACAAGGGGTCACTACCATGGAATGTGTATTCTATTAAACTGGTATGTTATTTTGGTTTTTGCATTGTTTTTTAATCTCAGAGTTGGGATTTGCACATCTGGGATTAGTTTGTTGGTTTTGTTTTTGCCTCCTGTACATTCAAATCACCTGTCACCCTTTAGCATAGATGCTTACGATGTTCTGGATATGGTTAATTCAGAGCAGGGTTAGGATTTTGATTTCCTCTGTTCATCTGCTATTTGGAAATACAGCCTCTATCCAAGTCTTTTCTTTCTCTGCTATAGTCTAGTGCCATTGGCAGTTTAGTCAGTATTCCCCTGATTGTGTAGTCTGTTCATGGTTTTAAGGGAAGATAAGGCAACTGGAGTGTTCCAGTCTGGCAGTTAGCTAGGATTCAGCATCTTCTAGCCAAAATTGTTTCCAGGACACTGAGCCAAATACCCAACTGCCTTTACATCATGAATTTTAGTTAGAAGCAAGTTTTATTGGCTTAATAATCACCTCCTTCTTTTCTGCATGCATTGTTTTCATGAATGATATTCTGATCTTCTCAAGTGATCCCATCCAGCAGAGTTGTTTTTAACCCTGAAGAGAACTCTGTTCTTTTCAACCTACAACAGGTTCTTTTGCATAACTGTCATCAGAGT
This sequence comes from Rhabdomys pumilio, assembly GCA_030674055.1. Taxonomy (NCBI): domain Eukaryota; kingdom Metazoa; phylum Chordata; class Mammalia; order Rodentia; family Muridae; genus Rhabdomys; species Rhabdomys pumilio. Next base: position 46,165,381 of record JANHMN010000011.1, read on the forward strand.
ACCCAAGAGGACAAGGTAAGGGAAATGAATTTGTCCTCAGATTTTCACAATTAAGAACATGGTCAGTTATCCCTGTGTAGTTAGACAGAACATGATGGAGGTGGGAGCATGTGTCAGAAGAAGGTCTGCAACTCAGATGGTTGCGAAACAGAGAGAAAGGGAAAACATTAGGGATAACATGAAGGTAAAGTCACTTCGTCAAAGGAAGCATCCATGTTAGAAAGTGAAGTCTAATTGGGTGGCAGACAAAGTGAAGAATCAGAGAAAGATTTGGCAGAATACTATATGCCCAACTCTCATGCAGAGGAAAAAAGAAGCAACTGGAGAAAGAGAGAGAGAGAGGGAGGGAGAGAGAGAGAGAGAGGAGGAGGAGGAGGAGGAGGAGGAGGAGGAGGAGGAGGAGGAGGAGGAAGTTTTACTGGAGAGTTTTACAAAGACAGGTTGCAGAGAGGATAAGATGGACAGAAAGACAGAGCAAGCCAGCCAGAGATTGAGGAGGATCCAGAAGATTAAAACACAGTGACAAAGCTAGTATGAGGACAAGCAGAGCAATTCAAGAGATGCCTAGAGAAGCTGAATTATATCAGCTAGTGTAGAGAGGAGTGATAAACCAGAACAGCTAAGTTGAACCAACCAACAAGAATTCAGAAAAAGCAAGAAAGGGTATGCTTATTTAGCAGAAAGTCTCAGAGGCTGAAAACATTCTAAGCCTAGATAGATTATGCAGAGATAGAGGTTTCCAGGACTAGACAGATTTAGCAGATGTATGCAGTAAGCTTCCAGACAATAATTACATCAGATGAATAAAAGTTACTATTACAAATTTCCTCAGTATACTGTCACATTTATAGCTATCAAAATACATGAAGTAGAAACCTTGGAGATCCTAAACTTTAAAATACTCATGGAAAAAGTCAGGCATTTATTTTGCTGCACTAATTTTTTTTCAAACTGCTCCAAGCTCATTAGCTAAGAGTAAAATAAATAAGATCTATGATTCCTAATAGAGTTAATGTCCTGCCAAAGCATACGCCTTGTAATCATCCTACAACTTTTCAGGAAATAATTAAAATAATACTAAGAATTCTCTCTTTAATTTCATTATTCAATGTTTTGTCACATTTTTCTTTTATCAAATATTTAGAACTAATTTGTCTCCCTTGAAACTTTTGCTAGATGTGACTTTGGTATCAGCTTTTAGATATATATCTATCTAAATATATCTATCTCTATCTATCTGTCTGTCTATCTATCTATCTATCTATCTATCTATCTATCTATCTATCCTTAGATCCAGCTCTTGTTTTCTATACACACCATCATGTTTTTCTACATTGTCAGTTTTACCAAGTTAAAGTATATCCTAGATAATAGGACCCTTTGTTCTCCATTTGTTACATGTGAGTCCCATTTAGCTCCAGTGAAATCAGAAACCTATGTGTGTTCCCCATATACCTGTAATACAAGTACTCCAGAGACTGGTATAAGCACACTACAAATTAGAGGCCAGTCTTGACTACCAAGCAAGTCCAGGGGTGGTGGGTATTGGAACAAAACCTGGCAAACTGAGTTGGATCCCTAGAATCTACATGATGGAATAAAGATCTGACTCCCTCAAGTTGTCCCCAAACTCTATATATGTTCAAAGCATACACACATACATGCACATATGTGTACATGTGCATACACACACTAAATAAAAAAATAATAAATAAATAGACAGAGGATGTAGGAAGGAAGAAGAAAGTAGGAGGGAGGGATGAATTGTAGTCATCTTGAACCTTGTCATATTCCTCCCCTTAACCTCAATGTGCAGATTTTCTTGCCCAAAATAGCATCAAACAGAAACACTAAGCCATTCCTATTATCCCTCAGTTCACTATTTTCTATATCAGACACAAGAAAAGTTAAAGTCACTATGATGCCTTATAATCCCATCCACCAACTGACATCTGAATGCTATAGCCCCATCCCTTTGAGGTTCAGCCTGAATCTTCACTCTCTCTAGACACAATGATCTTCTAGCTGTTCCTCACCCAAATGAATTCCCATCTTAGAGACTTCTTTGCTGGTTGCTTCTCCTTCCTGGTTAGTCTTTTCCTCCATAAACATCATCCTTATGTTTGATCAGTGCTACCTTCAGAGAAAGGACTTTTCCCACCCCTCATTTTAAAATGTGCCCTTACCCTAATACTCCTATTCTTTCCATTGGGTATTTCCTCCTTTTCTGTGGAAAAAAAAATTATTATCTAACAGTACTATCATATTAAAATAAGAAAAGGGAGAAAGTAATGCTAAGAGGACAGCAAATACACCCTCTTTTGAAAACCTCCATTGTGGTTAAACAGTCAGCCTTAATGAGGAGTTATTCAAGTAAACAATGATTCAGACAACTTGATGAGGTACTGAGTGTTGTGTCTATGTAGGACATAAAGGCTTAGGAGCAGAGCAAAGGGAAATAAATAAGACAGCAATGATAAGGACATACAATTTTGTCTCTAAGCACAGATAATAAAATAACTTTCTCCACTTCCTGACATCTATGTATTTGCAGTATCTAGCCTAACACTGAATTACAGACTTGCATTTAATTAGATAATAGATTCTGTGCATTTGCACTTCCTGTAAAATAAAAGACCATCATTTTGACCTTTTTAATTGACTTAATCTGCCAAGATTCTGACCAAAGACTGTAACATTTTGACACTACATTTTGCAGAAAGCTTTTATACATTGAAGCTTGATCAAATTGAATAATATATGTGCAGGGACTGGAAATATGTACTTTACTTAATATACTCAAATTAACATAATTGGCCTAGAACCAAAAAATGACTGAAAGAGTTACATCTTCTAAAATATACAGATATTAAAAAGAGCACTCTTTCACATAAGATACAAACAATATATGTGCCTACTTTTATGATTCCATCAGGAATTACATGAACAAAGTCAAGAAATAAGAGGAATCACTGGAACCCAAAATATAAATGACGAGGAAATGTATAACAATAATATTTCCATTGGGATGAAATCAAGCAAATAATGTAAACAAAGAGAAAATGGCTAATTAAGAAGCCCCACTATAGTAGATGATAGATAGATAGATAGATAGATAGATAGATAGATAGATAGATAGATAGATAGATAGATGATAGATAGATGATAAATAGTAGATGAATAGTAATCATATGAGAGAGAGAGAGAGAGAGAGAGAGAGAGAGAGAGGTGTAATAGAATCACCAAATAACAGTAACAGGGAGGTAAACCGCTAACTAGGTGTCTCTCACCAGTAAATGAAATCTCCAGTGCCAGGAGTGGGTATATCTGAGTTGTATAAATCTCAAAACAAACTAGCCTATTTCCAAGACTGTTCCTTGCTCTACAGAGTGATGGTGAGGTCATATTGCTGAAGACAAAATCTACATAACTGATTGAACACAGAAGAGTCAAGTTGGTGCTTATTTAAAGCCTTCACTTCCACTGACTGGTACTAATGGTACTAGAACTATAATGATAAACTTCTTATATAATACACTGACAGAATAATGATGCAAAAGTTGCAAGAGTAACTGATCATTCTCTGATTGAATTTGGGGCTTTACTCCATGAGACGAATCCATGCCCAGCACTGATTTTATGGCCAAGAACTAGGACTAGATAGGTCATGTACCTAGGGGAAAACAAAACACTATGTTCTGTTAAAGAAATGTAGCAGCATATGCTGACACACAACATTCTGCTATCCCCATATATAAGTGTCCTGGGCAGCCATCATCAAAGCAGCTCTCACCTGCAACAAAATGGGACAAACCCAGAGATTCACAAGTGGAAATGTGCTTAGAGTGAGAGACTGTGGAACACTAAGTCCTAAGTGGGATGTCTCCATGCAACTTCTCCCCCTTAGAGCTCAGAAAACTTTGAAAAGGAATCAGAATGATTGTAATAATCAGTGGAGATCAGAGACACCAAGACACAACAGGATTGCTACACATATAAGTTTATAGAGACCGTGGCAGCATGCACAGGGCCTAAACAGGTTCAACCCAGATGTGGTCAGAGAAAGTGGACATGATCTCCCATTCCTAACCAAGAAGCTATCTTCAGTTGACAACTGCTCACAAAGGAATGCTCGGTTTTTTCCAATTGAGTTATCACTGGGTATGCCAACCATACTAAGGAGCAAGCACCATACCCAGCTATAACCAGATCATATCAAACTCATCAATATTTTTGCAGAAGGTTTTTTTTTTTGTCTGACAATGCTTTGTCTGGGCATTTATATTTTACCATAATAGGTTTTTGTTTATAGGTTATAGTTTCTGATTTTTCTGTTGTTATGAGTCTTCTGCATATGCGTATGTCTCTATAAGTATGTTTGTGTGTGTTCACGTGGATGTATATATCTCTTCGTGTTTTTCTTTGTTTTGTACTTTTGTTGCTGCTGTTGTTGTTTGTCTGTTTTCCAACTCTGTTTGTTTATTTGGTAATTTTGTTCTATTCTAGTTTCTTTGGGTTTCTTTTAAATTTGCCTATTTGTTTTCTAAGGAGAGAAAGAAAATGTGAAGTAGAATGGGTGGTGAGGTGGGGAGGGTGTGGGAGGAGGTGGGAGGAGAGAAACCATGATTAAAATGTATTTTATGGGAAAATTTATTTCACCTTCCAAAAAAACCAAAAAGGATTGATAACAGAAATCAAAGGCCAAACTTGAGCTTCAGGTTGATGTCTAGTTACTGCTCAGCCCCTTGCCCAATGCAGTATACTCAATGTCTAATAAACAAGAAAAGAATGGAAGGAATGGAAGGAAGGAGCGAAGGAAGGAAGGAAAGAGGGAAGGAGAAAGGGAAGAAAAGAAGAAAGAAGGAAGAATGGAGAGAGGAGAAAGGCGGGGAAAGAAGGAAGGAAACAAGCAAGTAAGCAAACTTGGTAGAGCATTTTAATTTTAAGTACTTTCACAGTATTTATAAATTATCTCAAGAAATCTCTGAGTAATAAAATAGAAGGCAAATAAACTTTGCAAACTGGTATAGTTCTATAGGGCACAGTGTTAAGATAATCTCTGTATTAAACTTTTCAAGAAAGTTTGGCTTAAAAAGTAAGAATTGTCATGTGTCCAAATCTAGTCTCCAAAACAGGATACAGATATGCAAGGACATGGTAGCAAGAGATACATTTTAGAAAAATGCATGAGTTTTCTGCCAGTTGTCTTTAAAGGGCAGTGGTTGTTACCATGTGAACACATAGAAATACAAACTGACTGGGACTGAGAATAGAGTCTGCATGTGTTTTATTCCCTTTTGCCTCCACATCATTTCTCACTCCCTGTTTATTGTTTGAAGAATTTTGCTTCTTTCTCACTGTGTTGCTATTCCACATCTCCATTTTATCTCATTGTCTAACCATTTTGCTGGTGACATCACATGTGATCACCCTCCTGACAACTGCACCATTGTGTCTTGACTGCATCCTTTCCCACTACCCTCTTATTCATGACCTGGATCACAAGTTTCCATCATTACAATCATTGCTCATAAATGCACTCAATTCTTTCCTTTTCTCTACATCCTACCTGCCTGGCTCAATGGCCTCATGCCCAACTCAGCCATATTGCTTGTCTTCTTGCAATTTCAGTATAACAAATGAAGTACTGATGTAAAAAATCTTTATCAGTGAATAGCTGAAATTCATTTTACACTTAGGAATTCTAACTCAAATTGAATTCTTAACGTTACTCTCAATCAGAATCCTTTTGCCCACTTTCTACCTTATATTTCACATCATTCTCAATGTTCTCCAACAAAGAATGTATCCTGTCACTCTAACATGTTTTTACATAGTACTAATTGGAAAAACACAAGCAGCAACATATTTTTTTCACTCTCTTACCTCCAACTATGCATATAGCTCAGTAGAAACTATTTCTTTACCTTGTACCTTTCCTAGGAGACTGAAACATCATATGACCCTCTAACAGTAAATTAGGTTGAGCTATTGCCTTCAATTGATCTGATTCAGGAGACTGTATTTCATGAGCTGCGTTCTACTTACCTGCCTTACCGATTTCTCCTTCTAAATGAACGTTGCCAGCTGTCTTAACCAGTGTTCTAGTCTATTGCTGTGAAGATGCACCACAGCAACTCTTACAAAAGAATTTAAACTGGGGCTTGCTTATACTTTCATGGCGGGAGGGTGCATGGATTCACACAGGCAGACATGGTGCAGAATTCTACATTTGGATCCACAGGCAGCAGGAAGACAGATACACAGGACCTGATTGGGCTTTTGAGACTTCAAAGCCCACCCCAAGTGACATACTTCTTCCAACAAAGCTTTACCTACTCCAGCAAGACCACACCTCCTAATCCTTCCCACATAGTGCCACTTCCTGATGATGAAGTATATGATGTATATAAGCCTGCAGGGTCATCCTTATTCAAACAACTACACCAGTCATTCTGCAAATATGTCTTATAGCATGTAACTTAATGAAAAAAATATTGATACCATGTCCTCTTTCAACTCTCATTTTGATCTCTAATGAGGTACACTAAAGTTGGGAGCTCATATTTCTTACTTACCATGGTAGTCCTAGCACTGAAAAGAGCCTGACAAAACATACCTATCATTATGCATTGAATATAGTCATTATATATGTGGTGAATATTGCCATGTAAAATGTATGAAATATATCCATTGTTACCACATCATGGCTAACTGAAGAAAGTCTTTGTTCTTTGTATGCCAGTTTGTACAGTCAGAAAGAGTAGGAAGAGTCTATTGTCTATTCAAAGTAGACCAAATTTCTAATTTAAAGCCAAGATGAAGCTGTGTCAGTTGGGCCAAATGATGGTTAGTGAACAGAAAACTGATTCTTTATCGATCTGGGAATTGTTGAATGTACAGTAAAGCTCGCACTAGGAGCAATCCTTCGTGATAACAAACACTCCAGAGCATGGGTCATCATTACAGTTTTGCAGGTAACAATTTTAACCTCAGAAAGAAAAGATTTTCTAAAATTTCATGAACCATGAAAGATACATTTCAGATTAGAGACTGTCTGACCAACTCCAAAGCACATATTCTTTCTATGATACTATATAATCTTGTGTGTTTTCTTCTATTTCAAAAGAGATTAAAGGTATCACTTCTGCTTCTTGAACTTGGTAATGGCACTACTTTAATATTACACAGACCAAGTTAGGAGACAGAAATGTGTTTCTAGTTTTTAACTTCTACAAGCAAAGTCCTTCTGATTATCTGTGTTATCCATGTTATCTGGGTTTTTTTGGTCACGATTGTAAGGAAACAAAAATGAGAAAAGGAAAAGATAAGAATATGGCTCAATGTCAGGAAAACTGTTGATACAAGTTTTGACTCGAGATCTTAGTAAATAACTAAACTGGAGAGGTCTGCACACCATTAGAATACTTATCCTAGATCTTTATTCCATCTCTGGTAAGTACAGGGTTTGTTTCTATGGAATTTTCATCATCAAGCATGGCTCTTTCTATCACATTTTGTTTTGCTCAGCACTTTGGTTCTATGCTCATGTTTTATTGCCATTTTTATTTAGTGCCGAGTTTGATTAATGACTGCACACATGCTAAATGGTGTCATTTTGAAATTTATATTTGCTCAAATTCATGTCTAATCTGTAAACATATACTTTGGGTACCTCGGCTTCAAAAAAACACAACAACAAGGTAATATCTAAAGAAGCCTGCAAGAGCCCTATTTGTCATGTTTAACAGGATCTGCAAAGATTACAGAGGACAGGAAAGAAGAGAGACCTTCAAGGTAAACTATCACAGTGAGTCGTGCTAGGATCAGTAACTGGAAATAGGACTTAAAAAACAGGCCCAGATTTACTTTAGTACTTGCATTCAAACAGTTCAGTCTAATACAAACTAGAAGCACATGACTAAGTAATAATGTACAAAAGGGGTGGGTCCATATAATACAATAAGCCAATCAAATCAGAAACAAAATCCATTGGTTAAAAAATAAGATGGATGTCACACTCCTTGAGTGTTCCCCCACAAAAGCCAAAGTCACTTCAATCACACTGTAAGTTTCAGCGAGCATCAACGAGGACACAACTAAGGACTTCTGTCTTGTCCACCTTCAGGTCTTTACAATGAAGCCCAGTGCCCCACTCCCAACCACACACAAGTTCTGTAATTGGGAAATCTAAAAAATATATGTTAGAAAGA
>JANHMN010000011.1:46173603-46278158 GCA_030674055.1 Rhabdomys pumilio
GTGTGTGTGTGTGTGTGTGTGTGTGTGTGTGTGTGTGTGTGTTTTATGTACATATGAATGTATGTATTTATGAATGTATGTGTATGTATGTATGTATGTATGTATTCTTATTTTCAGGGTTTTCACATGACTGACTCTATCTGCATAGTCATCTCCAAAGTGACAGCCCTTTAGCAATATCACACTCTGGCTCTATCACACTTCCCTGGCACTAATGGCAGCCTCCTCCCACTCAGTTTTTTAATACTGATGTGCTGACTTTAGAGGGCCACACCACTTCTTATCTCAATGCCTAACATCAAAGCAGCCAGCCTTTATGTACAAAGATAACGCTGAAATGAGTTAGCCCATGAACCACATCCAACGGAAATGCTGATACTGAGGACTGAAGAAATTAGATCCACACTACTAAGGTGTTTGAACAAGGATGTGCTTAGCCACTCCAAAGTTATCAAGTGCATACAGGTGTGGGACCGTGATAGGATGACTTGGGTTTTGGTAGAAGCGCTGACTGGAAGTAGCCCAGAGACCCAACAGGTGTCCATTGCCTGTTTGAAACAGGCATCTATTCCACTGCGCTTCCAGAATCTAGGATGCTGACACATGATGAAGATCTCCATTAAACCGCTCTGTTCAGTCACATATGACAATGCAGCCACCTCCCCCACCCCACCCCACCCCCCAGCCTCCCAAAGAGCACAGGTAGAGGGCATGACTACAGGCCTCAGCCTGAGAGAGATTTCCATATTAATGAGTTACCTAAAGGCCAGAGAGTGTAGCCAATTACATATTCCTTTTCCCAGACCCCAAGACCCTCCTTCTTTCTCCCTCCCTATTTAAGTCAGCCCCCCCACATAAGTGGGGGTACATCTCCCTCTTCCAATTGCTCCCAGCTCCTCCCACTTTTGTGCCTTTTTTTCTTTAAACAATTGAATTCAACTTGTGATATCTGGCTGGAGGGAAGGCTCAGGATTTAAGAGCACCAACTGCTCTTCCAAAGATCCTGAGTTCAATTTCCAGCAACCACATGGTGACACATGACCATCTGTAATGGGATTTCGTGGCCTCTTCTGGTGTGTTTGAAGACAGCTACCGATATAAATAACATAAACACATTTCAACTTGTGATATCTATACATGGTTAGGTGTAGATTCATCACAAAAGCATGGTCAATCTGCCATAGACCATATCCTTTTAAAAAAAAAAAGTGGGGGACTCTCTACAACTAACTATAAACTATAAATTGCCAATAATTCCTCAGCAACGTTGGAGAAATACAAAAAGATGGAAAGCCCTTTCTTGTTCACGCATTGTTAGAAGTGATAGTATGAAAACGACCACTCTAACAGAAGCAAATCTGCACATTCAATACAATCCTCAACAAAATTCCAACATACTTAGACACAGAAATGGAAAAACAAGCTTAAATTTCAGATAGAAACAGATGCATTTTGTATATTATTTCAGGGTCTCCTTGCCCCACTCTACCACTAAATGCGGCTATGACTATTCAGTAACTCAGCTTGGGTTCTCATAGCAGAGTTTCAGGAGGAAATATTGAAAATACTGATGTTTTTCCATTCTGAAGGCCTCTGATCTTTTATAAACAGACAAGCCATTCTCTTGGGAAACATAGTTGTGGTTGGAGACCCTTGAGACTGGAAACTTTGACTAATACTTGCTAATGTAGGACAGTGACCTAATTGTAGCCCTAACATGACAGAAGCTCAAGCCAATCAGAGGCATCATTTAATTGCTTCGGGACTCTTACTCTTTACCTGAGACAAGGAAAAGCGGGACATTTTAAACAACTTCTTTCACTGGGAACATATTTAAGTTTTAATTTGACTGACACCCTGTTTACACATCTGTAAAAGATATATTTCATCTCACAATATTATGACATCTAAGCTCCTTGGCAGAAATAAACACTAGCAGTAAGATATTAATTCTTAATAGCTGAACATGTGAAATGAACAGAAATAAATCTGGGCTTCTTTCTTCTAAACCATTATCACTTGACACTGGGTGTAAACTACTCAGTTTCTTTTCCTGATACAATTCTACATTACTAATTTTCTCATACACACACACACACATACACACACACACACACACACACACACACACACACACAGTGTTTTCTTCTTGAGTTAGTTGTGAATAATACTTTAAATGTACTAAGTAGTGGTTCTAAAATGTTGCTTTCCTCATAGCAGGTCTAAAGTATATAAATAAATAATCAAATTTTATCATCTTTAATGATATCAATAAATTATATAAAAGTCAAATATATAAGAACATGTTAAGGTAGGGTTTGGGTTCTTTAACCAAAAAAAATGTTTTTATGTGCCTCTATTATTCGTTTCACATAATCTAATATTTCTAAACTGGTTCTTTGGGTTCTTAAATTATAAACATTTATCTGTGCAATACACAGTAGCCAGGTAGTTGTACTATGTTAATATACAAAACATAACCCCCTAAAATTTTTAAGAAATGATAGTCAATTGCTGAAAAGGAGGCTGAAAGAGTGTAAAGCCAGCAGATGGGAGAGGTGCTGCAGAAACACTGTTGTCTGCACATAACAAGGCTGTGTACTCGTGAACTCATAGCAGCTCAAACTTTACCATTAAAGACCTACACAAGATCTCAGGAGCTAAAATTCCAGCATAGGTGGGGGAGGGGTCTCTTAATGGCCCCACCCTTACTGAGGAGCTATTAGCCTGTGACAGACGCTGGGAGATGCAGAGTCATTCTTCTTTATGATAGAATCACTAGGAGGCTTCTCGAGCATCAGTGGATATCCCCACAGCCATGAACATATGTACAGTATGAATTAGACATAGTGAGCAGCACCAGAGGAAGAGGAAGGAAAAGGTGAGATCTTCCGTATTTTCAAATCACTATTAATTTGCAGGACTGAAGGGGAATACCTAAATGGTGGGCTTGAGAAAGATCCAAACAATTAAAACTGTAGAAAAAGAAAAGTTTATCTGTCAGCCTGAAAGAACTTAAAAGACGTTGTGATGCGAAGCAAAATTATCACGACTATTAATTGCACAGGCATATTAAAAGGACCCCAGAATGTGACCTCCTCTAAAACAGAGTATGCATGGAGAAAATGTGTCTTAATCTTCTATTCTGCACTTAAAAAAATGTCAAGTATATCTATCACCTCAATTAACCATAGGAAAAAGCTGTCAGAATCTAATTCCTTTTCTGACAAGGCATTTATTCCGAAGCCAGCAGAGGGAGAAATAGGCAGTTGTATTAGAAAGAGACAAGTGTCACAGGGGTCTGAGCCACATGGGGAGCCTTCCATATGTGCGGTGCTGATTAGAACCCTGGTAAGTTTACACTTCCATGCTCAGGGCTTTCTTGACTCAACCAGAACAAAACTAAGACTTTGTGGTCAGGTTAACTTTGGATTTGGAATTGCTACAAAAGGTGTTTGTTTGTTTGTTTTTATTTGTTTGTTTGTTTGTTTTTAATTTCTAGCAATGCTGTAGAAAATGTGAATGAATTGATAAAATAGAAGCACTTTGCTTTAAGGAAGATGAATGCCCATGGAATTTTATAAACATGTCTTTTGCCTAGACAGTTGTGAAAAGCATTGAACTATGGAGACGCTTTTTAAAGAATTATTGTTATCACAATTAAAGTTAACACGTGATTATCCAGTTATTCAGTTACATAACAAAAAACTGTATTTTGTGCTTCTAAACAAAAATGTACTCCATCCATTAGGATTCACATAACATTATAAAATGAAGATTTAGGCCGGTTATCTGACTCAGCAAGTAAAGGTGGCTTAACCTAAATCCTGAAGATATGAATGCAGTGCTCAGGACTCACAGGTAGACGAAACTGACCAACTAAAAATTCTCCTCTGATCACAGCAGGCACACAGTGCCATGAAAGCAAATGTGTGTGTGCGCACACACACACACACACACACACACACCGCTCCATAAATAAAACATAATAGCATTCTTATTAAAAATAGATTTTTTTTCACATGATATATTCTCATTATGGTTTCCCCTCCTCCAGCTCCTCACAGACCCTCCCCACTTTCCCACTTGGCCAAACCCACACTTTTCCCCATCTCTACGTTAGAATGCAAACAGGAATCTAAAATGAACAAATATATGTATTAAATGAAATATAAATGAAAATAATAGAAAATAAATATGATTATACTTTTTTAAATATTAAAATGTTTACGCCAAGGAGTTTGATTGCCTCCCAGTTCGTCATAAAGACTAGATTACAGATCTCCAGTAACAAACTGAAATGCACGGTGGGCATGGTAATCCAGCTCTACTTCCAGTCTTAAATGGCCATGACAAGAGATTCTCTAGAGTAAGCTGGCTAGCAAGACTATCCACATCAGTGACCTCTGTGTTCGAGAGACCCTGTCCGTTGATATGACAGACCTCAGGATTAAAAGTGCCATTTTTACTTTTAATCTGGTTTGACTTATGTACATGGGTGTTTTAACAATATCAATGTACATGTGTCACATGTGTGATTGGTGTCCAGAGAGGTCAGAAAAGGGTATCGGATCCCCTGGAACTGGATAGTTATGGATGGTTGTGAACCACTATGTGAGTGTTGGGAACATAACCGGGGTCCTCTGCAATAACAGTAAGTGTGTTCTTAACTACTGAGACACTCTCCAGCCCGATTCAGCTACTTTTTAAAATGGGACAACAAGCAGTAAAAGAAGGAGCTGTATATATTATTAATAAGTCTACATGACTGGATCTGTGCATAATGACATACTAGAGAAGCACATCCTAAAAGATGGTGTATTACATGATTTCGGTATACAGATGTGGTGGTATACGGAAGTGGTATACAGATGACATTGTTATTTGAGTAGCGATGTGTGTACTTTACAGGAACCTGCAATAGAACCTTTATCTTGCTGAGGGGGGCAAATGGCTTTTGTTCACATGGTGTCTGGGGTAAAGGGAGCATTCGCACACATGGATGGTACCTTCTTGGGTCGCTCTCCACTTTATTTACTGATGCATGGTCTCTCATTTTGATTTGTCTTCTAGCCACTTTGCTCAAGGGATCTCCTGTCTCTACTCCCTGAGATTACAGGTGGTCCCAAGGCTGACTGATTTTTATGTGAGCCCTGTGGATCCAAACTCTGGTCTTCAAACTTGTGTGGGAAATCCTTTACTCTCAGAGCTACTCACAGAGCAGTGGTTTCCACAGCACCTGAGGCTGAATTTTTTCAATAGCTAAACTGTAAACTGAATGAAGCTTACATATATACACTGAATGGATAATGAAGAGTCTTTTCCTATTTTATGGCTATGATAGTTAACAACGTGGGTAAAACCATCAAATGCAATTTAAATCCTTACCCATGCTTCAAGCTCTATTTCTACAAGTAGGCATATTTAGATATCTCCTGCACTAGAGAAATGACTCAGAGTGCAGTGTTAGCTGTGTGAGTGTGACCACCTGACTTTAAATCCCCAGAACCAGCTTAAACCCCTGGTGCTGCTGTGAGCTTCTCTAACCCCAGTGCTGGGTTGAGGATCCTGGAAGCTGATCAGACAGGCAGTTAAGCTAAGTCAGCAACTCCAAGATGAATGAGAGACCTTGCCTCAAAACACACAGGGTCAAGCAGAGTTACAAAAAGACGCTTTATCCTTTGTCCTTTACACATAAAATTATATATATATATATATACAAGATAAGATTTAAAGGAAGTCCAATTGTAAGGGACCACAAGAGGGTAGATAGCGTATATGAATCACTTAAATTTTTCTGTCATTACTATTAATGGTGATCTTTGCCGCATGAATGGAACTTCTTACAAACATACAACTGTTCATTCTTGACACTCTGAATACGAAAGTCACCATTTCTTCCTGAGGGTGATACCATTTCCACTATCCCTTCATGTTCCATTCATGAGATATATTGATATATACATACATTCATATGCACATATGTATACAGACATAGATCTATACTTATGTATGTGTGTAGCTAAAATTAGAAGGCTTTGATATCCATTTATTTCTTCAAAAATAATTTGCTTAACAGTATGTCAGATATACTTTGCTCTAAAAGCAGGTAATACAGAAATAACAAAAAAGGCAGTAATTCGATGCTGGTACCAGGTTCAGTTACCCAGTCTTGCCAGTCCTGTATTCACCTTTATATGTATGTATATATGTGTATGTATATGTGTATGTGTATATATGTGTATATGTGTATATGTGTATATGTGTATATGTGTATATGTGTATATGTATATATGTGTATATACACAAACATATTGTTTTCTCTTTTGAGAGCATTCCTTTTCTGCAGTGAGCTCAGTTACATTCATATTTCAGCTATCTTATCCAAAGTCAATGATGCCTCCTTGCCTTCTCTGGCTGACCAAAGAGCTGCCTCCTCAACCATATGCTCTTGGTAGGTGCTGCCTGCCCTGCTCAGTTTCCTGTCCCACCTCCATACTCACCTTTCACTGACCCTTTGTAGGTGACTATGTGGCGGATTCCATTTCACATTTTTATGATTTTAATAAATCCCCCCCCCCCAAAAAAAAGTTTTAATGGAACTGAATGCTACTTAGATGACTGGGAAAGACACTGAATCTATCACTCGGTTTTGTATTTTTCTTTCTTTTGCAATTTCTTTTTCTGTAGTGCAGCAAACCAAGGCTATAGCCTCCCGTTTGATAGGTAAACACTGAGCTACATCACTGTTACTACTACAAGACACTGCAATCGGGAAGAAGGAGACCGCATCAGATGAAATCACTCGAAATTGAAAAAATGGTTCTGTCAGAACAGGGTGATAACAATAGGTGTAGATGAGGTGCTGTAGATTCAAAACTGCAAATAGCTAGGTCTTAAATTAGTTAAGACGGAGATGGAGGAAACATGGAGCCCTAAGGAAATAGTGATTTCTCAAGTCTAGGTAGAAGGGCACCAATATCTAGTGAGAAGCAGATGTTTGGGAAGAGAGATGATGAGTTTCATTCCAAAAAAACTTTGAGGTTATGGCAAAAACTTCAAATCAAGGCATCCAAAAAATCAGTGGGAAGAAGGGCCTGGAGCTACGTGGAAAAGTCAAGAGTGAAGGTTTATAAATCACCAGCACATTGTTAGTGATTAAAACCAAGACGTCACATTAGGCTGCCAATGGAGCTAAGATGGAATAAAAGAATTCCTCAAGGACACCTGTGTGCAGCAGGAGAAGCACCTAAGGTCACTAAGGACTTCTTGTGTCACTGCAACCAAACACAAGAAGTCAGAGAAGCAGATGAAACATCGGGCTGCTCATACACAAGCAGAGGACAGAGAGCTTACCGAAGGCACGGCTGGACACCAGTATTAATGGCTACAGCGTGGTTAAGAGGATGAGAACTGAGAGAAACCACAGAGTTTAATAACTAGGAATTACTAGGAAGCTTGGAATGAAAAGCTTGGGACATGCCAAAACCAGTGTCCAAGCTGGACATGAAGGTCAGATCTTGAGGCTTTCTCAGTAAGCTTAGTCACAAAGGGAATGAGAGAAAATATGTTCACTGGAGGACATGGCAGGGAAAGTTCTCGCTTGGTTTTGTTTTGAACATATTTGTAGGCTAAAAAAAATATTAGCTAACATAAACAGTAACTGAAAGGAGAAAGACAAAATTCACAGAGCTCGATTTTGAATTCAGGAATATAAGTATGCAATGCTTATGTTTTTATGTTTTAGCTGAAATAAATCTGATTTTTTAAATGTCTGAAAGGAATATTAGATCTCAGCTGGGCAAAGAGGAAAATTTTGTCATGAAGGAAAAAAAAAATGATGGTTGCTGAAATTCTACAGAAAGTACCACACTAAAGTTAGCTGTTGAAAGTAGCTAATAGTAGAAGGTTTTGGTATCCATACACTGGTTCCGAAATTATTTGCTGAAGAATGTGGTTCTAAAAGCTGGTGATTCAGAAATACCAAAGACAGAATACAGGACTGAAATGACAGCTTGCTGGGTAACAGAACCTACCTGTACCTGCCAGCAATATTCAATAACAGAGTTCTATTCCACGTCCCACGTGACTGAAAAAGAGAATCAAATGCAGCCAGTTGTCCTCTGACCTCCACATGTATACCATGACATATGTGACCCTCAGACATATATACATAATACAAATATATACATATGATACAAATGCACAGACATGCAAGCACACATACATACATGCATATATATGTATATATGTGTGTGTGTGTGTATATATATATATATATGAAGAGAAAGGCAAGAACCTAAATTTATTGAATATATTTTAAAGTGAGAAGAAAGAAATATAAATTAAACAATAAAACCAGGATCGAGGTCAAAACAGAGAATACACGATACTTAGAAATGGAAAAATGTTGAAAAAATAATAGTTAATTATCAAACTCATTTAAAATAATGAAATAACTTTGGAGAAAATTAAATTCCATAATAGAAGAGCATATGGCTAAGGAGGCAGCTCTTTAGTCTGCCAGAGAAGTCAAGGAGGTATCATTGACTTTGGATAACATAGCTGAAATATAAATGTAACTGATCCCACTGCAGGAAAGGAGTGCTCTCAAAAAAAAAAAAAAAAACCAATATGTTTGTGTGTGTATACTGTCAAGAATGAACAGTTGTATGTTTGTAAGAATCATTTTTGAAGAGTTACAAAGAACTAAAGAATACAGAATAAAGAGACACATTGTTTCTTGTTCTCAGATCCTTCTAAATGACTAGTTGACTGCAGTGATCAGCCCAAGGCAGCCTCCAGACCACAACCTAGAACTACTCCAAGGAATCCCATCCAGTTTTCAGGGGGAAATATGTCTGGATGCAGATGACCTTTATCTTCAGCCTGGACTCCTTAAAAAGTCAAAACTATTCCAAGTTTTGGTTCATTGGCTGTTGCAGAAGCATTTTTAATTCAGTACATGTAAATTAGAATTTTTCAAGACTCCTTTATCCCATCCCTTAATTCATTTCTCTCTAGTTTTCTCCATTGTAATAATTCATCTAATTTAATAGTCCCTAAGTCAAAGACTAGTGGGCATCTTGAATGGCCTGTCATACCACAGAACTTCCAATACTCAGCAAGTACAATCAGCATTACATCTACAAAACTTACTTAATTCACTGTCAATTTAACATACCTGGTTAGAATCAGGTCTTGACAAATTTCCATGCCACAACCTTTGCCCCTCTGTGATTCATTCTCTGAGTACCAGGTAAATTAATATTTCCAAAATGACTTTACACAGAATTGGTAGTGCATATTCAATAAATGTTTCATAAAAATCCAGTCCACAAAATCATAAATGATCTGAGTCTCCTGGGAAGTTTTATGCAAAATAAAAAGTCTGTCTTTGCTCATGAAGACTTTCTGTGTATATTCAGGATGCATTTAATAAACATGGCTATTACAAAAACCATATCAGCATCATCTAATCTTTATTGTCATTACTGAGTTTTCTAGTTTTTTTAAATATGTCTATATAGATATTTATGACTTTTTGATATTTAAAGAATATTAATTTTAGCTTATTTATGTGTGTGTGCAGGTTAGTGTATATGCACAAGTGTGTAGGTGTCCTCGGAGGACAACAGAATGCACCAGCCACCCTCCAGCTGGAGTTCCAGGCAGCATCTAAACAACATTCAACATGGACACTGGCAACCGAGCTACCGTTCTCCTCAGGAGCAGCAAGCGTTAATTGCTCAGTCATCTCTCCAGCCCCATTTGTTTTTTCTCATAACAAACTGATTTGGTGCAGGGCTGTGGTGGCGCACGCCTTTAATCCCAGCACTTGGGAGGCAGATGCAGGTGGATTTCTGAGTTTGAGACCAGCCTGGTTTACAGAATGAGTTTCAGGACAGCCCCGGGCTATCCTGGGCTAGACAGAGAAACCCTGTTTGGGGGGTTGGGGGGGTGGAGAGAACTGGTTTGGAATAATGCATCCTCTCTTAGTCATTATTTTCTATTTTCATTAAGTAACAGTTACAATAACTACTTCTTTCTTGTGACTTAGATTGACTTTGCTATGCCCTTTTCTACCATCTTGGTGCATTCATGGTGACGTAAACTCACCCCTCTTTTCTCAAAGAAGCATCTGCTGTTTCAGATTACGTTCTGAATACAAAGTCTCCCAAATTTTAGAACATTGAATTTTTAAATTTTATTCATCTTAAGATACTCTCTCAGATGCATCTATTTTGTCTTTACCTGAGGATTATTTCAAAGTATAATCACTGTGTACCAGATGTATGAGGGTTTCCCAGATATCCCATTGGCACCCAATTTAGTTCTACTGTGGTCAGCGGACATATTTTTCTATGACTTCAATCCTATCAAATAAATTAATAGTGTTTTATTGCCCAGAGTATGGTCTATTTTGTAAAATATTCTGTTTCTGTGTACTTCTGAGAAGAAATGTAGTCTTCTCTTGTCTACTAGGGTCAAATTATCTTATAGTATCAATTAATTTTCTGCATCATTAACAAACTTATTCTATGGATTAATATAAACTCCAACTATGTCTGTTTATCCATCATCCCTTGTATCTTTTTGGTAGTTTATGTTTTTTATTAAAATGTATTCACACAATGTATTTTATCATGTTCTGTAATTCTTTGCAGATCCTCCCCAATTCCTTACACACTGTATATGCTCTCTCCTCCTGACCCTCCCCTCAGGTAAATAAACAGAAACGAAATCTAAAACTAAGGAAAATAAAACAACAGGTACACAAAAATACCATTAAGTTTGTTTTGTGTTAGCGAGCTTTTCCTGAGTATGGGACCTGCCTGGGAGTGTGGTGGATACTCCCAGTGCCATTCCACTGGAGAAAACAGATTTTTCCTTCCCAAATGTGGTCCTCACTAACCAAAAGCTACCTATATTATCTAAATTTGTCTTTAATCATTTCGTTAGTTGAGTCTGTGTTTTTAATTGTTAAATCTTTCTGGGTTGATCATTTAATCACTATGAAATATCTACTTTGTGTTTAGTAATAACTTCAAAGTCTATTGAATTCAATCGTAATACAGATACTCCAACTTCCACATGTTGAGTGCCTTAATAAAATATATTTCTATCATTTTACTTTCACCAAAATTTAGAGTGAACCAATGAATCGTGTGGTTTCATCTGTGACAGACCCTTTGACAACCATACATATTTAACGTTACCCAGTTGGATTGGTCTCACGTGCACTCTGTTCCCTTTTCTTTTATGTTGGCTTCTTTTGTGTTAAACCGCTGTTATTAACTAGACAATTTAATTTTTTTCTTTATTGGCTCTAGCTAGGCCTTTCTACGGTAAAGAAGTTGGCAAAGTACCAATCAAGCACGAGAAACAGAGTTCAAGTCTCTAAGATCTTATGAAGATTTCAGGCTTGGTAATCCATGCTTGTAACCCCAGATCTGGGCAAGCAGAAATAGACAGTCAGCCAGTGGGGACTTGGTCAGCAAGTGGGGCCTATTTAGTGAGATCAAGGCCAATGAGAGACCTTATCTTATAAAAGGAAAAGAACTAAAGAACTAATGTAGGCATTGCCTAAGAACTAACAGCTGAGGTTGGCCTCTAACTACCACATACACAAAGTACACACATTTACATATGTATATACATATTTACATATGCATACACAGATAATTCTATCTGTATAAAATCTTTTCGCTTTCATTTCTCTGATAAAATTTTATTTCTTCTCAAGCATTAAGAACACACTGTTCTAGCTGAACACATTTTCCTTTCATGTGTTGAATAATCTCAACAAATTGATATCTGTGCTAATTTAACATCGGAGCTAACTGTAATCAGATTGCATTAAGGATTTCTTCCTGCACCATGAATCCACTTTTTGTTTTATTTCTGTACCTAGTGATTTTGTTTCTCTGCAAACATATCAGGGTGGGTAAGATGCATGGGCTACCACGGTGAAGTACATGGATAAGAATGATAGAAACTTACTCTCTCAGCTCTGTGGTTATCATGTAAAGAGGACCATGTTGGCTGATTTGATTTCTGAGGAAGGCTTTCTGTGGCTCACAGAGGGCCACCTTTTTACATGGCCTTTTCTCTGTACATCTGCAAAGAGGAATAAAGTGCTACCTTTCTCTGTCTCACCTTCTAAGAAAACAATCTTATGGGATCAACACTGCCTCGTGGCTGTCTTAACTGTTTCTGTAGGAGTAATAACTTCTACTTCCAAGGTGCAGTGAAAGATTGCATTTCAACAGATACAGACCAGTGGTCAATGTGGACACATTAGGGAATAAACCAGATGGAATGGGAAAAAGAGCCGTGTGGGTTCCTGATGACTGTAAGAAATAACCCTGATTGGAAGTGAGGACTTAAGCAGCTGTGGGTAGATGAGGTACAAGCATTCTGTGAATAACAGGCATTCCACATTAGAGGCACTGAAGTCTTTTTTTAAAGATCTTTGGATTTGGGTTCTAGTAAGAGACTAACTCATGTGAAGTACTACTTAAAATCCAACTCCCCTATGGTGTGGAAAGAGACTGGTATCACTGCCAAGTTTTCTTGGCTTCTAGTTACTGCTGGCCCCCTGGTGGTCTCTTCCATGCCTATTTTGTTTAGGCTTCTGCCAAGGAATTTAGCTGAGTTTATACTCAAGATTTTGAGGCTCACCCTTTTGGTGGTTTCTTGCCTGTAGGCCCCCCTAGTAAATTTCCAGTTGGTCTTCTATCCCATAATTCTGCCCTCTGACAAATCAATCTAATAGGCTTCTGTTTTCTGCCACCCAGGCTGTGTGCACACTATAGAATTCATTCAAGGATGGGTTAAACTCCAGCACCTCACCAGAAGCAGTCACATCTTTCACCAACAAAATCACATCTCCTCTCTTGCTGCTTTTTCATGATGTTCTCGGGATATAGCATATAGCATACGCACTAGTCATTTGGAGATATAGACAGACTTTTATTCTCAGAATTTTGAACTTAGGGTTTGGTTGTTTATTTGTTTGTTTTTAGTATCTTTGCTTCTAGCAATTTACTATGAATACCCAATGATTCTATTCTTCTACAATAGCATCCTTCACATTGTCAACACAGCAAAAGCTTTAACTCCTACCATTTCTAACTCTTAGAGTATTGATGTTTCAATAGGAAATCAGTCTTAGGTCATTGCCTGCTCTTTGTTAATTTCCAGGCCTTTAGAATGACTGGGTATTATTTTCCAGTGTCTGAAATTGTGTTCCTTAGAAACAATGATGTAATCAACACACACGCGTCTGCACTTTTGTGTACACAGAAACACTTAAAACTACAAAATATAATTTTCTTTCAAGTATAGTAGAATTCAAAAATCAATATCCTACAAGACTCTATATAAGCTGACCTCAGCCTCTTTGTCTGGTCTCACAAATATCTAGTCTTTTTCACTATGTTCCAGTGTAAGTACTTATAACCAATAATCATTAGGTTGCCTGGCAATCAGTTTGGCCATCCACCCTTGTTCTGAAAAAGTATTATGAATTTACTTTTATTCCTCTTCTTCTGCTTTTCAGGCTGCGAATTTCTGGAGGATGTGGATAGGAGAACTTACTTTCTCAAATATATTAAGGTGGAGCTGATTTACCAAAGGGAACTCCATTCTCTTCCCCACAGTCTAGCTCAGGAGTGACACTAACATGGATTTGGGAGCATTTAAGAGATTCATTGGGGCTGCTGGGAAAAGAGCTGCGACGTTCTGAGAGACTATGGACAGTCAGTTCCTGGTCTTTGGAACATGATTGGAGAAGCTCCCACAGCTCCTGGAACTCATCCTGCAGCTATGAAGTAAACTGACCATCAGTAGATAGAAAACAAAGGCTAACACACTCTGGCAAAGGAAATTTAACAAAGAGGGAAAAATAAAAACAAGTCTGAGTTATACAAACAGGATCACATAGTCCTGACAATAATTGGCCTTCATACTTCTAGTTAAGTGATTCCAAAGTAGTCTGAACTCCTTACCTCTTCAATCTCACAGAGAACACATTAGTTTCTTGAGAACAAAAATCATACTAGCCTCTCTTCCAGCTCACAACATAAAAATTAAAATCTCAAACTGCTCCTAACCTAATACCTTTTAAGTAACAATTTCTATGTCCCAAGACCTTTCCCCTAGATCTTAATTTGTGTTTTTATTATTCAGATCATCCCAATTGTAAACAACCTCTTAGTCCTCTGTAGAACCAGCCCAACTGAAGGAGTCTCATAGTTATCCAGTTTTACCCATCATCAACCCATCGAATTAATAATCCCTTTTGTGTCCATCTACACAGTAACTAGGACTAAAGGTCTTCATGTCAGTGCCTGGATTTCCCTACTTTAGTTTTTCTACTTGATATTCAATAACTCCTAGTTATTGTTTTCATTGTCTCTCTTTCCCAGCAAGCATGCCATGTTCAAGGTAGACAAGTTGTCTTGTTACCTTTATGTCTCCAGTGGCTCAAACAGGCCCCAGCAGCTAATAGGCCTTCAACAGTGGAGTCATTATTGAAAACAGCAACATAGACATCCCAACTTGCCTAGAAGAAGTTATACCAATAACGCATTCTGCCTTAAAATAGAACCCCTCCCCAAGCATAGACTATAAACTATTTACTTCTAAGGGAGAAATGTTAATGATACCATGTGAAGTTCATACTGTTTAGCTCATCACTTCTTTTCCTCCCCATCATTCCTTGGAGACTTGTGCTCTCCAAGTTATTTGTATATGCATTTTCACAGCCGAAAGGGTTCTACCACTTGAAAACTAATTTAAAGGTCACTGTTTCCATCACTCAAAATTCCTGGAACCCAATCTGTTTACTTGGAAGAAAGACAAAATATTATCATCTTACCATTCATTAGTCAGAAGACTTGCATTTTTAATAAATGCTATCCAAGCGAGCTTTTGGGTACAAGCCTCTGCAAATTAGCACCGGATCATATGCCCACGAAAGCAAACAAATCATTTCGATAATACAGAACTGTTTTATGTCCCTAGCATTCAGCAGCATCATGTGGAGAGTCCACGATCAAGAAAAAGGCTAGCGTGTGCTTTGTTGGTACAATGGTTTACATTAGCCTGATTAGACTTAGGAATCTGCTCTCCAAAGCACCGAGTGAGAGAAAGTTAAAGGCCAGTTCTAAAATCTGAGACTTGGAACTATGAAAGGCATGTCAGGAAGCAATATAGACTTTTCTCAGAACATCTTCTATCTCAAAAATAAAACTCTTTTTCAATTTTAATTGCAGAATAAAAAAGCATGAAAAAGCAATATTCACCCAGCACTGAGCTATTCCAAGTATCATAGTTGCTACATCCTTTCTGCCTAGAACATCTACCAAACCTCCATTGAAGATAGTTCAAAACATGGCTGGCACATGGAGGCTCGACTTCCCCAGTACAAGTGTCTGACTTCCCTCCTCATTCAAGTCCTGTGGCCTTCCTGTGAACTAAATACTTCTCTTCATAGTAACAAGGACTGAGGGGCAGGCAAGACTCACTAAAAGAACACACACCCTGCAAGATCAACCATGCCTCTATTTAAGAGTCTTCCCCTTGGCATTCGCTCAATTTTTCAGTTTCACTCATACCTTGCCCTTTCCCCCACTTCGGTGTAGTCACCACCTCTTTTATTTCCTTAATCCTAGAAAACAGTTAATCACTTTAGTACCTCAATTAAAATAACTAAAACAAACATGAGAACACACAATCATTACTTGGGGAAATATTTTGCTTTTAACTTCAATACTCATTCAGTAGCCAAGATTTAAGTCTTGCTGACATGAAAATATTAAATGGATTTTTTTTTTTAGCTTTCCCCCTAATTTGCTTTCTTATAGGTGGATTTCATACCAGGCCAGCATAATTTGGTTTTCAGTCAGCTCAATCCAGAACTTGGTGACAGCATGATTCCTGCATGTGACAGTAGCTGGATATCACACACATTGAGCTGGAATGCCAGTGCAGTTCTGTCAATGTTAAATACTGAAGCATCTAACCTAAGGCCCCTGGCCACCACAAGAAAGCCACATCCTGGCACAGGCCAGTGGGTCTGTAACACCTCCTTAAACTAAGGACTAAACTAGACCCTTGAGGATTTTTTTAATTTTTCAGCGAGGAACAAATGGTGCAGAACAGAAAGCCCACATTAAGCAAAGTCAAAGTAAGAAAATATTGCCAAAATGCAGGAACCTTTGGACTGAATGTTGTACTCCAATCCTATGGGGTACAGCATGGAACTCATGAAGGTCTCTTCCTGTCTCAGGCTGATATTCATACTATCTTCCCCTCAAATCTCCATCAGGTATTTATGTAAATGACAAGCATCTTAAAAAGCATGTTATTAAAAAATTAGAGTGGCAATATGCTTTTCTACTTTAAGTTGACAAATATGTGAGAGCCAATGGGATATCAGGAGTTCTATCTATAAGACCCACATGGTGGAAAGAGAGAACCAATTCCCATGAGTTGTCCTCTGACCTCTACAAAGTGTGTGTGTGTGTGTGTGTGTGTGTGTGTGTGTGTGTGTGTGTGTGCATATACATACATATACATGCATGCACACTCACATGCATGAACACATGCATGCACAATTTTTATTTAATGAAAAACCATAAAAAATTGACATTTTGTACCATTCTCTGCCAATAAGCCACCCAGAAATTGATTCCACAGATTTGGTGCATCAATGTATAGCTGTCCTAGTGAATTCTGCTACTTATCAAACCAACTGTGTCAATCTATGGAATATATGGAAGTTTCTATCACTGAAGTGTCAGATCAAGGAACACATAGAGGCCAGCGCAAAGATATTATGTCCTAGATGATGACAGTAAAACTTCCCTGAGAGAGACCCTTATATTACTTCTAAAGAGATTTCAAATAATGCACAGGAGAGAAGCGGGTATATCCATTTACAGTTGGCAGTCAGAGACCTGACAACTTTTCATTCCCAATAAAATGAGGTGTCAAATGTGGTAAGTGTAAATTTTTTAAAAGCCTAGAAGAAACCATTTCTAGAAAAAAGTCCATCACTGAGATACCATGAAACAAAAAGTGTCCATCTAAGACTGTCCACAATGCAATCCCGATCCCCAGTAAGTGCATAAAAGAAAACAGTGACTCTTCTCTAGCCAACACTCTGGTGATAGGATGACTTGACTCAAACAGCCACAGGGGAGCTTTGGTTTCAACTGCTCCCATACTGAGAGTCAAATATGGACCAATCAGGACCACTATCATTTATTTGCAGGGCAGGAGCTATATGATAAAAACCCTAACTGAAAAGAAGATGCCTTCTATATAGAAGTGTCTACAGATTAAGTGTAATTATGTGTCCCAAGACTAGAAATGAGACCTAAATAAGAGAAAAAACAGGTTTTAAGAAAGGTTGTGGAGAGAGAAGCCAGGTTATTCTCTTATTAGTGCCCTTTCCCACTTCTTTCTGGTGGAGTACGCGACAGACGTATTTTTCTACTCTGGTCTACAATAAGTAGATTCATTCACTCCCTTACCAAATGCTACCACATCATCAACAATAGCTAGTTACAAAAATAAAATTTTATTAGTCTACCCTCTACCTCCAATTCAGCCATTGCCATGGGTGTACTTAATGTCTATGAACATGAATCATCAAAAATGGCCTGAACGTTTTCAAATGACCAACTCCAATTGCCTTTGCTCCAATTCCACTTTCATCACCCACTTCAGGTCCAGCATCACCCAGAACTGCTCTGTCTCTGGCATCCTTAGCATTAATATCCTGCTCTCTGACCGCAACCCCCAGTCCTTCCAGCTCTCTTGCACATTCTAATCCAGTCCCATTTTAAACTCATTGGCAACGTAGTCAGTGGTTACATGTGTGGGCTCTTAAATCAGGCTGCTTGGACCCACATTCTCAATCAGTCACTTCCGAACTGTGTAAACTTAGGAAAAGGCCTCAATTTCCTCATCTAAAAAAAAAAATGGAATTACACTTAACCCAGTGGATATCCGCAACATGCCTGATATGTTAGCAGTGGGGAAATAAGACCATCCAGAAGACAGAAAGAACACAGGGAGTGCTGCACACAGTAGGTTCTAAATAAATATTACCTATTGCTTACTCATTTATCCTTGGAGTTATTCATTTTTTTTCTTGATTTCCTCCCCAGCTGGCCTAAAATCTGCGTTTTATTATTTTCACTATCCCATATAACACATGATAAATTTAACCAAATATTTTCCCTGCCTGATGCCAAGACTTTTGTAAAATGATGGAAAATATTTCACTATAACAATTAACGCAGCCATAAATACTTTAATACTTTCTGAGGCAAGGGAAGTGTGCCTGTAGCACAAGAGCCTTTCGCTTGTCAGTCACCAACACCTCGAAATGCTAACCATCCGTATTGCAGTCTCTCACCACGGTATTCAAACATCCTCTATTATCTGCTTTCTACAAAGAATCTAAAACTATCCTGCTTCGAGACTTCGTTTCTACACCTATTATATTCTTCTACTATACTTTTGCACTCCTCTCTAAGATTTTACCAGATCCCTCAATATACTTGCTAGGGTTAGGGAGAGAGCACAAATGAGAGCCTACATGCAGCATCTTTAGACCTTTAAAAATTACGAATCAGTTTAGTGGAACCTTCTGAGTTGACTCAAGATGTGGAAACAGTGAATAGCTAGATTTATTATCTTATATAGAGTGACATCTACCCCCTAGATGTCAAAAATAAAAGATATATAACGAGGAAGTTTGAGACAATGGATACCAGCCAATAAACGCCAGTGCTCCTTGAGGGATGAGGTGAGCCATACAAATCTTTTAGAGTCCTGACTTGAGAGAGTTTGCAAAGTGGAACTCAGAAAAGAATAACCTATAGCCTCCCTGAGTTGGGGGATCTGAGCCGAGTGTGCAGGGGAATGTGCCTGCTCGAATTCATGGGAAAATGTCAGAGGAGAGAGAAACATTTAGAATCAAAAACCTGAATGTCTCTGGAGGTTTTCCTCAAATACTACACAGATTTAAAATGTGTACATGTATGAGGAAACTACCCAAAGCACGGAGAAAGACTGAAAACATGCCTGACACTAGGGCAGAATCAAGAAGGGAGCCTTTCTTCACCAGGCAGAGTAAGGATTCTATTCACCAGTAACAGAGTGAGATGCTCAGGAAAAATTGTTCTGAGCAGAGAGAAAAAGTAACCCTAGAATGGGTTATATCACCTTGGAACAATCCATAAAATGAAAAACCAGACCAACAGCTCCCAAGTTATTTAAATAAACCCTGGAGCGAAATTCATAAATAATTAGAGGGGCACAAAGCTTCTTATGAACTAGAAGGGTAAATTCCCACTAATGCCATCCAATGAAATCATGTTGGTCAAACCTAACAACACTCAAGAACCATGCCAACATGAAGAAAACAGTGACTCAAACAGCACTAAACTAGAATGACCAATTTACTTTAGAATTAGCAGAAACCAGTAAATTGTTTATAATTGTAGTGGAGGTAAGATTAAAAATTAGATTCAAATCTAATTTATAAGGATAAACTATGTTTACCAGTAATAAGTCAGTGATATCATTTATCATAAATGATATTATCAGTAGATGAAACATTTCAGAAAAATATTGGCAAATTGGCATCATAATTAAGAAAATGTGAAAAATTAAAGAGAAAATATTATATACAAATTAGACAGTATAAATCAACAGTGTGAAACATTCAGCAACCTGAACACAAACGTGTGAAAAGATATTTGTGAAACACTTTAAGCAACACCAGACTACACATTCTTTTTGAAAGCAGGGTGTTTGCCAAAACAAACCACTGTCTAGCCATAAAACAAGTCTCCATAACTCATTAAAAAGTATATTATTTGACACAGTGGAAATAAATTAGAAATTAATAAAGACATCTGGAAAACCTTCAATTACTTAAAATATTAAATTTGTCTAAGTAAACCATGAGTTAAAAAAGAAATGAGGAAAATTAGAAAAACGTTTTCAGAACGAACGTGATAATAGGAGGTCAGTGCCAACCAAGAAGTCGTGGGCTTGCAGTGTTAGTAGAGACGTCTGAACTCAGAGGTTCCTCATCATCGTGCAGCTCAGTCAGATTCCCTGAAGTAGATACAGATGTGGCAAATAGAGCAGAGGCGTCACT
Organism: Rhabdomys pumilio; assembly: GCA_030674055.1. Taxonomy (NCBI): domain Eukaryota; kingdom Metazoa; phylum Chordata; class Mammalia; order Rodentia; family Muridae; genus Rhabdomys; species Rhabdomys pumilio. The sequence continues at coordinate 46,193,795 of JANHMN010000011.1, forward strand.
TTGAAGTCTCTGACCCTCAGCAAACGCTCTATTTTCCAGGACCTCAGAAAGAAGGACAGATGAGGTGTACATATACTCAATTCACTCCTGTCAGAAAACAATCACCAACCACACCTTTTCATTCTCTGAACTCATTTTTGTTCTTGTTGCATTTTTAGAAACTACAATCTGCACGTGCTCTATCATCATTTTATCATCCACCTTGATCATCCACTAGCTACCAAACTCACTCCACATAAGCCACCAATGTCATCCCTGTTTCAGCCATAAAGACTCAAGAAGCATCTTAGCGTTGCCAACTTCCATGTCCATAGTATGGTCATTCCCTGCTCACATCCGACTTAGGCCTTTGTCATAACCAGCATTCTCTTCCTGGTCCTGTTTATTCTTGCTAAGAGCAGTTGGCATTCTGCAGTTGCTGGGTTGGTAGTGAACCAGCACCTCCATTCCATCTCCAATATATATGGAACTTGAGAGTGGACTCATATAGTACATCGTGTGTGTGTGTGTGTGTGTGTGTGTGTGTGTGTGTGTGTGTGTGTGAAGTCACATGCATCCATTGTTTTGGTACTGTCCCAATCTCATATTTTTGGTTAGTCACTTTGTTTATCTTCCTAAAAGTCAACTTGATCTTAAAACACATTTCTCTACAATGATCAGCATAATCATTACCCCCTAACAGGGTCAGTGACTCAATTTCCCTTCAATTATTGCTGACTTTTCTAGCTTCTCTTGATCTGCATTCTATGATAGTAGGTGACACAGTCACCTGCCTCTGCCGTCTCAGTTCTAGTTTAGTTTAACAGGTGACAACCACCCAACACAGTAACCTGCCTCTGCCTGAGTTCTAGGTTAGCAGGTGACAGCCAGCTAAATCTGCCTCTGCCTGATGTTCTAAGCTAACAGGCAACAGTCACATAACATAGTCACCTGCCTGAGTTCTAAGTTAACAGGTAGTCACCTAATACAGTTACCTGCCTCTGCCAACTAATACAATCCCTTGCCTCTGCCTGAAGTCCTAAACTAACAGGTGACAGCCACTTAACATAGTCACCTGCCTAAGATCTAGGTTAAAAGGTTGTCACTTTACACAGTCCCCTGCCTCTGCCTGGCATGCCTGTCTTGTTGTTCACCAGCTTCCTGACTCCTCAGCTTTCTAAACTCTCTGCATCACTTAAATGAAGCTGTTAGAGCAGTATCATCTACTCTGTATCACATATGTATTTAGAAAATAACTTTTCCATGTGTTTTTATCATGTATGTTCACTACATGCCAGTATTCTCACACTTACAGCCAGCTACATTGTAAATGATGTTGTTCCCATTAGATTAAAGTCAGAAGAATACTATTAGATATTATCTGGTGCTTCTAAAGCTTAATAGTTATGTTTCAGTGACAACATCTCATAATATCGGAAGCTCAATACCCTCCTCCTACTTGCCCAACTCTGGCCAAGAGAATGGTTCTGCTTATTGCAATCTCTCCTTGGTCCAGGCTGGCAAGAGGTTTTCTTTAATGTGTGCTTCTTTGGTAGTAGAACAAATGTCATACAGAGTCATGTACAGGAAACAAATTGTGACCAGAAAGGAGTAAAGTATATCTAATGGCAATCTCTGATGCCAAACAAATATTAATAGCCATATTGTAGCTTAGAACTATAAAGCTATAACTAGCTTTGGTGACTATTACAAATCTGTTTCCTTTTTCCTAGCACTTTTTGAGTATGAAGTAGCAGTCGAATTAATGTATCTTTGTTTAGTAGATAAACAATGACAGCCTTTCCATAATAAAGATATTTGTAGAGCTAAGACAATAGGGAATAAAATGTTGAAGTTAACTAGTATAAGTAATTTCTCTAATATTAAAAATTATAATGGACACAGTTTCTATAAAATGATAGAAGTAATAGGTCTTAAGAAATGGAATAGAGACACTTATTTCATTGTCTCAGACAACAAATAGTACAAATTTTTTCATGAGAAACTTGTGAGGAAGTTACCCTGAAGGAGAGTTTACAGGGATAGTAGAATTTCTAAAATAAGTTTACAGTGGGTGTATTCTTTTTATGTACCTCAGTGTGACATTAGACAAAGACTAATAAAGTGCTCCGCAGAAGACTACCTGGATGGACCTCTTCTGTAAATATGTGTGGAACTTGAGAATGGACACGTGCAGTCTGCTTGTCATTCACAGATGTAAGATTAGTCTGTGAAATCACCTGTAGACACACTTATTCGTTAAAAACAAGTCTAACAAAGTATAAAAGTCATTCATGTCTCTCTAAAACCTCAGAAATGTACTTTGCATAAAACTGTCTTTCCTTTTGTGTAACATACATACTCAAATATAAAATCAATTTTCATTACCCAAGAAAGACACTCAAAAGAAAAAAAAAAAGTTAAGTTAAAGCTAGTTCTTCCAAGGGTACTTTTTCAATCCCTTTGTCTTGAATGGTAGTTCAGATATTAGGTGAAGCCATTACTACATAAATTATTCCAAAATTACCTTCATCTGTGTTAGGTTTAAAAGTACATATTCATAGATAGCCAGATAGAGAAGGCATTAATGTAACTGAAATAATAAACGTATAGAATTATAGAAAATTGACATATATCTTGAGCTTATTCTTGGAGCCTATCCATAGAAGACCAACTGTTGGGTTCACTGCAAGGAAGACCACATTAAATGCAATGTGATAAATTGCCATACTGTGGAGATTAACAAAAACACAGAAGAGCCTAATGTTATGTAAATGGGTACTCAGGGCTTGGTATTAAACTTCCAGTAAAAGTGTCATAAACAGTTACAGAGAGATGATGGGCTCAGACCAGAAGAGCCCCTCCAAAGGATGTCTCCACTGATGAAAACAATGTCTCAGAATACAAGCTTTTAAAGTAGTCAGCATTTTAAATGAACTCAGTACTTATTCAAATAAGTGATTAATGTTTTCATAATGAATTAACCCTCTGACAGGAAAAAATAGGAAACATTTAATGCAGCTTTCTCTTGGATGGCATTTGACACGGGAAATGACTCTGTAATTACATAATTTTACCTAGTGTATTTTATCATATAATATTTTTCAAAATAACTAGCTGTACAACAACATTACATCTTGGTAAGTTACCCCTGATCATGCCTATCAACAAGTGAAGGATAAGATTTGAGTTAATCATTTTGTTGTTTAATTTTACCTGTGTATGAATTGTCTTCAATTAACAGAATAAAGTTGACAAAATATGCAAAATAAACATGTTTGAAGTTATCAGTCTACTTCAATCAATTTGACTGAAGAATTATGTATTTATCTAAAAAGTTATAGTTTCCCTTAATAGATTCTTCATAGTGTTGTGATGAACTATGATTTGGTTGGTTGGTTGGTTGGTTGGCTGTCTGTTCAGTTGGTTTGTTGGTTCCTTGGTTGGTTGTGGGTTCCCCAATTTGAGTGGGGCTTGGGAGCATGCTGCTGTCTTAGGCTCTAAGTAGTTTCCAGCTGATATAAGCAAGACTGCAACCTGTGCAGGCAGGCGTCGTTCCTCATCATCCGTTTGTAAGAAAGTTCTTTCACAAGAAAAATACAAAAGGGTTTTGGGGAAATCTCTAAAGTGGTTTATTTTTAAAACCAAGTTAGATAGTAACTTCTCGTTCAATTTGTCTGTGATGTCAAATATTTTTGTCTTATTATATAATAGCAAAAGTCACGGTATGTTTCTAATGGTTGTTTACCCTCTACTTGAAATAGTAAAGCAAATGTGAATGTTTTCCACCGTTCCTTCTGGCCCTGAACACACCCTCTGAGTTTTAATTGTCCTTTTGAAGCCTAAGTACAGCAGGCATCCTCTGCTCACTGATAGCATTTTGAAGCTGTCTGACCCATTATTGCATAAAGATGAGTGTTTCACTTAATAAAGCCTTACAGTAACACAATTTGTTACACTATAATTAAAGATGGACACATCTGTTCCATTTTAATTCAAACCCCTTTGAACATAATTACATAAAGCTGCAAGAAAAGAAATTCTCAGTCTTAGAAATTCGCAATAGAAAAAAAAATCCATTCTGTCCACAGAGTCTGCGTGGTCAAAGGACAATTTGTAAAACGAAGTCAAATAGTTGCCTCTTCCTCTATATCAAAGAGCTAAAGCCACATATTAAAGTAGTCTCCTCCTCTGAAAGCCACAATTAGTTAAAGAAAAGGCGGGGAAGGACAGTCATAAAGTATTGCTGTTCAATCCCTGTGGTGAAGGTCTACCCTTCTATGTTCTCTTAGCCCATAGATACATTTTTATAAAGCAAAGAACAAATACTAAAATTAAAATAAAATAAAATAGGAGATATTCCACCTTCATGTGTTACTTGATTATCCTAATAAGTATTAAGCTTTATGTCATGTTGATATTTATAGAGGATTTGCCAAATAGTAATACATTTTCTTGCAAGAGTCTACCCATCATATCCAGAATATTTTGTTGCATAATAAGATCTGATATGTAATCAAGAAAGCAGAGGTAAAGAAAACCCCATTGCAAAATGAATTCTAAAAAAAATGCAATAGTAGGCATTGGGTAGAAAGCCATGAACACAAACACCCATAAAATATAGGCCGTTATTCTGTTTTATTTACTTCTCTGTATCCTGAAGGTGGCTTAATGAGGAGATGCAATCAGTGATAGCCAAGCCGTGAGAATCTGGAGTGAATGGGTGGCAGTTAGATTTATATAAATATTTGCAGAGACTGGGAAGAGCAGATGCTCCTCTAATCCAGACAATGTGTGCACACTTGATTTTAAAATATAATACAACAGTAGAAAGCCAAAACATAATTAATCAGAGGAAATGCTTTAATCAACATCTTCTAAATCGTTAAGCACTGCTGAAAAGATTAGAGAAACATATGTGAAATTAAAATATAATATTCGAAAGAAAATCAGAATTAGTCTTATTCTAATTTTTTTTATTTCAGATATGGTTAGAGCATGGAATTAATATGCATTATAAATTTCTGACAACCAGTGAGATTTGCTGGGCTTAAGGTACTAAATAAATCACCTAAGACTTACTGTATAATTTACAATGTGAGTAATGATATCTCTCTCCATTATTAATGTATTATGGGAAATGTGTATGCTTGTCCTTATTTCCAATGAAATTAAACACCTATCTTTCCAATAGAATGAGGAGTAACACATTTAAATAAGTACTGATTTCATACTAATAGGCTGCATTTATAGATTTTTATGTTAAAAATATTAGCATGTTAAATGTTAATGTAGGGAATTTATGTAGATCTCCAATTTGTTATATATAAAGCAAAATAAATAGGATTAGCCTTGAATTCTGGGCTTATCTCTTCTATACACTGAGATAATGCTTTCTGCTCATATTTGATGAGCTGTTCAATATGATCCCATAATTATTGCTAAAGCTCAGGGAATAAACACAGATTTTAAAACACTACCTCAACAAAATAAAAGTCCATGCCATCATTGAAAGTTCAAAAATATCAATATTTAAATCTCAAAGCACTTATTCTTTCCATTAAAAAAAAAAAGTTTGTCGGTGATGGAAATTATTTCACATGTCTTAATAGAATATGATTTTAAAAGAATAAGCTTTAAAAAGATGGTGACCCTGTGAGTAGGGTTCTATTAATTCCAAGAATATATTCAAGTACAAGTTGACTTTGGTTGTAACTCCAATCCAAAATAAAAATCAGTATCTACTAAAATTCTTCCACAGAATTTCTGAGAGAAAATTGTAAAGTCTTCAAAGTTTAATCAATCCCACAAAAATATTGCAGAGATTATTTATATTGAAACACCAGAACACAGAATTTCTTATTATGTGCCATCCTGTAAAGAAATGCAAATAATAGAAAATTGATTGATCAAGGAGAGCTCGTCTGAAATCTACGTTGGGACAACAAAGCAGCCACATAGCTGCTTATGCTCTATCATAAGAAACAACAGCTTATCATTACTAATGCATCAGGAAAAAAAAAAAACAGGATACACACAAACTTCATTTAAATAAGAACATTTTGAAAAACCAAAAGAACATTTTAGTATTAGCATTCTGAGGCTGATACATTTGATCACTTAGATTTAACAATACCAAATTACTTATATGGTTTTATACAAAACTCTACTTGAGGAAAAAAAATTAAAAATTGAAGTTGGGAAGATAGCTCAATTCTCAAAGTACTTGTGACAAGTACATGAAGACCTAAATTTGGGTCCTCTGGAAAATAGCTACGCACATACACACAGACACGTTCACACAAAAGTAACCATCGTCATCGTCGTCGTTGTCATCATCATCATCATCATCATCATCATCATCATCATCATCCTAGATGCTGTGTAGGTGGAGACAGGAAGATCCCTAAAGATCATTGGCAGCCAATCTCATCAAATAGGGAGCTTCAGTCTAGTGACTGTCCCTCAAAAAAGTCACATGAAGGGTGACTGAGAAAGGCACCTGATGTCAACTTTTTTATTTTCACACAAATGTGTGTACATCCATGTACCCATGCACTCATATATAAGAATATACACAATACAGAAGCACATTTGTGCGCATGAACATGTAACAAAATAAGAGTAAGCAAGAACACATCAGTGTATATGAGGTATAAAGCAATACCATTGTCTTCAAACATACCAAGCTTTATATGTTTAAATAAATGGGGATCTTCTCAAATACATGATTTTCAGAGAATGAACATCTTCTTCAGATTTTGTTATTCTTATGAATAGAGTCAGTGACATTAGGTCTTCATAATTTCATGCTACTCTAAGTTTGGAAAGAACTCAAGGTTGTCTAATTTCTACTCTGGGTCAAAATTCTTCTGCTGATTAAAGTGGAACTAAAAAAAAATCAGTCATCTCTTGCATAGGGATGATAAGAGTGAGATAGTGTGAACGAAGTGCCATGGAACATGAAGAGGTAGAGAATATTTGACACGGTTACTCAGACTTCTCATTTTCCATCTGACAATGAGGGAAACGGGTGTTCATAGATGTCCCTTAAGTTGCCTAGAGCCCCAAGAAGCACGCTGAAAACAAAGATCAAGACTCAGAAACTTCCCTTTGTCAGATACCGGGATTAGTTTTCATTAAAGGGTTCTAAGATAAGATTTTGTTTATAAGTCTTTCACAATTTCCATTATGTGTCATGTTGATCACGGCCCATATCAGCATTTAATGTATATTTAACTGCCTTATTTTTAGTAGAAAGCAATCTGTTTAAGAAAAACTACTAGGGCTGGTTTGAGTGACTGGAGGTAAGATGCAGGACCCCAACCCAGACACCGAGAATGGCATCTTCCTTCAAAGGAGAGCCTGAAGAAGCTGGAGGAGGAGGAAGTGGAAAAGGGAGGAGTGGTTCCTCCAGCAGTCAGTGGTGAAGCAAAAGAAGACATGACTCTGGAAGAGCTGGAGGAGAAAGAGGATGAGTTCAGTGAGGAGGACGAACGAACTATCGAGATGTCCTGGCAGCAAATGTTGGCTGAGTGGAAAGCTACTCAGCTGAAGAACAAATTTGGAGAAGTTTTAGGAAAAAGATGTTCAAGAAGTTACAAAGGCTGGAGAGGGCTTGTGGGTGGTCTTACATCTGTACAAACAAGGGATTCCTCTCTGTTCCTTGATGAACCATCACTTGAGTGGACTAGCCAGGAAATTTCCTGATGTGAAATTTATCAGAGCCATTTCAACGCCTTGCATCCTCAGTTACCCCTACAGGAATCTACCCATGGTGTTCATCTACCGGAAAGGGGATATAAAGGCATTGTTCATCGGTCCTCTGGTGTTCAGCGGCATGAACCTGACCATGTATGAGTTGGAGTGGAAACTATCTGAGTTGGGAGCAATCAAGACAGGGCTGGAGGAGAATCTCAAGAAACCCATCAAGGACCTGCTGCTGTCCTCAGTGCGGGGGCCCTGTCTCCATGAGAAGGGACAGTGATTTCGAGAGCGACTAAGATAGCAGTGATGTAACGTTTTGAACTTTCTTGATGTGACACATTGTCTGGATTTTTAATAAAGAAGAAAAAGCAAAAATTTATCATTTTGGTTTTTAACCTTTATAATTATTTAAATTTTATACATTTCAGATATAATCATTGCTCAAATCTTTTAAAAATTTGTTTGAACTCTTTACATTTATAACATTTCTTTAAGAGAAATTTAAGCAGGTATTAAATCACAGACCTATGTTTTTCTATATGTATTTCAGCAAACTGTGAAACTGCTTACTATTTTTTGATATGAAAGTATATAGAAAGGTTAACATAAAATGAACTCAATGGCCTTTTGTAGATTCTTTATTAATATTATTTTGTTTGGGCATTTTTTTAAATCTTACTAGTCTTTGGCTTATTATACATTATGGTTTTCCAATTTGTGTTGCTATAGGTTCTAGTGTGTTTGTGTGTGTGTGTGTGTGTGTGTGTGTGTGTGTGTATGATTCTCATGCTTTTTTTCTCTTTTTATTTATTCTAGTTTGTTTATATTTATTTGCCTGTTTTCGTAAAAGTGAAAGATGTGGAGTGGAATGAGTGGAGATGTGAGAAGGATTTGGGAGGAGTCCATGGAAGGAAAACCATAATGAGAATATATTGTATGAGGAAAAATTAATTTCAATGAAAAAAAAACAGAAAGTTAATGTAGTTAAGGCTATCCCTTAACACTTAAAGCTCAAGGAAATCACCAAAGCCTAGTCATACCCATCCTGGTGACTTGGGTTTATAGGAGATTAAGAACATTCCACAAGTTGCAATTGGTTTCTTATCACAGTACCACTGAGACCATGGAGGAACATGATTACAAAGGACAACGTCTTGTTACTTACTCATGTCCTCCTGAACAGTAAAATGTTTTTTTTTAATAGCTACTATTCTTTGAACATGACAGTCACTCACCATAAATCACAAGTCAGTTGATTTTTAGTACTCTCTAAATAGAAAACACACATTTTTAACAACACTAAAGTAAACGACTCAACTCAGAAGCAATATTAACTAGTGTTTTCCCTCCTGGGAGTGACCTTTCTCCACATCTTAGCCCATTTATCCATACTCCTAAATACGACTTCACACGTCATTGCAGACATTATAAGACTTTACAAGTATTCAGAACATACATCTGTGTACCCATTTCTTTTACAACAACAACAAAAAAAAAATTACTCAGCTGTAATTCATGAGTCTCAGTGAGTTGTAATTACAATCCTAAACCTCTTGAACCCAACTGCTTCCATGATATATATAAGATAAAATATTCCACCCAGCTAGTTGAAATCTATTTAATGCTCTCACAAAAAGGAGAAGGTATAGCTAATTCTTCAGGTTCAGTGTATATCTAAATATATGTGCTTTATATTTCAAGACAGCACATGGTGACTGTAGACAGTTGCAACAATGGCCCAAAAAATCAAGGAGAGAGGGAAAAAAATACTTCAATAGATTCTAAATAAAGTGTTTCTCTACTTAGGAAAATAACCATAAGTTCTCACCCCCATAATTGGGAGCTCTTCTGGTTGGCATTCCTCTTAACCAAGAATTATATGGTTTGTCACTGTCCGAAGATTTCCGAAGAGTACGAAATCTATGCTGAAAATAGTTTAAGTGTGGATGATTCAGAGTTTTCTCTGGGACTTCTTTTCTGCCCTGGGCTTCACCATTACACATATATCAATTCTCATTGTATACTCTTTATACAAAATGTATCAGAAACGAACACATTTTTGTACATACTTTAAAGTCTTCCCTTAATATCTATGGTGAATTGCAAGAATTGCAGTAGATATAAGGTTCACAAACTCTAGAGTCTCTCATATAAAATAGTATAGAATTTTAACATAACCCACGTACAACCTCCCATTTACGTTAACACATTTGCAGATCATGCATAATACCTCATAGAACACAAATACTATGTTGATAGTAATTTTACAGCACTCTTCAGGGAATAAAAATAAGAAAATGTTTGCCTGTGTTTATTCAGAACACAGCATATTTTCAGATACCTTGATACATGTTTGGATAACACACTGATGTCATAGAAATGTTACTGGATGTTAATAAAGTCCATTTTCACTATACTGAATGAAAATTTATCTTTTAACCACAAAGGCAGAGAACCAAACAGAGAATTATTATCTTTTTATATGTATATATATATATAGATAGATAGATAGATAGATAGATAGATGCTTGCAAATCAACCTGCCTTCAGTATAGAAGAAGAAACCATCCAAATGCGAACACACACATAGAAATACAATGCTTCACAACAAAGACATAGTAAGTTTGTCACATTCTGGAAAAAAAATCAAACATGTTATTGGAAACTTACCACCACACTGTAACTGCTGAATGGTTCTTTTCATCCCTTTAGCTGTGAGTGACCCCAAGATCTTCCTTTAATGTTCACTGATGGTGATGCTTATGTCTGGGATCCCCATTACCCCATTGCTTTTGTACTTGATGCCAAGGGAGTCTTCCTGTCCTACCCTCCCTGATGGTAAATGAGGGTGTGGAGAGTGAGTAAGTGGCTGTTTCCACTACCACATGTATGTATGTATACCTCACAATGGGAGAGGGGGTTCCAGAATCTTGAGCGAGAAATTTGAATGTGTTTTCTCATGGAAATAAAAACCTAAGTAACTGAATCTTCTCAGATAATGAGTGACACAATTCAGTCAGGACACAGTATTTGGTAGGTAAGTTAGGATAAACAACTTCAAATCACATTAGTCTTATTATTCAAAGAAATGTGTGTCTACCTTTAAAATAACTACAAGAATAGTTTTTGAAATACAACTTATTTAAGAAATATCTAGGAGGAAGAGAAGAGGGGAGGGGAAAGAAGGAAAGAATAAGGTATGGGAGGAGATAGAGGAGATGTACAGAGGGTCAGGAGGTTGAACAGAAATATATATCAATGGAGAATGGGGAACTGGGAGTAGCAACCAGAAATTCCCAGATGCCAAGAAAGCAAGAGCCTCTCAGGACCCCCAGGAATGACATTAGCTGAAATACCCCACAAAGGAGAGGGAGAATCTGTCAAGACCATATCCAGAGGTAAGGCATGCCAACCTGGTTGAGGAATGGGGCCAACCACCCATCTCCAAAATTTTAACCCAGAATTGGTAAAGGAAATACAGGGGCAAAGAGTGGAGCAGAGACTGAAGGAAAGGCCATCCAGAGACTGCTCACCTGGGGATCCATCCCACATGCAGACTCCAAGCACAGACACTAATGCAGATGCCAAAAAGTGCTTGCTGACAGGAACCTGATATTGCTGTCTCCTGAGAGGCTTTCCCAGATCCTGACCAATACAGATGTGGATGTTCACAGCCAACTATCAGACTGAGAACAGGGACTCCAATGGAGAAGTTAGGTGAAGGACTGAAGGAGCTGAGGGGCCTTATCTGGCATCAATGGGAGGGGAGCCCCTTGGTCCTGTGAAGGCTTGATACCTCAGTGTAGAGGAATGCTAGGATGATGAGGCAGGAGTGAGTGGGTGAGTGGGACAGCACCCTCATAGAAGCAGTATAAGGGGGAATGGTAAAGAGGTTTGAAGAGGGGAAACCGGAAAAATAGATAACACTTGAAATGTAAATAAAAGAAATATCTATATATTAAAATGGAAAAGAAAAAATTTGAAGCACCATATAGCAAAATCACTAAATGTTACATACATTTAGTGAGCATACTTTTCAACTATCACATTGAAAAATAATCAAGTGGTAAACAATGCAGTCAACAAGATACATGAAATTCTAAGTCCCTAATCTGTATTTATAATTATTCCAGTTCAACTGGTTGTTTCAGTTTTTGTTTCTATTTTGCTTTCGTCCGCAGACCTGATGATGTTGGACAGTTCTCTACTGTATTCTAGTAATATAACGCATTGACTTTTTCTCATTATTCACATTAACTTAAACTTGACTTTTTTTTTTCCTACCAGAACAAAATAGAATTTTTGGAGAAACTTGTCTTTGTGATTTTTCAATTCGGTCTTCTTATTCTCTCCAAGTCCCCCTCTTAATAAACTGTAAAACTGTCATTCTACCACTGCTGTCCTGTCAAGATGCTTTGCTTCCAGATTGTTCATTTCAATGGCCAGACGCTGATCTTGACTTACCAGCAACATTTGGTGTAATTGAGGTCATTTTTTCCTTTCCAAGACCCTTTTCCATTCTTGGCTTGACTTCTATAATTCTATCACATCTACTTGATTCCTCAGCTTCTCATTGTATTTATAATATTATCTGATTCTCTTAAATACTTTTGCACGTTAAAGATATTATCCCATCATCTTGTAACACCCACTGTCTTTGACAGTAAATCAGTGACTTTCTCAATCATCTCTTCCCAATAGTTAATAGTCATTTTTCTCTTGCTACTTTCAAGGTTCTCCCTTGCTGTGGTTCTTTGGAAGTCATTGACAAAACTTGTGATTTTGTCAAACACAGTGTGATTTATTATGCACACTGGTCTGTGTATGCTTAGCTTTCTTAATGCATGTTGAGTATTACACCAAACTGAAGACATGTTCAGACTGAAAAGCATTATAATTTTTAAAGTTCACTGATTCTTTAATATTTATTTCTATTAATGCATCCATTGTTTCCTTCGATTCAAATGCTGCTGTTTGGTTATAGAATTTCCATCTTATTCTTTTCCATATTTTCTTGTTTTCTGTTTAAATCATCCATGTTAATAGCTATAAACATATCTTTTATAGATTATAATTGATTATTTTTCACTCTTTCTACCTAAATTTCAAATCTGAGTTATCTTGAAATGGTTTTATTTTCCAGTTCTTCATTAAAATATTTATTAATGTATCTCTGATTATATCCTGCATCAATGGAAACTTTCTACTTGAATCTTCAACTGTCAGTTTCTCATGTAGCTGACAGTTCAGTTAACTGGACTCAGACTGTAGGCAGCGTTTCTTCAAAAGTAAGTCAAATGTCAGTGAAGCTCAGTCCCACTTGTTCACTTATATAATGTCCACTAATATAAATAGACCAAATGTTAGCTACAAATTTGATAGCATCTGTATGCAAGAGGCTTCTTTTCTGCCCCTTTGTTTTCCATCTCATTTTTTGTAATCTGTGTGCATGCCTAACTCTGTCTTCTAATTCTTCAGGATAAAAATTATTAATTTTTTTCTATTAAAGTTTTAGACTGGATCTAAAATGTCACTGGATCTCCTAAAGACAGTATGTAAGTAAAAATTCTTTAAAATGAGCAATTGGGCCAATGAGAGTTATTCCCTATACACACCAATTTTATTCCACAATCTGACTAATATATTAATTCCTTGGAATTTTTGTATGGTTCCTTTTGGTATTTTGTCTGGAATGTATACTTGTCACTTAAAAGATAATATTCTGTCACACGACTGCTCAAACATACTAAAGAAGATCCACTCTCAGCTCAGACCCATGGCTTTGCATAATTGTGTTGAGGCCTGAACACCCTCCAACTGGTATTCCTATTTGGAGTATTCCAAGTATCTTGGGGATCTTGGTATTCCCAAGACCTATTAAATTCATCCCACTACATGCTCAGTATTCCAGTTCAATTCCAAAAATAAGAGAAAGAGATCTACAATTAAATATGCCCAATTCATTGATTTCTTCATCCTTCCCAGAAGCCTTCCTCCTTCATCACCATGGATAACAATTTCATTCTCCTCGTCACTCAGGAAAGAAATTCAGTTCCCATGAGAAATATCTATAGGAGTCAACCTTTAGAATCCCAGAGCTGGTCTTCTCAGTTTCTGGATGTCAAAATGTCTATGGGTTTTTAATCATTGTATATTCTACCCGTTGTGAAAAATAGAAAAAAAATTAAAACAGAAGTGGGAAGAAGAGGTGAAGCTGAGGCCCAACAATTGGTGACCTTCTGTGTTTGACCAACTCCCTTCTGTGCTCAGCTTTATCCTCCTGGGAGGTTATCTTAGTAGAAGCGGAAAGAGTTTAAAACCAGACAATAAGTATTCCCTGTAACATACCCTATCTGAAACATAAAGCTTTAAAATGTAAAATCAAAGACTTTGCTGCCTTTTGTTTTTCTTTCTAACTCCTTAAATATTTTGTTGTCCTTATTATTGCTGATTGTTTTCAGCATAGAGCCATCAACTAACTTTTCGATGCCTAAAATGGAGAAGACATGGTGTTAGGTCCCCCCCAAAAGAAAATCAACAAAGTTTAGATGTGAAGGAATCGGTGTAGGGAGGTGAGAAGTAACCAGAGATTTCAGTGGACTCTTCCAAATGATCACAAACTTTAACTCAAATCCATTATTTGAACAGCTTATAACTGACAGTGGTTTTGCTTAAAAAGAAATCCTATAACAAAGAGAAATTTTAAAATTAGGATGTACAAATCCTTTTTTCTCAGAAGATACATCTCCACAGTAATATTAAAGTCGCCCAGTGCTTTTAAGAAAGTAAAGAGCAAGCCATGTGACCTACTGGCTCTGAAGGTCTGATGGAGTAAGAACAAACAAATCCAAGTGAGGTAAGAGTGTGAGGAACTTCCTCCCTGCTCCAGAGGATGGCTTAGAGACTCGGCTTAGAACACATTAAGAAGAAAGAGAAGGAATGATTCCTCTTTGACATACAGTGCTGCGAAACAACCAGCCTTAGCATCATCTAAAGCCAAAATCTAAATGAAGAAATTCTTAGCCTTCATGAAGGTCGTGTGTAAACATTCAGAGAATTCCACACCACTTTTAAAGGGAAACTTGGGAAATTAACTTCCACATGTGATTAACTTTGAGCTTTTCAAAGGAAGGCAACTGCCTACATCCAACGTAATATTATTTAAAACTTAGGTTTTTTTTATAATTAATGAAGCAATTGAAAGTGATTTCCTTTTTATTGCAGGGAATTAAATTAAAAAAAATAAGTCCTCAGGATATTTGGATAGACTTTCCATTTGCCAAGCCCTGTGTCCCAGTCCCAAGACTGTGCGTCAGCTGGAATTGCATTTCCTCAGAAAGCCTTTAAAAATACTGAGTGAGAAGGTTCAGTCACCTTCACTTCTATCATTCATCGTCTCTGTGGGCTATATAATTTGAAGTTAACTTGTTTGTGTATTTACTTGCTATGGCTTGCATTCTGTATTGGATTATAAACTATGAAGTGTGCAATGGTTCTGATCTAACCCCTCAAAGTATAGAGCCCGAAAGGTTTTGTCCAGAACCCTCCTGGGATACCGCAGCCATGGATACTCAAACCCTTATGTGAAATAATATAATATTTACACATCATCTCTGCACATCCTGCAGTATACTCTAGATACAACAGGGCTTACTGGCCACAACTGATTCTAGTTTCTCCTGTAACTGGAGTGTCAGCTCTACTGTTGCTGTAATCACTGTATGGCAGAGTTCTGGTAAATGCTGAACAGCACAGTCAGTGTACAGTAGGACCATACGCTTAGAGGATGTTTATTGATGTAAAGGGTTTGTAGCCTTCGACCTATAAGGAATAATAAAATATCCAGCACTCACCATGGGAAATTCAACAAGCCCATCAAATTCTTACAGAACATTGGTATTGATTTTCCAGAACACTTGTGCCTGTCAGAACTAATATTTAAAAATAAAAATGTATTTGTAATTTACTTATGTAGATCACAGTGAGCATTTTATTTGTGTTATTCCAGAGAATGACAACACAAAGACAGATGTTGGAATGTCACACCTGTTTCAGAAGTGTCATTAACTTTTTTTTTGCTGAATCAGCCACTGTAATTTTCAGATGTAAGGAAGCATTTCTCAACCATCTGCAGTTTTTACATGTAACATCTGGACTGACAACAGCACCGTTAAGTTTAATATGCAATGCTGATGTTTGCCATTACAATTTCTTATGATAGATGAGAAGCATAAACTTTTTGTATGAGGAGATAATGAAGATTATGACTATATTGTCTCTACTACAGTGACCCCTTGCTGCCGCTGTATTATATAAACATCTGTGGGCCACATATGAATAAATGAGGAGGTCTGTGTTCCAACAAACCATGAGTACAAGAGGAAACAGTGGGACAGGCCTACTGGCACATGTCTGTAGCTTAGAATACCAGCACTCAGGAAGCTGGGACTGAAGAAACATGAATTCAAGTCCAGCTTGAGCTACATAATGAGTTCTAAGCTAGCCTGGGCTTTAGAGCAAAGGGGTTTTTTTTGTTGTTGTTGTTTTTTGTTTGTTTGTTTGTTTGTTTGTTTTATCTCAAAGAACCAAATCAGTTTTTGAAAGTAGGCTGATTTGACCTAAGAGATTCAGTTTGCTAGCCTCATGAAATAATAATTAGCAGAATTAGAACCAACCTTTATTTACTGTACTTGACATTTTCATAGACTCAATGCTCCCAACATTGTTGATTCCAAACTACATATCAACACAAGAGAGTACATAGTTAAATTTTTACTGTCTTCCTAGGGTTCTTTAAGGTTTATTTATATATTTTATGTACATGAGTACACTGTAGCCATCTTCAGACACAGCAAAAGAGGGCATTGGATCCCATTACGGATGGTGGAAAGCCACCATGTGGTTGCTGGGAATTGAACTCAGGACCCCTGGAAGGGTAGTCAGTGCTTTGAACCATTGAGCCATCTCTCCAGCCTTGTCCCCTTAGTTCCTCTCATAGGCACATAAGAAACTGATGGAGAAGATTAGCAATATATATGAAACTTATAAATGATGGCAGATGTACAGGTGTTATAGGTGAAGATGGCAAAATATTGAAAAATTATTCTTTCAGTATTTGAAAATGAATGTATCTGATTCAGGAAAAAGAAAAAAATCTATTTGCACCAATTACAAGGTGCCATCCTTTGCAGGCTGGGTGGAAAGAGATTGAACACAGTATCATTGTCTCGTCTTTTCCCATCATATAGAATACATATTAAAGTCTCAGAAGTCTGGATAACACTAGTAGATAGTAAAAGACCTGGAAAGTGATTATGTTTGCATTTTTGTTAGCTTTGTTTTTAAGAAATGTTGTATATTTGGGAGTTTATGTAACTTAAGTGTATCACAAGTTTTTCAGTGATTATGTTTGTAAGCTGGCTCATTAAATCACTGCAAATTTAACCATCTGCAATGGTATGCATGGGAGTGAGTTTCTGTTTGCCATTAACTACCTCTTCCTTGAAAGCCACAGAACCTCGCATCTCAGAGCACACCCAGCTTCTCTGTCTTCTTCCACGTCGTCTTCTTCACACGTGAACTTTCTAACGATCACTTTTAATTCTTGAATTCAGTGTATCTTTGTCCTTCTGTCTTATAGAAGAGGTATTCTCTCCTCAACAGCTCCTCCTGCATTGCTAAGCATAGTCACTAGCGTATATGAATATATGAATTAGCAGCTCTGTCTCATAGTCCAGATTCCTAAACAGGCAGTTCTTTAGACTCCAAGGTCACATCTGAGTTTACATTGCTGTTTCAAGTGTATTGAGCTTTTAAAAACTTTTAACTTTCTAACCCAGTCTCTTATCTCTTATTCTGCCTTATCAATATTTTGTACTAAATATATTGTCTAGTTCTCTATATCAAATTTCTGTTTTGTTTCTCATATTTAATTATCATTGTAGTCTCTTAGTTGACATACCTTTCTCCAGCCGTGACATTTAATTATTTTTCATCGTATTCTGAGACTCATTTATTCTACATTCTAAACTCCTGATCAAGAACCAAAATTGATTCTATAGCCTACTTCTCTAAATCTACATACTTAAAGAGCTTCATAGTTTAAATTTGTCCTTACTAAGCATTATGGTTATCTAATAACTGCCCAAGTCCATAAACTTCTTAGACAATATAAACTTGTATTTTAATTTCCATTTGGATATCCAATCAAAAGCTTCTAGATTTAATTTAGTTAATTTTTTATACTTCCTCCACCCTCCCCCTCTCCCTCTTGCTCTAGCCCCCATTCACTTTGGTCCCCACTAGCTCCAAGCTAATCATTTATACCTAAATAATTATCATTGAATTAGAAAATTGGGAAATGTTTCTAGTTGAAAAATAAAATACAATAACTTGAAGAAGGTGTAGATGTCATGGAGATGATTAATATGAAAAATGCATTATTCACCTACTTATACATTAGACTGAACAAGTAAGTTAAGCCTTGAGGGTTATGCTACATGTGACAGGTAGCAGGATAAATAAGACATATTTTTCTATCTTCACAAATCTTCAGTAAACTCAAAAATACCATAATGAATGTAATTTGGAGTAGCATTATTCCAGAAAGTGTGTAAATATTGGTGGAAATGGTATTAAATCCTATTGAAAGAGTTACTTAAAAGAAAAGATGAGTCTTTACTATAAAACTATTTGCTTAATTAAGTGATATGCATAACTTACTTGCCTACTGTCTGCATGGTACTGAGTTCAATGCCCAGTTCTACAAAAACAAAACAGCGAAAGAGTCTTTTCTTCATCAAGCCAATTAGATAAACATAGACAAATATCTCTTCTACATGGATTCTAGCCTCTGACAATTAAATATGCATATCCAGGTGGGAAGAGATATAGGTAGAAGGCCAAAACTGAAAAGAGACAACAAGGGCAAAAAGGACTCTGAGGGAAGAGATGGAGGAAAACTATCAAGCAAATAGAAAGAGACAGAGGGAGACTGGAGGTTGAAACAATCGATCCAAATAAATATTGTGCAAAAGTCCCCATATGGAAACTTTGTAAGCTACATTATAAGCAAAAAACAGGCTTAGGAGAGTAATTAAAAATAAACAGCTTGCCTAATTTCAACTTTTAATGGGAATTTTAATATCTCCTTTGATATAATTTCTTTTTAGAAGAGAAGTAGATTGTGGCTGGAGAGGCGATACAGATGGCTCCATTTGTTCAGAGTACAGGCTGCTCTTCCAGAAACCATGAGTTCAAGTCCCAACTTTCACGGTTTTATGTACTCCACTAGGCCGTGAGGGCACCGTGTACACACATACTACAAATGCATACACATAAAATAAAACATATTTCTTTTAAAATAAAGAGAACTTGATATCTGATAGATTTGCCACTATTATATGAAAAGGCTCTTCATTTGGGGATGATTGGTATTGCTACATGCAAATTCCAAAACTGCATAGGAGCATTGGGAACAATTGTCCTCCAGCAGGCAGAATAGGGCCTTCTTGTGTCACAAGGGCTAGCCAGTGAGGAGAAGTTCCTGCCACAGTTCAAACTTTGTTTTCACAAAACTGTGTTTTGCAACAAAGGTATGCTGTGCCTTCTTACTACACTATTCTCGTGGGCACCTGAGAACAGTCACTCTGCTTGTGCTGATCTGTGGTCACTCTGACTGACAGTAGGGAAGCAGTCTTCACCTAGCATTCAGTTTCATTTAATAAACCATGGCTACTTTAAAAGGAATGCTAATAGGAATTGAAAATTTGTACTCAGATAATTCATGTTGGAGGAGGCTGCATTATCTTAGTAGTAGCTACTGGTAAGACACACATTGCATTTCTGTAAACAACCAGGAAGAAAAGCATTGAGTCACACACATGGGGAAAAAGACAAAAAAAATAGAAGGAAGGTTAGTTAGAAAGGAGGGTGACAGGTATTGGTGACTGGGGTCAAAATGACCAGTGTAAAATGTCTACATGTATGGAGATATAATAATGAAGCATATTGTCATGTATAGTTAATATAAATGAATAAAACATATATAAGAAAAAAAGAGAGAACTTGGTTTTATATGCTAGCACCATTGCTCTTGGTAACCCACCAGAAATTGATGGTGAGATCCTATTGTCACAAGCACCATACACTTGTATCTCGGGACACGGATAAATCAATCTCCTACCTAGAGGCTAGTTTTCATACTGATGGAAGATACTATGTAGACAGCGAGGGAAGAAAACTAAACAACAATTTTGCCCAGCAATGAACCTTGAAAGACACAATATTGACTGCGCTAACATGATACTCACATTGCTTCAAACCACTTTCATATTTGATTTAAAGTCTCCTCCAGATGGTGGCACTCATGCAGGTATTGTGAACCTGCACCTAGGATGTCATAGGCCCCAGAGGAGAACCTATAACTATTATTTTGCTAATTAGACATAGTTTTAAATTGTATTCTACATATGTTATCTCCATACGTATAGATGAGTACATCTGTCAACCTTCATCAGAGATGGTTCGTTCACAGTGGACACCGATTAATGCAGAGTCTCATGACTACTTAAAAGGCAGAAAACACATGATGGTAATGTGCTCAGCCGTGAATGTAAAAGCTACATTATACCTGTGTCTACCAAAATCTCAGAGAACATCATCCAGAAGGAGATAGGAAGATGATAAGGGCCAGACACCAGGGACTAGTGCTGGAACTGATGACTTCTGGACTTGAAAGGGTTGTTACATGAATGAACACACAGAAATTGTAGTGCGGCACAAGACTGAGATGGAGAAGGAAGGGCGTCCCCTTCTGAGGAGCTACAGGCAGCTGCTGGCTTCTGTGACAAGGGAGAGCCAATTTATTCAGGGAGTCACTCCCAGTAAGTTGCATATACTTCATTAAATGGTCCTGTAGTCATGCATTCATAGACAACACGAATTGGACTCAGTGAGTTATAAGTAAAATAAAATAAAAGGTAAAACGGCTCATGAATTTAGAAGCTATGGTGGGGTTTGGGAAGAGCTCATGACAGAAATGTGGGGAGATAGGATCTAAGTATATTCTATACATATATATAAAATTTTCAAAGAATAAATTAAAATATTTTAGGAATAGAAGTAGATTTAAACATATTTTTCTAAGGCAACTTTTAGCTATCTGTGGCAAATTAGTAGTAACTTTCTCAGTACATCTTTCTACATGGTAAAAGCAAATCTTTAGAGTTAATGACTACAATGACCAGATCTAGAAATAAATCATGTGTAATACTTTTTTAATCACCTTTTTAAATAGGCTGATTTTAGATCAAATGTAATTGAAAATTATTATTGTTAACAGAATACTAAGAAATATAAAAACATAATAAACATTAAAGAATTACTACTTAGGAGCTAGAGAGATGGCTCAACAGTTAAGAATACTTGTTGCTCTTGTTGCTTTTTCAGTGGACTTGGGCTCAATTCCCAATGTAAACATAGCTACTTACCACCATTCCCTACTCAATTTCAGAGGATCTGATGCCCTCTTCTAACCTACACAGGACTAAGCATGCATGTGGTTCACAGACATACATGCACTCATAAAATAAAATAAAATGAACAAATCTTTTTTAAAAAATTAAGAATGTCAGGGGCCAGTCATCCTATTAGTAAGATAATTGGACAACTCTGTAGTGTTGTCCTTTTAAATAAATTTAAATTGCATTTTGAACACCTCTGGAAGTAATGGAAATGGTGGTCAGGGCTAAATCTATTGAACTACACAAATATATATATATATATATATATATATATATAACACAATATTTCTAAATCAGGAAGTAATGTTAAAAAATAAATTACTAAGTCCAGGATATTTAATTCTTCATTTATGTTTTAAAACCTAATTAAATCATATTTAAAGAAATGAATGCATTTTAATGATATAATATAGATAGTGTTTATCCACCTGGATTTCATGAAATTCTTAATCTTCACTGTTATATTAAGCTTTAAATTACCTTCATTGCTTCAAGGGGATTAAGAAGAAATCTGTCTTCACGCGTCCATTAGCTCTAGATAGACATTAAATCTCCCCCTTGGAATTAAAAGTCTTATGAATGTCTAAAGACAGAAAATGAATATTTCAGTGGCCATTGTCTAAGGTAACTTTGTGTTTCTAATGTGATAATCTTTGTGTTATCTTGAAGCCACTTAACATTACGTTCCAGCTGACGGAGAAATTGAACAGAGATCTGTTTCAGTCCCAAAATACCATGATCTCAGCCTACAAGCTTCTCTTAATCACGTAAAGGTACATAAGAATTTTTCTGAAAACAATGTAGATATCAGTTCTTTTCTTATCTTTTATCCACTTTGCATCTGTAGAGTGAACTACCAGCTACTCAGCACCAGACCTCATGGTAACTCTCCGTGACTGATGCATTGTCAACTCTCTACATGTGATGTCATGTGTCTTGCAATAAAACTCCTCATGTGACACACACATTAGTTTTGACGATAAATGTTACAAGTTGCTCTGAAGTTCTTATTTTAGAAACATAATTAATTTAGTTCTTTACTTGTCAAATATATATATATATATACATATATATTTATATATTGATGCTGTGTAAACATAGGTGAGGGAAAAAATAGAACCAGAAAAAGACTCAGACTTTCTATGGCATGCAACACCTGGGTGGTAAGAGTCATCTTCAATCCTAAAATTCTTTATGAAGAAGCATGATGATCCACATTTTCAGCAGAAAGAATGAAGACAGGCTTCTATGTCTTCAGAGTACAAGTTCCTTTCTGTGCTGGTGACTCAAGCCTGGGTAAACTCCTAAGTGAGAGACTTCAGTATAAATGTATACAAATTTTGAAGAAATAGTACCCACACAACTTTATTTTTTTCTGTTTCCCCTAGGCCTTCTCTCTCTAGTCACCAGATTGAGAAGTACTCCCTTCTTTCAATTCTAGGACCTTTTTTCAATTCTTGGAATAACTTTTGCACTGAACTCTCATACTAGCCTTAGACATACCTTCTGGAATTACAGGATCACAATCAAAATAAGATTTCTGGGGGAGAGAGTTCCCAGGAAATAAACCACCAACCAAGAAGTACACATGGATGGACCCGTGGCTCCAGCTGCATATGTAGCAAAGGATGGCCTTGTTGGGCATCAATGGGAGGAGAGTACTTTGGTCTTATGAAGGCTTGATGCCCCAGTGTAGGGAAATGTGAGAGTGGGGAGGTGGGAGTGAATGGGTGGGTGGGGGAACACCCTCACAGAAACAGGGAAAGGGAAAATGGAATAGGAGGTTTCTAGGGGGAGGGTGTAAACTGGGAAAGGGAATAACATTTAAAATGTAAATAAAGAAAATATCCAATAAAAAAAGGAAAAAAATTTCTAGAAGCACTGAAACAAATGAGTGTCCGTAAATTAAACTATGGGTATCTGGTCTTCAGACATGAATCATCTCAACTCTCTGTTACGGTTTTCATCGCTCCTACTGCACATCATGGCAAGAAGTAAGGGATCATGGTTAGAGGTCACAGACACCTCTGTTGAAGCTGCCAGTGACCCTAAGGTCTTCATTGCTTTCTCATTGCAGTGATAAACATACTGACAAAAGCAACTGAAAAGAGATCAGGTTTATTTTGGCTTACAGTCCCAAAGGAATAGAGTCCAAAATGATGGAAAAGACACAGGAGCAGGCAAGGAAGGCATGATGGGAGGAGCAAGAGACTGGCTAGTCATACTGCATCCACACCAGAGAAGTGGACAGAAAACAGGAAATCAGACGAGCTATAGAGACATAACACTCATGTTCAGTGGCCTACTTTCTCTATTGAGGTCCTATTTCCTAAGGCTTCTACAACCTACCCAAATGGTGCTACCAGCTTGAAAGCAAGCCAGCATGCACACGCAGTTAGTGTGGAAATAATACAATGGTTGTCCTCAAACTTCCTCCCCCTATCCTCTTTACTCCTCAAAATGGAAATATAGAGGGTAAGTGCTGTTCACTCAAATCCCAAAGATTACCTTCTCAGCAATATCTCCACATTCCTAAAGCAAGAAGAAATGATTCCAGTCTAAAATCAAGTCACCACTATCTTGTATAATGAGATCATGACTCTGTGTCAATAATACACATTGATTTTTTTCATAACACCTTCTTTCCTCCTGAGACTTCTAAACACCGGCTTTCAGAACACATCCAGATCTTGTCTGTCTCCTATTCTACCATGTCTGATTTGATGACCACACTAGAGATCAGCCTTGTTAAATGGACAAAAGGAAAACAAAAACAGAAGAAAAATACAGAATAACATCTCAAAATATCATCAGATACAGAACTTCACATTTTGTTTCATGAAAAATTTTTGAAGGATACGAGTCCCCTAAGAATACCCACCATTCTAATCTGGATGTAGTGTTTTGTAAATAATCATTGTATAACTAGTTATCCATGTGGAAATGGGCAAAGGGTAGTGTAGCAGATTCTGCAATGAAAGTGCCCTTTGTTAAATGGCTTTTACCTCTCCACTTTTGCACTGTAGAGTACAGAAGCGAGAAGAAAGGATGGTGCTGAGAAAAGCATGCTTGACTACTCTTTCGTACAACTAGAATCCTAATGATGCTCAACCTGCTCTTAACTTTACATCCAGATTTGTATCATCTTTATCATGGCAAGTCTATAGGTTTCATTTCTAAAGTATGTCACTTAATATTGTAGTGATCTTTTCATTGTTTTTTTTTGTCTTCTCTTGCTTAGATTGCCTCTGATTTTCATTTAAAAATCTTTGCTCTCATTAATATTAAAATACATGTCCAACTTCTTTCCATCTTTAAACATTTAGTAAGCTACTGCCTCATGTATCTTCAACTGTCAGTGCCTAATTGGATTAAACACACACACACACACACACACACAAACACTATCCCCAAAGCTGAGTATGGTAGAATGTTGCTACAAGCTCCAACCTTTGGGCTACTGAGACAGGAAGAACACAAGTTCAAGGCCCACCTAAACTAAATGGTGAGACTCTGTCAAAAAAAAAAAAAAAGTCGGAAAATAAGCATTAAAGAAAACATCGTAGCCCATCTTTAAAGATTCCTTTAAAACCCACATCACTTTTGATCACCCTCTTTAGAAGAAACTCTTTTTCTTTATTGGATATTTTATATATTTACATTTCAGATGTCATCCCCTTTCCCCATTTCCCCTCCCTAGGACCCCCCCCATCCCATTCCCCTTCCTCTTTTTTGCTTTTATACCATTTTAATTACATGCAAGTACTAAGGTCAGTTCTAGTTTGAGGAACTAGCAATACAATAGATGCAAATAGTCAAGGAACAAGCAAGACAATAAGCACAAATAGTCAAAGAACAAGCAATGTCAGATTTCTGCCAAGCAGCCCATTTCCTTGTCCTTGGCCCATGTCAGAGTCTTGCCAAGAAGCCCCTAAAAAGTCAGCCTCCTCATTGCTATGTCTGCTGGGAACTTCTCATGTCTTATCTATTTTTAATTTCTCAGTCTCCATCTTTATCCATCCATTAACTCTCCAAGTTATTTACTAGTAGTGGCAAGTACATAGGTCCCACCCCAACTCCATGGTTTCATGAGGAGATAATACAGAGGTGGAGGGAGAAAAACAGTAATTCTAACTGTCCTAACTCAGAACTTGCTGGAAGAAAAATACAGTCTCTTAAAATATAAAGACCATGATGTTGACCTAAAACTAATTTGATATGCCTAGAATTGTACTTTGGTTTATTTTTCTTCTCTTCTATTCCTTTGCTAATGCTGTTGCTGCTTGTTGATATTGTGAAATATCCCTTCACTGGACCTTAGGGAAGACTTTTTGAATATTTGCTTGAAACTGATTTTCCACCCCTATTATTCTTGGAAATCAACTCCAAAACAAGAACAGAATAGTTTATTAAATCATTCAAAATGTTTAGCTGTAACTAATCTTTGTCAGGTTCATCATGACACAAATCATCATATTATAAGATTTCAAGCTATTTTTACCTTGGTGATATATTACTTTTGCAAGAATTTTCATGGTATGGCAACTGTTGGTTCTTACGCTCCATTTTATAATACGGGCATCTTACATTTGCTATAATTTAAGAGACAGTATCAAACCAGCTTGTGTACATATACACTTCAGAATGTAATCCAAGGACTCTAAGCTTTGTCTTTTTATCTATGAAGTAGCATTTTCATGTTTCTCATCTAGTAATCCTTCATATGAATTTATTATAGTATCATAAGTTTAGAAACATTTTAAAAATGGTTGAAAATAACAATGTACATGATATTCAGGAGGAACAAAAGACATGACAGAACAAAAAATTTAGAATTTTCAATTCTTTTATTATTTATTATTAGTTCATTGCTGTTAACTTGAGCTAATTTTTAATTGTGTGAGTTCGTCACAGTTCACTCTCTCCTTCACAGTTCACTCTCATCTCCTAGTGAAGAATATGTGGATTCTGTTTACTCTCATGAGTCAAACATTTATGAACTAATTTTGTAAGAAAATTTTTTTCTGCATTATATAGTAAGTGCATGTCTGATTTTTAAAGAAATTGCTGAAATGTTTTCCAAAGTGGTCCTACCGTGTTATGTGCCAACTGGTGTGCTACACAGCATATTCTACCACTAGGCAGGGCCCAGCCTCTATGACTCTTGTTTGACCAAATTTAACACATATTACATGTCAGTTCTGTGGGTCACAGACCGAAACCAGTGTCTGTAGGCTGAATTTAAGGTACTGACAGACCTGCTTGCCTTCTGAGGGTTCTAAACAGTTTTAAATTCCTGATGAATAAAGAATTTGTTTTTGTTTTGTTTTGTTTTTTAATTCTCCTCTGGCTTAGAAACATAGAGATCCTGAAATCCCAATATAAATTTCCTTTCTTTTCATTTCTCCCAAACAAAAAGATCTCCAACCATTAAAAAAAGAAGTCTTGTAGTTATTTATTTTAATTGATTTTTAGAAATAAACTTTTTGTTAATCATTCTATTCATTTACATTTCAAATGGTACCTCCTTCTCAGTTACCTCTCCACAAACCCCCCATCCCATCTCTCCTCCTCTCCCTCTCCTTTGCCTCTATGAGGGTGCTCCTCCACCCACTCACCCACTCCCACCTCACTGCAATAGCATCCCCCTACACTGGGATATCAAACCTCCACAGGACCAAGGGCATCCCCTCCCATTGATGTCATATAAGACTATTCTCTGCTATATATGTTTCTGGAGCCATGGATATCTCCATATATACTCTTTGGTTGGTAGTTTTGTCTCTGGGAACTCTGGGGGGTCCAGTTAGTTGATATTGTTCTTCCTATGGGGTTGCAATCCTCTTCAGCTCCTTCAGCCCTACCTCTTCCACTGGGGTCCCCAGGTTCAATCTAATGGTTGACTATGAGTATCTGCATCTATATTAATCAGGTGCTTCTTGGGGAACAGTAGAGTGATGGTGCAGCATTTAAGAGCCCTAACTGCTGATCCAGACAACTCAGATTCAATTCCCAGCATACATGGTGGTTCACAATCATCCACAATTTCAGTTTCAGGGATCCAGTCTTCCGACCTCTGCTGGTGCAGAGCACAAAGGTGGTGAACAGATATACATGTGAGGAAAACACTCATATACATAAATAAATAAAATAGATAAATAAAAAGTTTAAATGACCATTTTGTTTTTCTTTTCTACCAGTATTTCAAGATGCACATAAGCACAGTTGGTCTGTGACAATGTGTACGGACACCCAGAGATGCAGGGAGAAGGTGGTGGCATAAATTAGTTGATTTGATGCCATTTAGAGCTGTGCTGAAATTTTTCTTTCATATAATAAATTAATTTTATCATGTCACTTCCAACCCTCATGCCATATTGTCCACAGAGAATCAGAACCAGACATGAAGGACCCAGAGCCCTATTTCCTGACATGTCCCAGGCTCTCCCATCCAGATCTAAAGCTGTAACAACAGTAAAACTTCAGACTGCTTCAGGCTCTTATTTCACTGCTTCTCCCTAACTAAGAATGAATCATCTCTCCTGGGAATGATTCACTGTTGTACCCTCATGCACCCAATTCCATTCCTGCACAGCTCTGGAGACCATGGTGCAAGGCAAAGGTGTTTCCCCCTCCCCTCATATCAGAACGTTGAAACAAAGCATTCTCCTAGTCGACTGTGTATCTTAGTGATAACTTCAGTGTCCTGTGTGACCTGATCATATTAAAAGAATGAAGACAGTGAGATTGTGATCCACTTCCTTCAGCAATTACGCTGATAGAGTCTAAACCAAGCATTTCTTAATAATGGCATGTCAGTGTTCAGTGATAACTCAAAAATGTGACATGCCCATGATAAAGAGGCAAGCCATGGGCAGAGGGCACCGCACTTTTGTGGTTTACGTGTATGCCTACTGTTATCTCCACTTAGTGATGTTGCTTCTGGTAGCCCTTGAGATGCTTAATATTGCTCACGAGTCCCCACTAGGCTGCCAGTGAATACCATGCTCGTTGGCTCCCCTTATAATCTGTCATCACCATGTTCTGTATTACCACTAGGGAGACAAGTTTGGCAGCGTAATCCTAAGAAACCAGCTTTTAACTTTTCAATCATATTTAGCTCTCTTCACACTTTGTTTTGATGAAGAAGAAAAAAAAAAAAAACAGGAAACATAGATGCTGGCAAAGCAGCACTAGGATTTAGAAACTTTTGTCCCTGGCTTAGAAGTTTATGTATTAGTCCTGAGGCAGTGATCCAACTCAGACATTCAATGCTCTTGCTCGCCATGCATAACAGTCCTGCAATGAACCAATGTATACCTCTGACCTCTTGATCTAGCCTATAGGTATAAAACCAAAGGACTTAGACTGAGCACAGTATATGCCTGAATGTATTTCTAGTCTTCTCATAAGTCCTCTTGGCCTGATGTTTACCCTGTCCTTAGGTAAAATGGCGAAGCATCCACATAACCTTTCTTGATAATAATAGCCAGAGATATTTTTTTTATTATTGTTATTACATTTACTGATTTGTTGGAGGAGGAGGCTACATACTATGGGTTGTTCAGAGTTGGGCAGTGAGGTCAGAAGCAGCTTGGTAGAGTCAATCCTCTCCTTCCCCTTTGCAAGTCACGGGATTTGAACCCAGGACCTCAGTTTTGGCTTTGAGAACCCTTACTTGTTGAGCCATCTCAAAGGCTATGATTGTTTTTAAATCTTGGTTCCTACATCCTCACCACATCAACAACTAATCAAAACTTAACACTTCCCAGAGCACGCTCTCTGTGGCTATGTGTCCTGAACTTTCTGGCTCCTGTACATACTGGTCACACTGGCTTGAGAGCTTCCCATGTCCTTTTGTACTGGTCAGGATTTTATCAAACTAGTTGTCCTGAGTTCAGAGAGTCAAAGGAACTGAATAAATTCTACAGTTTGTGTGTAAGAGAAAATCAACTTGATGCAGCATCAGTATCATGGTTAGTGATGGGGAGTCACTGAGAATACCTTCCATCTTACAGGGAATCCAGAGACACATGTGTCACTTGAGTGCAGAAATCAATGACTAAAATCCAGACCAGTAAAAAAGGACATGGGAAGCTCCCAAGACACTATGATCAGTATGAATACAGGAGCCAGAAAGTTCACAACACGCAGCTACAGAAAACCATAGGGTGTACTGCAATCTGGGTATTCTGGGGGCTATCAACCAATTCATCTTCTGTTTGTCCAGGAAGGTACAGAAAAAATACTGTCACCAAGTTCTTGTGCTACTGTTGTGGCTCTCCCTAGCCCTAGCCATGAGCAAGGGTGTCAGATCCTTGCTACACAAACCTCATAAGACCTATTATCAGTCTTGCTTTCTCTCAGCCTTTTTTTAATATTAAGAATAGCATCTCATTACCTTTGCTGTGTTCCAGTTGTTGAGTGCAGCACACACTCAGGGAAGGGTATGAAATAGATAGTAAGAACCAAGAGGCTATTAGGTGCATCCAGTATCTGCCTACCACAGAAAGAGATTTGCTCTGCTTGTGTTCTCATTGATATAATCCAAAGCAACCAAGAATAAGACACCACTCATAATGTGGTTAGTGAGGGACTGAGTGCCCTTTCACATATTAATGTGATGCTTAAAAGCAAAGAACATGTAACCTGCTATGTTCTAGCCTGGGATGATCTTAACAACTATATATTTTTTAATTCATTTTATTATGCTACATTTAAAAATCAAAATCAAATTTAGCATCGCTCCAAGAAGGTATTATGAAAATAATACCACTTACTGAATCCTTTTGTGGATTTACTGGTATTCTGCTGGAAACTGTCATTTTATGACATATAGCACTAGATAATATGGTTGAAGATAATGCAGTCTATTTTAAGAGTTTAACATTGGTTACTGAGAGGCTTTTATGCTTTGAATTTATAAAAGTAAAATACACAGAATACATGCATGTTATTTATTCATAGATTGTTTTCTTTGGTATGGTATAGATTTTTAAATAGTATTAAGAATCAGAAAAAAATCAGGGATTTATTAAGCACGGGCAAGTTGCTTAATAGAAATATTCATGTGTAACATTAGTCATTTAATTCTCTTTCTTTCTTTGTGTGTGTATGTGTGTGTGTGTGTGTGTGTGTGTGTGTGCATGTGTGCACACATGTGCATATATTAATGGAGAGAATGTTGTTGTAAGATACTATTTCTGGAAAGAAATGAAATGGACAAATATCTACCCATCCTATACAGAGAACTGACAACAGATCAAAGTAGAGATACAACCAAAACCCAACTTGGCAGGCCAATGAATGTATTGGGTTATTTATGCAAGTTTGGGTAAGAGGTTACTTACAAGAGCAGAAAAACTCAAAGACAAGTGCACCACCAAAGTTCACCCCACTATGGGTGACAACTCACTAAACTGGAAAGCTCACTGTACCACAAGTGGTTAGAAAAACTCCTTTCCAAGTAATTCAGTTGATCTGAGCCACTTCCTGGAAGCTCAGCATGTTTGAGAGTGTTCCTACGCAAGATGAAGGAGACTCTTGTATTTGATCAGCTTCAAGGACTTCCTGAAACTTTCAGATTGGTTACTTTCTGAGTTTTACAAGCTTTCCTGCAGGTTGGAATATTTTATCTCAGAGGACATTGTGAAACAACAGGTGTACATGTGTTTACTGAGGTATGTGATTGTGTGTACCTGTGGATGTCATACTTCAGTCTTAGTTGTTTATTCTCTGCTGTCATTTTTTTTTAAACAGGCCCAGAATATACCACGTAGGCTACACAAACTTACCACCCCTGAGTGCTACAATTATAAGCATGGACATGGTTGTTGTTTTGTTTTGTTGTGTTGTGTTATATTTTTAATGTAAATCCTAGAAATTGACTCAGGTCAATTTATTACAAGGCAAGCACTTTACTGACTGAGCTTTCTATCTAGCCTTTACTGACTATTGTTAAATAGTAGATATTATTTTCTAGGTCCTGGATACTCAGAGCTTTTGAACTGAAAATTGAGTAAAATCCCTGAAAAAGTAGTTAGGTAGATTATTATCACTCTCTACAAATGTGAAAGACATATTCCTGGACTGGGTTGGATTCTTGAAAAGCTGTACCAGGTATGTCTAGAACATGGCCTGTGGGTCACTTCCATCCCAGCATGATTATGAATATAGCTTAACTCATTTGTAGATGACGAGACCATATTACACTCTCAAAAGGTAGCAGGCACTTTGGGGAACAAGAAGTAGAAGGAGTGTAAATATTCAGAAGCAGAGAAACATGTTATGATACATTGTTCAAGTATTTCCTTAAAAACTAAGAATAAATTTTCTAGCCAGACCACATCATAGACTATTTGGAAATCACTAAACTTTGAGAAAAGAATGGCTCTAACAAAATAGTTTCACCTATTAACTAACTCATATCAACTGAAAGGGTCTATCTTAGTGAGTGCTGTTAGGAAGATGGCATGCCAATATTTGGGCAAATATATGTACTTTTTAGCTAGTAAATGCTGCTGGTGATAGAAGATGTAAAGACAAACATTTATTCATTGTGTATTTTGTGGAACTGTGATTTTTAAAATTATGGTTCCTCATATTTCTCTTGTGGCTTGCAGTGTCTAGCACAGTACATCAAAAAAAAATATTTGTGGAATTTTTAAGGCTAATATTGAAGAGTCCCAAATGGTACTTCACTATGCTTGTGATGAAAGGAACTCTAAACTCCCATCAATCTCCAAAAGTTCATGATTACACAATAGTCAACTATTCTAATGCTATTTTAACTGAGGACAAATTACAAAATAAATTCCTTATTAAATAAAATTACGATGTCATGCTTATCACATAAATCCTCAAACTCTGACTTTTCTGTTTATGTTCAAAAGTGGCCAGAGACCAAAAGAAGGCATTTAGATTCCCAGGAACTAGACTTGTAGAAGGTTATTAGTTGGCTGAAGTAGATGCTTGGAATCAAACCTAGGTCCTCTGTAAGAGTAGTATATGCTCTTAACTTCTTGGACATCTCTCCGGCCCCTTCAATTGATTTTTTTTAAACCTGTTTTTCTTAAACTATAGCTTGTACATTTAAAATAATTCTGCAATACAATACTTTAGAAGAATTCCAAATATGTCATATCCCAAAATTTTACTAATTATTTGAATTTTGGTGTGATTCTTGTTTTCAATTAAATTTAACTGAATTGATTAATTCAATTAAGCATTCATTTAAAAGATGAATAATCACCATAAAGGAGTAAAATAAAATAGTACTATAGGGTAATATTAGGTGGAAAGATTATTGAGAGCTGGAGGACTATCATGTCTTCTATAAGCTGCTCTTTTAGACATAACAGGAAGCATCACCTATGAAGGCTCAACAATACGATTGCAAAACAAGACCTGCATGTACACACCAGAACCAATTAATATGTCTATGTAGCTGGGATTGTTTTACAAGGTCTTACCCCTAGGAGTGACACAAGCAACCAACGGCTGTTGGGAAAGAAAAAAATCTGCTTCCTCCAAAAATGATCCCCTGATTGGTTATCCAATCACATGGTCAGCCACCAACACATGTAAGAGCAACATTAAGTGAACTCAGTATGGTGTGTGTGAGTGTGTGTGTGTGCGCGCGCGCATGTGCGCACATACATGCGTGCGTGCACATGTGCACATGCATGTAACCATAATATTTAAGAAAAGAATGTGTTGAAAGGGAGTGGAGGAGCTGGAGTGGTTGAAGTGGAGGTGAAAATTATATAAAGACTGTACTCATGTATTAAATTCTCAAAAAAATAAATTAAAAAAAAGAACAATAAAAAGAAAACATAATATTAAGAATGAAATTTAAAGGCAGATCAAATAAATAAGGGTCTAATGATTAACAGAACTCTAGAGCCATAAATAAAACTATTGAGTCTAAGGTTAAAACCTTTTTACAATCTTAGGTAATGATAATTCAAAACTGACAAAGTTTGGAACTTGTAATAATAAAAATAACTTGATCACTGTAATTTACAAAAACGTAGCATTTGGCATATCTTTGCCTTGTAATCATGACAAGTGACACTCTTTTCCTATTACGGTTTAGGCCTATGCATTCTAGAAACTCTGCAGTAAATATACATGTTCTCAAGCATCCAACAAGGCAGACAGGGAACCCCGTACCAGACTTGAGTGTCATCACAGAGATTTTCCACATAAGATCTTCATACTAACCCAACTTCAACAGAAGGCAGTTCCAGTTGAGATGTTACTTTTATCCACTTAAAAGGCTAACTATTACAGGATCGTTTGAATTTAGGAAAGTTAAGTACCATTTGACTTTGTATAGCTGTACAAACATGTATAAGCATAATGCAATTGTAAACATTGAAGGGACAGGTTTTGGTATAAAGTTTCTAGGCTTCCACACACCTGTAGATCTTCTAAAACCATACCTGATGTTGATGAACATCTTTCTAATAAGAGGACCTGGGAAGCAAAGGGAAGAAAGAGAGAAGATGCTGTCTAGATCTGCAGTGTGTGCCGCAGTGTGTGCAGCAGGGTGGAACACGCCCCATGGGAAAACAGGACAAAGTAGAGTGATTAGGAAAGTGCAGATCAGGTAACCAGGACTGTGAGACAAATGAGCTAACGTGACCTGGAAATAGGGTGATGGGAAAAACAAACCTCCAAGAGTTAAGGAAGTGTTCACGTGGGCAACAATGCTGTTGAGACAGTGTACTGGGGTCCTAGGATGCATTGTGTGCCTGTGTTTTGTGCAAATGACAATATAATTCTCCTCCCAGATGCAGCTATATGGAAAAAAATCCATTTTGCAGCTGAGAAAGAAGCTATTTGCTCCATATGCATTATTTGTTGTCCCAGTGATATATAGCTAATAAATGTGGTTATAAATATTTAAGCTATTAATGGCTGTGTTACACATTATAAATAGCTCCATGAGCTCACCAGGCATTGTAAGTGATACACTCAGCTTCCCCAAGGAATGGTGGATAAAGTCACGGCCACATAATGTGCATTCACCAGTGACAGATGAGTACTATGTCAGAAACAGATACTACACTGGGTTTATTTTCGTCAGTAAAATTGGTAGCAAAGAGGATATTATATAAACTGACCTCATCTAACTGATGGCACACTATGACTAAGGAAAAGTTTAGCTCTTGTAGAATTAATTTTACCTTACCCCGTATACCAAGTGTGACTTTTAAAAAGCCTGAGATGAATGTGAAGAATTCGTCAATGGCATTAGTTATTTAGGAGCCCTGTATGCAGCATTCTGAGTATTTTTGCTACCCATTTTCTCCTTTTATCTAGCTTTATGTTTTCTTGCTCATACATCTAATTAAGCTGTAAGGTGAAGGTAATGAATCATCTCAGCAGGATGCTAGAGGCACAGAAGTAAAGGAGGTCAGTTTCAGAAATGGCCATGTTGGATTGCTTAATTAATTTCCATGACTTGTGTTATACACCACTATTAATCTATCTAATCTATCTAAGGATCACTTTTCTGTTTTGTTTTGTTTTGTTTTGTTTTGTTTTGTTTTGTTTTGTTTTGTTTTAATAGGAAAACAGGCTAGAGCGATATCTCAGCAGTTTAGGGCACTGGCTGCTCATCCAGAGCACCCAAGTCCAAATCTCATCACCTGAATGATGGCTCACAACCATCCCTAACTCAAGTCCTAGGAGATCTTCTGGGTTCAAGTCATTCCAGTCATGCATATGGTATACAGGCATACATGCAGGCAAAAGACTCATGCACATAAAATAATTTTTAAAAGTTAGCATATAAAAGCAAGCTCAAAGTTGTCGTGAAATTAAATGTGTATGCATAGAGAGTTGTTCATGGAGAGGTACTAAGGTAATATAATGACCAAACTTCAGAAAGGTGATGATTTCCATCTTCTTTTTTTTTCCAATGTAATATCTGTATTGATTATTTGAGAATTTCACATAATGCACCCCCATCACACCCACTTCCCAGTCCCAGGCACAAACATGTGAGAAGCACGGAATAATTTCACTGTCCATCCTTCACTCACTGAAGCTTTAAACTGTATATCCACTGGATACACAGGGGCATCTCTACAACCGTTATGGCAACCTTGAAATGTTAGCATCATTTCTCCGGTTTTTAAGAAACTAAAACTAAAGCTCAGGGGTGATGTGCTCCAAGTCACACAAATATTAAATGGCAAAGCCAGAAGCTGGCTCCAACCCAGTTCCGTTAAATTCCAGAACCTGCAAGAGTTCCAAACCTACAAAGACAGCAGAGAGATGCAGAGGACAAGAAGACCTGATAAGCAGTCTCCTCACCCATCCACTCACCCCCTCTCTATGCCCCCTAATTCACTCACCCTCCCAAGGCGAGTTACAGGAATGTTTGAAATTCAGCGTTCTGTCTCTGAGATTACCCTAGATGATCTTCAGAAACCCAGAGAAAGAATTTCCCAGAATGAATGAGGATTCTGGGATCTGTATATTTTCTAAAATGTGGTTTGTTTTTGCAAAGTCAGCTACCTAATTGAATCCTTTGCTGCTTATCCTCAGGCAAGGACTGATGTTAACACAGAGAAAGAATGTCCTTTGGTCTACAGAGGCAAGAGAAAGTGTCTCTGCTACCAGTGCTCTGGATTTTCTCTATGTTTGTTCATTATGCATCTCAGATTTTCCAGCAAAAAATAAAGAAATTACACGCGGTAACAAAGAATGTGTATATTTTCATGTAGTCAGAGGATAGGTTTCAGGCATATTCAAGAATGCTTTAACTATTATTAGTGATGATACATCCTTTACCAGTTAGCATTTGTTGACTTCTATATTAAATGTAAACAAATAAAATTGATTTAATCCCCCAGTCCTACACAGAGACTGAGCATCAACTGGCATTTAAATAAAAGAGTTTATATTTCTTACTGTCCTCATTATTCTGTGCATCTGGGATTCGCCTTGATATATCTGGACTGTCAAGCCTCTTGTGTGATCTCTTGTAGACTACTCCTATCCTATGTAAATTCTTTTATATATTTCCCAAACTCCATATAACCAAAAGTTTTCCACATATAAATATATAGAAAAAGTTAATTGTAGTTTCTGTCTTCATATATACTTTGAAAGAGAATGACAGTAATTTGGGAAATTAAATGCCATGTTTAGAATTGAGGACAGCCAAGGAAACCCCACCATATACAGTTATATGACTGGGTTAACGTATAAATCTGAGACAGAATGTTTAAATGGGATTTTGTTTTCTTGTCTTTAACTAAGAATAAAATTTATAATGGATGAAAACTAAAAGAGTTGATAAATAAATTATGATACCTTTCTGACCCCTGCTGCATCTTACAGCATAAAATTTTCACTTATGTTGTGTTATATTCTAACTTTCTCATTAAATAAATTAGTCGACTTCAACTGAAGTGGAAGGAGATGCTACATAATAAAGCCTTGTGTTGATTGATTGTGATGTCTAACTGGACTTAACACTTATTTTGCACTTTATGTCCTCAAAGCACTTCACAAACATTAGCTAATTAATCATCATGTCACGCTGATGTCAGAAAGGTGGTTGAATTCCCATTTCTGAGATGAAGGAATTAAACAGAGTGGCTTATGACAATGAAAGGCCTTCAGAAGTTTAAGTCTGAAGTCCTTGGGCAAGTTCTCCCTAACCGGCTGTAACATGGAGTTAATTGTGTATACAGAAGAGAAGGGAAGCAGGAGACTCCATGGCTCATCATAGTTTTTATTCTAGAAACTTTTGATTTACCAACCACATTTAATTATAAAAATCAAGAGTTTTTATATATAAGAATTGAGTTGACCCAAATATTTATATAAAGAACCAACCTACATAATTCATTAGACAGAAATGATTTCTTCATTGAAACTACCTTCGTCATAGTGAAGTAACTAACCACTGTCAGGAAAGAGTTGTTCTGGACCCTAGAAAGTCTCATTTGTCTGCCTTTTCAAAAGTTGTTTGTTAATATTCAAATGTTAGAAAATACCACAACTATACAACATATAACACATAATATATAAGGCATGATGTATGATATAATCTTGGCAATGTTAAGCCCCAACTTTTGTTTGTCTTTTTCAAATTACATTAGGTTATTTATTGAAGAAACAAGAGACATGTTCCATGGCTGAGTTAGGTCCCCAGAACCTGTAAAATAAAACAGAAAGAACTCCATAAATTTTCTTACTTCCACGGTGTGCCAATGATATTCTTGCACATACACACACACACACACACACACACACACACACACACACACTAAATAAATAAATAAATAAATTTTAAAATTAAACTTACATTAAATATACACATTGGTGTAGAAAAAT
Source organism: Rhabdomys pumilio (assembly GCA_030674055.1). Lineage (NCBI taxonomy): Eukaryota > Metazoa > Chordata > Mammalia > Rodentia > Muridae > Rhabdomys > Rhabdomys pumilio. Next base: position 46,231,366 of record JANHMN010000011.1, read on the forward strand.
AAAGTTTTTGCAGTACAAATGCTTCCATGAATAAGTATGGTATAGCTATTAGAATTTCATATGAATATTTAAATGTCATCAACACTATAATTTCTCTATACAGATATGACATATTTTGTAAGGTCTATTTTCAGAATTAATGTTTTGATACTTTAAAAACGGAGTTGGTTTTTAGTGGAGTTGCTTCAAGTATCTCTTCATTTAATTTGATATTGGCTGTTGGTTTGCTGTATATTGCTTTTATCATGTTTAGGTATGGGATTTGAATTCCTGATCTCTCCAATAATTTTAACATGAAGGGGTGTTGTTTTTTGTCAAAGGCTTTTTCAGCATCTAAAGAGATGATCATGTGATTTTTTTTCTTTGAGTTGAATTTCATTGATGAATTTCCATATATTGAACTGTCTTTGTAGACCTGGGATGAAGCCTACTTGATCATGGAGAATTATCATTTTGATGTGTTCTTGGATTTGGTATGTGAAAATTTTATTGATGCCCCTCCATACCACATGAGCACACGTTCTACTATGTTCATAGTGCCCATTTTTTTCTGATAGCCAGATGCTGGAAACAACACAGATGTCCCACAACAGAAGAATGAATATAGAAAATTTGGTTCATTTACACAATGGAATACTATTCAGCTATTAAAAATGAGGACATTATAAACTTTGCAGGCAAATGGATGATACTAGAAAATATCCTGAGTGAGGTAACTCAGACCTAAAAGGACATGCATGGTGTATACTCACAAATAAGTGGATATTACCCAAAAATTACAAAATACATAGGATACAGTCCACAGAATTCAAGACAGTTAAAAAGCAGAATGGCCCAAGTGAGGATGCTTCAATCCCACTTGGGAGAGAAAAGAAAGCAGTCACGGGAGGCAGAGGGAGGAAGGGATCTGGGTGAGTGTCTATTCCTACACAAAATATCATGAACAAGAAACAAGTTGGGGAGGAAAGGGTTTATTCAGCTTACACTTCCACATTGCTGTTCATCATCGAAAGAAGTCAGGACAGGAACTCACACAGGGTTGAAACCTAGAGGCAAGAGCTGATACAGAAGCCATGGAGGAACGCTGCTTACTGGATCGCTTCCCCCTGGCTTGCTCAGCTTGCTTTTTTATAGAAGCCAGGACTACCAGCCCAGGAATGGCACCATTCACAATGGGCCCTTATACCCTTGATCTCTAATTTAGAAAATACCTTATAGCTAGATCTCATGGAAGCATTTCCTCTAGGGATTCTCCTTTCTCGGTGATAACACCAGATTGACACAAAAACCCAGCCAGTACAACTGACCCCTTCTCAACTTGTCGCACAAACACATCACTATTAAGCCTCAATCCTTGCTTTCTTTTTTTTTTATTGGACATTTTATTTACATTTCAGATGTTATCCCCTCTCCCCATTTCCTCATCCACCCAGAAACCTCCTATCCCATTCTCCCTCTTCCTGCTTCTATGAGGATGTGCTCCCACCCACCCACTCCCACCTCCCCACCTCCAAATTCACTCACACTGGGGAATCCAGCCTTCACAGGTCCAAGGACCAAGGATCTCCTCTCCCACCTATGCCCTACATATACAGCTAGAGTCATGGTTCCCTCCCTACGTGCTCCCAGGCTAGTGGTTTAGACCCTGGGAGCTCTGGTTGGTTGGTATTGTTGTTCTCCCCATCAATTCTTACTTTCTTATTCATCCCCAAGATCTAAATAACTTTAAAAGTTCCACAGTCTCTACAAATTCTTACAAATTAAAATTTCAATCCCTTTAAAATATTCAATCTCTTTTGAAATTCAAAGTCTCTGAACTGTGGGTTCCACTAAAATACTTTCTTAGTTCAAGAGGGAAAAATATCAGGGCACAGTCACAATGAAAAGCAAAATCAAAGTCTTACCATCCAATGTCAGGGATTCACTCACTATCTTCTGGGCTCCTTTAAGGGTTTGGGTCACTTCATCAGCTCTGCCCTTTCTAGCACACAGCTTGCCTTCTAGGCTCCAGATGCCAGGAGTCAACTGCTGTTGCTGTTCTTGGTGGTCATTTCATGGTACTGGCATCTTCAAAACACTCTTGTCTTCTGCAAATAAACAAATAGCCTTTCATAGGCTCTTTTCATTGTGCTAAACCTCAACTTCTCTGCATGAGCCTTTCAGTCCTGGGTCTTCAACTGCCACTAAGGCTGATCCTTCACCAGTAGCCTCTCCTGGTCTCTCGAAGCGCCAAACATCTACTCCTTCATGTTTCAAAACCACTACCACCTGGGTGACTCTTATACATTACCAAGTCTGGCTGCCAACACAAGGTACAGCTGTGGCTGACTCTTCAACACAGCTTCTCTATGCTCTCAGGAAACACTTCCTAGAAGATTTCACCTTAGTCATGCTGGTCTCTTCTTAATCACTGCTAATTTTTTAGCTCCAGCTAACCAGCATCAATCATCCCAGTAATGCAAAGGTCTCACTTTAGTAGTTCTGCTCTCTTGTCAATCACAGCTGATTTCTCAGCCGCACTAACCAAAACCACAGAATCTTCACAATCAAAACTGCAAGGGTGCTAAGAGTCTTTAATCTTCCCTCTGAAATTTCACAAGCCAGGCCTCCATCATTTGCACCATTCTAAACTTATCTTCCAAGCTCCCACAGAACATCCCACAGAGCTCTTACCACCCAACAGTTCTTTTAGCCCAAAGTTCCAAAATCCTACCACAATTCTCACAAAAACATGGTCAGTCTGTCACAGGAATATGCCACTATGTTGGTACCAATTTGTCTTAGTCAGGGTTTCTATTCCTATACAAAACATTATGACCAAGAAGCAAGTTGAGGAGGAAAGGGTTTATTCAGTTTATGCTTCCACATTGCTGTTCATCACCAAAGGAAGTCAGGACAGGAACTCACACAGGGCAGAAACCTGGAGGCAGGAGTGGATGCAGAAGCCATGGAGGAATGCTGCTTACTGGCTTACTTCCTCTGGCTTGTTCAGCTTGCTTTCTTATAAAACCCAGGACTACCAGCCCAAAGATAGCACCACTCACAATGCCCCCCAAACAAACCCTGGATCATTAATTTAGAAAATGCCTTACAGCTAGATCTCATGGAGGCATTTCCTCAAGGGAGGCTCCTTTCTCTGTGATAACTCCAGCTTGTGTCAAGTTGACACACAAAACCAGCCAGTAAAGTGGGAGAGGGGAGAGAGAGGAAAAAGGAAGAACATAATTAGGTATGGGGAAGGCAGGACAGAAGAGAGGCCCTGACGACCAGCACAATGAATGGAGATATGCAACCTTGGGGGTGGGAGGTGGAGGGACCCTCTAGAAAGTACAAGAAACCTGGGAGGTGAGAGTCTCTAAGGACTCAAAGGGAGAGACCTTAGATAAAATGACCAACAACAGGGAGAGGGAATCTGTAGAGTCTACCTCCAGTAGAAAGATAGAATATTAAGTGGAGGGATGGGCTTGTCATCCCACAACCAAAAGGTCTGACCCAGAATTGTTCCTGTCTAAAAGAACTTCAGGGACAAAGACGGAGAAGAGACTGAGGGAAAAGAGGTCCAAAGACCAGCCCAACTTGGATCCATCTCCAAGAGGAGGCTCCATGGCCTGACACTATTACTGATGCTATGGTATGCTTACAGACAGGAGTCTATCGTGGCTGTCCTCCAAGAGGCCCAACAAGGAGCTGGCTGAGACAAACACAGATACTCACAGCCAACCAATGGACTGAAGTTGTGGACTCCTGTGAATTAGGGAAAGGCTGGAAGAAGCTGAGGAGGCAGACAACTGCATAGGAAGACCAGCTGTCTCATCTAATCTGTACCCCTGAGATTTCCCAGATGATGAGTCAGTAACCAGGCAGCATACAGGAGCTGATATGAGGCACCCAACACATGTACAGCAAAAAACTGCCTGATCTGGACTCAGTGGGAGAATATGTGACCAACCCTCAAGAGACCTGAGGCCACAAAAAAATGAGGAATGAGGGGGCTTGGGGGGGGGGACATCCTCTTGGAGACAAGAGGGAGGAGGAATAGGATGAGGAACTGTGGGAGGGCAGACCAGGAGACGGTAACAGCTGGAATGTAGAAAAATAAATGCAATAAAAAATAGAATTGGTTATTTTATTTACTAGTAGTTGCAGTAGGCAAAATTAAATTTTTCTTCCACATATTCATATAATAATCATACTAATGATTAGTAATCACTGCTACTACAGAAAATATGCTGCTAGACCCATAGACATGTAATTATAAAAATAACAATCTATTTATATAAATATGTATGCTTATACATGTGTGTATACACATGCATATACACACATGTCTATAAATGCCTGAATATTGAGTGTATCCCTTATCCGAAATGCTTGGGACCAGATTTCAGGGCATTTTTTTTCCTTTTGCAACAACTAGAATGCTAACCTTGTAAGCCATATTAAATCTAAATCCTCCAGTGGCAAATCCTGGTGGATTCACCATATAAGCCTGGAGACACTAATAGCTACATCTTGTCCTCCAGTTGTCCCCATCCAAAAAGAACCTACTTCTCTTCTGCTTCCTCTCTCCCTACGTCCAACCTGGAAGTCCTTCTACGCAACCAGTGATTGGCTCCTTAATTCATTATGAGATGGTTTACTAGTCACCTGAGTACATGACTCACTCCTGGTCTACAGCCCCTCCCAGGAGAACAGAATTAACATCAAAATACAAACAACACCAGGCCCATTCACATTTCCCCCTTTCTGTTCTAATAAAAAACAAAACTTTTCTCTCAAATATAAATTGAGCACAACTATTACCACTTAGTAATTTATAAAGATAGACCTAACACCCAGTTCATCCTTTTTGTCAACAAAATAGAACACAGTCATCTATCCTAACCTAAAAGACTTATAATTCTACACCTGACTTATATCCTGGCTTTAGATTGTATGCCATCTGAAAACCATTCTCTAAAATCTGTTCTCTCAAAGTAAATAGCCTGGGATGGCTATGAGACTATAAGTAGTCTTTCAATCCCATCAAAAATCCGAGAATGACCAACATTATCAAAGATATAGGAAGCCTAACACAGCTTCCAGAACTGATTCAAGTTGTAGAGATAGCTGCCTGCCTATACAGCCCCAGTAAGTCAGGAAGTTGGAGCATCTGTCTTCAGTCTTCTGGCCCAGGATCACTTGACAGACCTTTGAAGAACAGGAATCATTGAGGACTAGCCTATTCTGTCTCAGCAGAACTAAGCTGTTCTAACCTGTAAATTGTATCCTTTCAAGAACAGTACAGGTCTGCAGGAGAGATTGGCAATTTCTGCCCAGTGGCAACCTAGCCACAATGTACAGCCTCACCTAGAGGTCTAGATGCTCAGGTGCTTCTTGGATTCCACGAATGGGACACTGTTAGGAGCAGATTTGTATCAACAAGTGAATAAATAACATTGTCACATTCTGTAGATTTCTGACTTTTTTTTAAAAATCAACTATCTATGTAAAGTAATCTAGACTGACTCCATTAACTAATCTCAGCTATTTCTAATTCAATATCTTGAAAACACCCTAACAATAAACTCAGAGCCATGAATTTGCTATTTGGCCCTTAACTTATGGGCTTAAACATCTCAGATCAGTTTATACTGGTATTTATAGAAGGATTGTGTCCAAGCCTTGTACTTATAAACTTTTGTATCAATAGAAGAAATTTATACCAATGAAACCTCGATTCTGTATCAAAATAAATTCTGTACTAAAATAAGAAATGACTTTAACTTAATAACAATTATAAAGATTTCTACAAAATAAGATTATGGCTATACAATCAATTCTAACTATTTCCTCCCTGTTCCAATTATGACCATTTCTAAATTCCCTCGAAAGACAACCTTAAAATAACCACATCCAGCCTCAAAGCCCAGGAAACTGGGGTGACAACTCTCCATAACTTCTTGAAGCCTTTTCAAACACACAGTGTGATACCTTGAAAATGAGATCCAATTCTGAGCATGAAGTATTTGTATGCTGGATGTGTGTCTCATACTCAAACTCTACGTGTGATTTTCAACAATATTTTAAATTTTTTTCAGGAGAAAACTTTGTTTTATGACATCTTCCATTTGAGGCAACATTCCAGCATTCACATAGCTTCATATTTTGGAGTATTTCATACTTCACCTATCTTGATATATCTATGTGTGTAGGGGCAAGGCGTAGTGGTAGGGAAATGTTGAGAACTAAAATCTTGCAATTACATTTTTCTAATCATTGAGTAGTCTGGCTTCTGGGCTATGAGTGAACTATTAATTCTAGATAGTGACTGCTTAAACTTAAACACTAGGAGAAATCTTGAACCTTCTGTAGCATCACAGGGCATTCCCCTCAGTTCAGACACCAGGTGTTTCATTACATTTATTTTGTAGAGTTGTGAATCCTACCACTAGGTAATTATTTTCATATCCTAGCGAAATAAAGATCTCACTTAGATGCTCTATCTTAAGAGGATGATAAAAGACATAGTAAAAGACTACTAATGTATTATGTGACTAGGAAAACCTTCTGGATTTGAACCTTATTATGAATTTGGAGGCTTCATACTATGCATAAATTTATTGATGTTACAATTTTGCATATGTTCAAAATACAGTCAGAAATAAAGACAAACAATCCTTTGAAGATATTCAAATTTAATTCAATTTCTTTAATATTTAAAGAAATACATATCCTTTTCTAGGCTCTACCAATAAGTGTAGTCCTCACCCCTTGTAGTGGTTTGAATATGCTTGACTCATGGGAACTGTAACTATTAGGAAGTGTACCCTTGTTGGAATAAGTGTGTAATTGTATAATTGGGCTTAGAGGTTTCCTAATACTCAAGCTATGCTCAGTGTGCTTGAGGAACAGAGTCTCCTGATAGCTACCTTCCCATCAAGCTGTAGAACCCTTGGCTCCGCCAGCACCACATCTACCTGCATGCTGCCATGCTTCCCATCCTGTTGATAATAGACTGAACCTCTGAAATTGAAAGTCAGCCCCAGTAAACTCTTTGTGTTTATAAGAATTGTCCTGATCATGGCATCTCCTCACAGCAATAAAACCCTAACTAAAACACCCAGCATCAAGGAAACCTCCCCCTACAACAGATAGAGACCACTACAGAAAAGCACAACCAATCTAAATACAGAATTGTGAAGCCCAATCCCAAAAGGTACATCCTCAACTCAACTCCTAGACCTAAACTCCTGTACCAGTCTTAAGGATCTCAGTGCAAGAAAGAGAAGAAAGATTGTAAGAACCAGAAGACTATGAAGTTTCCTAGGATATTGTGTCTCCCAAGAATGACAGAAGCTACACCCATGAACTCTCATTATCAACATGACTGCCTAAGCCTGAGGCAACAAGAATAATAGAAATATTCAACTAACACAGACAAGAGAATTAAAAGTTGAACTTTTTTCATAAAAATGTCAGCAGATTATATTTGCATCCATGAGAAACATTATCTTTCCAAAGAATCCAACTCTTCATTTCCATTTATATAGGAAATTGATTAATACTTAACTAATTGGTACTTGCAGATAGGGATTAACAGAATTCATTTCTCTTCACTGCTCAACCACTGTAATTTAGATCCTAACTTCGATTTAATGCTTTTATTATTTTCAAAGGTAATCATCTTCCTGTTGTTAGAAATAAAATATCAAAGTGCCATGCTAATTATAGCTTATTTGTGCCTCACAAATTAGCTAATTAACATCACTGAAAAGTAAAAGCACAGCGAGTGAAGTCTGAACTCCTGAATAGGAGTCAAGCCTCCTGTGCTGTTAAGGGTTGAGAGATGTGTTGTCATCTGTCATTAGGTCAGATGCACTTCAGAGCTAATAACTAGGCAGAGTTCACTGTTCTTCAGTATGATAGCTTTCTCTGATGCTTCAGTGCAATTGTAACTGGAAGCTTGTTCCATCAGTGCCCCACTAGATAGGTAAGAGCTGTGAGGAGATGGGAAAGTTTGTTTAAATAAACTTATACAGGACTCTGGCATTCACCACTTGATGGAGGAAACCATAAATTCCAATCGTACTTAAGATTTTATATTTGCTTTGTAGTATATTTCAAAACTTAAGATGGTAACATTAATTTTTTTCTTTTTTATTGGATATTTTATTTACATTTCAGATATTATTCCTTTATCCCATTTTCCCCCTGCCCAGGAACCCTCTATCCCATCCCTCCTCCTCCTGCTTCTATGAGGATGTGTCCCCACCCACCCCATACTCCCACCTCCCCACCCTCGAATTCCCCCACACTGGGATGTCCAGCCTTCATGGAACCAAGGATCTCCTCTCCCACATATGCTCAACAAGGCCATCCTCCCCTACATATACAGCTGGAACCATGGGTCCCTCCCTATGTGCTCCCAGACTGGTGGTTTGGACTCTGGGAGCTCTAATTCGCTGGTATGTTGCTCTCCTCATGGAGCCAAAACCCCTTTCAGCTCCTTCAGTCTTCTCTCTGACTCCTTCATTGGGAACCCCTTGATCAAATCAATGGTTAGCTGTGAGCATCTGCCTCTAAATATGTCAGACTCTGGCAGACCTCTAAGGAGACAGCTACATCAGGCTCCTGTTTGCATGCACTTCCTGACACCCACATCAGCGTCTACCTTTGGTGACTGCACATGGGATGGATACCCAGGTGGAACAGTCTCCAAATGGCCCCTCCTTCAGTTTCTGTCTCACACTTTATCTCCATATTTTCTCCCTTGAGTATGTTGTTACTCCTTCTGAGAAGGACCAAAGCACCCACACTTGGTCCTCCTTCTTCATGAGCTTCATGTGGTCTGTGAGTTGAATCTTGGATATTGCAAGCTTCTGGGCTAATATCCAATTATCAGTGAATGAATACCATGTGTGTTCTTTTATGATGCTAGCAACATTAATTCTTCAATCTCAGAATATTTTATTAAGGAGAAAACAACTAGAAACTAGAAGCTTCTGAGACAGATAAACTCTATTCCCATACAAACCCAATGTATGTGTAGTCAAGAGAAAAGAAGAATCGTGGTCACAGGCACCTCCATTTATATGATCAATGTGCTCCTTTGTTGGGAACCAACTCCTAGCAGAAAGCAGCTATCATCTTTGCAGCCATCTCAGGCCATGTATTTGAAGATTGATACTTTTCCACCCTGACAAGAGACATGCAAGCAGCCTACAACAGCTGAGCACACTCTGATAAACATCTTTTTTAGTGTCCCCAGCTGCAAGGCACTCGTGGTAAAGTGTCTCCTGCTGCACTCTTCTGCTTGTGCTTATATACTCATGATTTTCTTTCAATAAACGGGACTTGATCAGACTCTGTCTTGGCTTCATTCTTCTCATCTCTTGCTCCTCCATCCCCACTCTCTCTTTTGCAGACCCCGTTGACTGACCCACGGGCCGGATCACTCCTTGGCACAACATTCCAGAGCAAAGCTTGTTCAGAGCCACTCAGCAGCTAACGTGTCTTGGATGATTTTAAAGTCTCAACACTCAAAAGTGAGACAGTCCAATAAAAGACACAAAATATGTAAAAAAAAATGTGTAAATATAAAACTACGCTTACTCGATGTTATAATAAGTGGCATAATTTTTTTTAAATTTGAAGACTAGGTAAAATCAAATTCAGCTCATCCCATCCCTTTATCCTGGGAAACCCACTGGTCATGCTGGACAGGGACTCTGGTAAGCAAGTTGTACTCTCCTTCCCATGATCCAATTCCAAATCTCCAGTCTTATTTCTACTTGGTAGCAGATCACCTGCCTGATGCTAGCTCTCCTTCCTCTCTGCTACTCCCAGAGACCTAAACAAATCCTCTCCTACAGCTTTCCTTCCTCACTCAGTCTTTTATTCTTACTCACCAACACCCTAGATACCCTTTGCCTAGAAACCTAGAGATAATGCCTAATAAAAAATCAGATCTTCCAGACATACCCAGCTTTTATCCCTCCTGTGAACCCTCCAAAGTCTGCCTTCCTTCTAGCCCATTTACAATTCCCGCCTGTCTGCTTCTAATACCTAGAAAGAAGTTCTACCCAGGATCTCCAGTGGTCATACCTGACAGGGACTCAGGAGCACTCACTATTAGGCAAGCCATAGCCAATACATGCTACTAAGATTCAGAGAAAGCAACATAAACAAAGTAATGGGAACCCACATAACAATGACAAATCAGAATCACAACAATAAAACCCAGACGCTTAGATGCCAGTATAAAACAGAGTCAGTAATAGACAGAACAATATGTTTTCACTAGAGCTATATCCCAACTAAGAGATCACCTGTCCTCCCAGCAGGAGTCAATACAGTCACCACCTTGGTGGAGAACAAGAAGGCTCAGCTGGTGGTGATCGCCCATGATGTAGACCCCATTGAGCTGGTGGTTTTCCTGCCACACTGTGTCAAAAGATGGGGGTGCCCTACTGCATCATCAAGGGAAAGGCCAGGCTGGGGTGCCTGGTCCACAGGAAGACATGCACCACTGTTGCCTTCACACAGGTTAACTCAGAAGACAAGGGTGCTCTGGCTAAGCTGGTGGAAGCTATTAGGACCAATTATAATGACAGATGTGACGAGATCTGCCGCCAATGGGGAGGCAACGTCCTGGGTCCTAAGTTGGTGACTCACATTGCCAAGCTGAAAAAGACAAAGGCTAAAGAACTTGCCACTAAACTGAGTTAAATGTACACTAAGTTTTCTGTAAATAAATATAATTGAAAATTTTAAATAAATAAAAGGCAAAATCTAAGAATAATAGGTGAAAAGCACAAAAGTAAAATCACAGAAGAATATGACTCTAACCTAAAGAAAGAGATGCCTATCAAGATACAAAAAGCATACAGAGCACCAAATAGACTAAATCAGAAAAGACATTCCCATGACACATAGTAATCAATATACTAAATATACAGAGTAAAGAAATACTGCTGGTGGTGGCGCACGCCTTTAATCCCAGCACTTGGGAGGCAGAGGCAGGCAGATTTCTGAGTTTGAGGCCAGCCTGGTCTACAGAGTGAGTTCCAAGACAGCCAGGGCTACACAGAGAAACCCTGTCTCAAAAAAATACTACTGAAGGCCAAAAGGAGAAAAGACCAACTAATATATAACAGTGGACTCATTAAAACAACATGTGCTTTCAATGGAGACTCTAAAAACCAAAAGGGCCTTGTTGGATGTTCTACAGTCTTTAAGAGATCACAGATGCCAACCCAGACTACTATACACAGCAAAACTTTTTTTTTCTTTTTTCTTTTTTTTGCCCAGCAAAACTTTCAATCACAATAGATGGAAAAAATAAGATATTCCATGAAAAAAAAATTAAGTAGTATCCGTCTACAAATCGACCTCTCCAGAAGGCCATAGAATTAAAAAAATCAACCCGAAGAGGTTAATCTGCACCCTTGAAAACACACAGAATCAGGAACCTTGGATCAGCAAATGAAAAGAGGAATGAAAAAAAAAAACAACCCACACTACAACAACAACAAAATAACAGAATTCAGCATTAGTCATTGATATTACTCTACATCAGGTCTCAGTACCCCAGTTTAAAAAAAAAAAAACAGACTAGAAGATTGGATAGAAAATAGAACCCATCCTTCTGCTACATTCAAGAAACACACCTTAATATTAAGGATAGCCACTACATCAGGATAAAAGGATGAAATAAAGTTACTCCAATCAATAAACAATCTAGTGTAGTCATTTAAATATCTGACAAAATTTAAGCCAAAAGTAATCAGAAGAGATAAGGAAGGACACTAGATAGTTGTCAAAGGAAAAACTAAACCAAGAGGATATTACAATTCTAAATATCTATGCAGCAATCACAAAGGCACCCAAGTTCATAAAAGTAGCATCAGGGCACTCCTTAGGAAGAGAGAAAAGCCAAAATCTAGTCAGTGGCACCAAAGAGCCCTGTAAATGTGGGGTCAAGTCAGTCTGGGACAAGCCAGTCACAAGAATTAGCTCTAATCCCCACAGAATGGACGTCAAAGATGTTATGACTGTGCTTGTTCATAAATTGCAGGGATGTAGCTCAAGAAATGAGTCAGGAAAGAGAAACATTAGTGGCAGTTGTTTGGTAAGGTAGTCAGAGAAAATATATTCACCCAAGGCAAAGAGAGAATGAAACCAGACTTTCAGTTCTACTACCATCCACCAGGCTCAAAGGACAAAGACCAGGTGTAATCTTTTTAAAAACCTGGTCCAGGACATTTCTAAGGGCTCATACTTCAAAGAGCCAACTTTTATAAAACTATAAAAGAGCATTGAGGTCGTTTGTTTGTTTGTTTGTTTGTTGTTTCTTTTTAAGAAGAAAGCATTTTTATTGGATAGCCTACAAGGGACAATGGTCTGACTGTAAGACAGAAGCCTGCAGCCAGGTTTTCCATTTCTGACAACGTAAAGGCATTGCAAGAGATAGCCAGCATTGCAGTCATGACCACACCTTAAATGTTAGAAACACTGGAGCAGCTTGCTCAAAGCCAGGGTCTCAGTGAGTCAGAGGTGCCCTCTCTCTAATTACAGAGACTCCAGACAGTGTCTCACTCTAATTAGAGAACACTGTTTGTTGTGTGGCCAACTTGCTCTGAGGGTCCGATTTTCTTATCATCTCTTCTTTCTTATTTTTGATCTGTGCACCTTTGAAGATTTGTTGATTGATTGTGTGTGTGGGTGAGGGGTGCCTATGTGTATAAAAGTGTACAATGTGAGTTCAGGTGCCAGTAGAAGACTGAAGACGATGTTGGATCCCCCTGGAACACCAGATATGGGGATTGGAAACTGAATCAGGGTCACTTCCAAGAGCATCAATTTCCAGTCCTCTAGTGCCATCTGCTTCTTTGTAAGCATCAGTTGCTCCCAAATCTCTGCCTTATGATCCTCATTTTTCAAACACATGATACACCACACACCTTGTCTGTTGTTTCACTTTTCTCTTGCATATATCCAGTTCTGCCTTCATCACCTTTCTGGGCTGGCCAATAAACTGACCATGTTCCATACAGGCAATGGCTTAAAACTGATAGGATGCCAGTAGTAACCTTCTAGAAAACATAGCTTAAGCAACTTCTTAAGGACCCACTCTGGGAGTAGCACTCACTTGTGTTCAGAAAGTATGCCCTCTGTTCTTTTAAAATTGTGCTGTCCTGATGGCTGTTCACCCTGCATCGGAATGGATTTTAGTTCTTAAAAGTGATCCTTCCAGATTACACAAAGCTTGTTCAAATCATGTGTCTTGCATAGAGGGACGGCTATCCAATCATCATGTGCGTACTCAGGAAAGAATTGTTACTGGAAAGGGAACAAAACCTCTTGTCTTTGGCCCAGCATCCCACAGAGTAGAAAACATTTGCTTTGATTCCATACCCAGGTCAATGGACCACAGAAGCCAAAATCAGTTCGTTAAAACACCACCACTGACCACAAGCCACCCAAGAATGAGACACGTTTGTAAAGACCAGCTCCTTCCCCCACATGCTCATTTTCAAGGCCATATGGGTTGGGGGAAATTGTGTGTCTCTGTTAAAGTGGTTTTCAATGTGTATGTGAATTGGTTTTCATTCTGACATGATTTCTGATTCGTAAATGTAAAAAATAAATGTCAAGGAAAAGAAAGGCTTAGCTACTGCAGATGTAAATATGCATAGCAAAGTTGCCACTGTGTTCAGAAGGTAGAGGAGAGAAAACCGTTTTAGTTATTTGCACTCTAATAACCGACATGAGGAGAACACTGTTCAAAGAACCTGTCAAAACATATCCCTAATATGTACTCTTTGAATGAAAATCCCCCCATCCCTGAGGTGGCAGGACTCATATCTGTGTTAAAGGATTTATGAAGCATTTTTTAAAGATAAAACCATTCTGTTATAATGAACTCACAAATAAAAGTAACACACAGCTTGGCAAAGCCACTTTAAACACAGACTGGCCATTCTGAAGCAATGGAGCTTCATGTAGGGTCTCACACGTTCAGCATCAATTACATTTTTATATACTCATCCAAATTATGACAGTTGAAACTAGAAAAACACATAGCTTTACAAGTTCTCTCATGACTCATGTATCTCTCTGATTACATTCTGTCCTTCCTCATTGCCTAATATAAACTCATCTTAGTCTTCTTTCTGAATATTATTTTAGACTCACACTTGGAGCTGTTCATAGACAAGCATTAATACATTATAAGTAAGTAAAGATCTGCATATGAGAGAGAACATGTAGTTTGTTTCTGAGTTTGAATCACCTCATGTGGTATCATACATTCTTGGTGAATCCACTTTTCTACAGATTTCATGATCTGATTTTTTTTAAAGACGAATAATATTCTGTTTTATCTAACTATCATTGCCTTTGTTAGGGTTTCCACTGCTGTGAAGAGACACAATAACAAAGGCAACTTGTGTAAAGGAAAACACTGAATTGGGGCTGACTTATAGGTTCAGAGGTTCAGTCAATTATCATCATGGCGGGAAACATGGCAGCATCCAGATAAGCATGGTGCTAGATGAACTAAGAGTTTTCCATTTTCATTCAAAGGAAGCCAGGAGCAGACTGACTCAGGAGCAGCTAGAGGAAGGGTCTCTAAGCACATGCCCACAGTGACTGACTTCCTCTAACAAGGCCACACTGACTTCAGCAAATGCTCCTAATAGTGCCACTCCCTGGGCCAAGCATATTCAAACCACCACAATCACATGCTTATTACTTTTTCATTGGGTGGTGTACATTTGGATTCATTTCATCTCCTTGTTACCATATATAGAGCAACAACAAACATCATGTACCAGTATCACTATGGTGGGGTATGGAGTTCTCTGAGTATATACACAGAAATGAAAGACTTACAGACTAATTAGTGCTTCATGATTGTGGAGAATTAGAATGTTATGGACTGAGTGGAAAATTATCCTGGGTGGTCTCTGGGACCCCTTAACAATGATTTATCCTACCTTTGTGCCTCAATATCCTGTGATTAACATGTGACATTTGTGTGCTGTATTAATAGACCACTAGTTTCTATCAACCTAAAACATGGAATACGACCAGATAGTATATAAGTGAGGGGGTTTCACTGACTGTGCTATAACCTACCTTTAGATGTTCAATATTTTAAAAGTGCCTTGATTTATTACTTCCTTTTTTATCTAATTGAAGAAGCATTGTGAAACTGTTATGTTGGAAAATGGTTTGGGAGAAAAACTACATCCATATTATTTGTCACTCATAATTGGCTACAGAATTACTCTCTTTCTTTTCTTCAAGGTAAGAGCTTTCTCTTTCAACACCAGTCCCAATATAAAAGGTTAATTGTGTACCCTTCAGTTAATATCAAACTGTTTTGAAGAAGGTTTGACTACAAAAAGTCAGCCAGTACCACCATAAATTTTGCAGCAATAGTTCAGGCAACTTTGATTGCTTTGCTAATTATAACTGTTTCTTAGTAAATTCTTAAGGCAGCCTTGTTCTGTTACGGATTGTAATGTAGTATGATCAAAAAACAATCTGATACATGAAGAAGAAAACAAACAAATAAAAGGATGATTTAATTAAGAAATGAGCCAGCTCTACTAAGTGCCATAGAATCAACCAAACAGTAGTTTAAATAAATATTACTTTTTGCTCTATGGGTAATTTTTTCTCTTTTCTTTCGAATTATAATATATCTTCACCCTTTCTCTAATCTCTCAAACATCTCTCTTGCTCTCCTACATCCTCTCAAATTCATGGCTTCTGATTCTTTAGTTGTCACTGTTATGCTGTATATTTTAAAAAAGAAAAGAAAAACAAAACATAGGTGTGGCCTGTTGAGTCTCTTTAGTGTTGTTTGCATGCATGTGTTTTCAGCGTTACCTCTTAGTATTGGATAACCAGCAAGGGCTCATCCCTAGGAAAGACTAACGCTTCTCTCCCAGCAGCCATTAATTACTTACAGCTCTTCATCTAGGGTTGGGACCCCATGAAATTTCCCCTTTCCATGTTTGCATTTTTATCGATTTATCTTTGTTCAAGTTTTACTTCATGCATCCATATTGTATGGATACTACGGGTCTGTACCTTCCCCATCATTTCTAGGGTTGGGGAGGTATCTTGCCACAGATGTTCTGCTTCTTGGCTCTTGCAGTCTTTCTGCCCTCTCTTCTGTAATGTTCCCAGAGGCTTAAGTTAAGAACTGTGTAGTACATGTATTCGTTGGGAATGAACACCCATGGTCAAGTGTTCTCTACATTTTAATCCAGTTTGGCTTTCTAAAATAGTCTCTGACTACTGTAAAAATAAGCTTCTTTAATGAGAAGTGAAAGCTACACTTAAATGTACATAATAGAAAAAATATTTAAAACGCAGCTAGAAATTATACTGATTTAAGAGAATATCAGTACTAAGCTCTCCTCTAAGAACTGACCTCATAAGCTATAGGTAGGTTGCTAGGTTTGCAATAACAGTCATGATTTCCCTACTATTGAGTGGGCCCTAAGATCAATTGGGCAGCTATTTGTCACCACTAAGACATAAGTGACACTCTATATTACAAGTGTTCCAATCAATATCCATCACTTATAGTAGGCACTGACAAATATTTGTTGAATGAAAGAATTATATCTAACAAGGATTGTCTTGGGCTAACACTCTCAGGAGAGCTCTTAGATCAATAAATTTAAAAGATATTAAGTTGAATAAGAGGGAAATAAGATATGGAAGGTTATTTGAAATAGAAATTCTCTAGGGAATCCTATTTTAGCACACTCCTTATCTGCATAATTCGAAATTTCATAGAACAAGGTGGCAGCTTGGATAATCTATGATAGCTGCCTAGCACTTAGGATAAATGTCAGAAAGATAAATATTCTTTTTAATCTGTTGAATGAATAGTAATTCTTAGAATAGACTTACAAACACTAAGTGTTCATCATTTATTGAGCACCAGTTATAGCACATATGTCTATTAAATATCAGAATTTAAGACCTACCCAGAAGAGTCATAAAAGGGTTCTTTGAGTCAATGTAACCTGCTTGCTCACAGTTGTCAAAATAATTTGGGTAAAATGTTTCATGCTATGCATTTCATCTCCCCATATTTTATTCTTCCATACAACAAAAATTCACACAAAAGAATGCAAACAGGAAAATGAAGCCATTGGATACAAATATCCTCAGTGAGTTTTTATGCCATGAATAAGAGCTAGAACGATAGCTCAGTCATTAAAGGTTAGGGTCACAACCATTCTACAGAGGACAGTTGACTAATCTGTTGCTGTTTGTGTAAACACACCTTGTTCTCTGTGATTTTTTTTCTACTCTTTTGTTTCTTTTCTCCATTGAACATCCTCTTCCCTCATTGGTTATACAACTGAATTTGAAGGCTCAGCTCACTCAGATATCAAATAAAAATTTCTGAGAGAACTTGGAAGTGAAATAATAAAAGCTAAAGTTATGTATAAATATTTTACTATCTGAGTTTTTGTATAAATTTCTCCTGATAATCTTGTTTGTTTTTATTAGTGCACAGTAGTCATAAAAAGTTTTAAGCAAAAGGTTAATGACAATGATATTAAACAGGATACTTATCTAATATTTAATGTTTAACAGTGTGTGTATGTGTGTGTTTTTTGTATAGTTAAAGCAATAATCGTACCAAAGCTTCTTAGAATTTTCTTTGGAAGATTCAGAAGAAAGTATTCTTTAGGGTAGAAGCCAACCAAAGGTCTTTTTAGATAAGAAGATCATGAGAATTTTTTTAGAACAGAAAAAAGAAGATAAGTTTGAACAAATCCTAATAAAGAAGCGGATACCGGCAGCAAGAGAAAAGATGCAGTGGGTTTGCAAAGTATCTGTTGATGTAAGATCCACAGTGGCAAATGAGGTAGTATTCTAAGATACAGTAGATTATTTTAAATTAATTTTGAAAATTTTATTCATGTACATGATGAAATATGATCATATCTACCCCATGTTCCCCCTCAAACTTCTCCCCTATTCTCTCAACATGACCCCTCCTAATTTCATGTATATCTTTCTTTTGATAACCCAGTGAATCCAGTTAGTGCTGCCAATGTGAGCAGAGCCACCAGTGGGAAAACGACTTCCTGTTAGACCTCCTACCTCTTCACTTTTCCCCTTAATTGGAATCATACAAAGCCGGACAGAGGACTCACAGGAATCTCGGTGAAGAAGAAAATTTCCGAGAAACGAACTGCAACCAATAGAAATCTGAATTGAATTATATGAAGAAAAGTCAAAACTAGTGTAAAACAAAAATAAATATAAGAGCTGGCACCAAATAAACATAGAGAAACTTACTAATGAAAAAGGTTTTTTTCAGGCAATAAAACTTAGCCAATACTTATGTGGTGGAAAATCTCAACCTCCGTCCACTTTTCCAGGATTATAGGGTAAGTTTTAATTATGAAGGCTCCAGAGACTTTTCTCAAATACAAAATACTACTTAAAGATACAGGATATCAAATTCCACCTTATGTAACATAATGCATAGAAGTTGGTTTCCTGGGTTTTGTCATGAGGAAAACACTTCCAAATAAATTACTTTCCAGTTTAGCATATTTTTCTGCTTATTAGGGACCAGTTTGGTGATGCTTTGAGAGATGGAACCCAGGTAACTTCCATCTTTAAGTTGTCATGTTTCCTCCTCTTCACTACAACAGTACATGGAGCATCCGTTGACTACCCCTCTCCCTCCCAAATACTACCATAAGTACATTTGTTTTATGTGAAAGACCAAGTTCAAATGTCAAAATCGTTAAAAGGTCGGCAAATTGATTGCAGTGAGGTAGAAATACCTTCGTGTACTTGAGCAAACATTCGTTTGCTTTGTATTTTTATTTTAAAACAATTCAGGAATGGAGATAGGCTCAATAGTTAAGAGCACTGGCTGCTTCTCCTAAGGACCTAGGTTCAATTCCCAGCACCCATGTATATTTGTGTGTGTTTGTGTGTTTGTGTGTGTGCATTTATATGTGTATATACATACATATTTATATGTATATATATTTTATATATGTATGTATACATACAGAGATACATGTTATATACATTTATCTCTGTGTATGTCTGTCTGTGTGTATGTGTGTACAAGAGAGAAAGAGAGAGAGAGAGTGTTGGGTATAAATTACTAAATGTCCAGCAACCATTACTGAAATAGAATTATTCAATAGAAAGTATTACTGTTATAGAAATCATTAAACTCTTTAAAATCTACTTAAGGTTGCATAAGAGTTCATAGTAGGTTATACGAACATATAAGGGTTAGCAATAAAAAATATGAGGACACCTTCATTTAACTTAGTTTCATGCTACATCTTAGAGAACTACACCTTACTTCCCATGATACAACTATTGTGCAATGCCTTGAGCCTATCACATTGCCTTGGTGCACAGCAGGCTCTACCTTTCAAGTATTGCCACTACAATACAGTGTTTGCTCCATGGTGAAGCTGCCTAATGGGCCATTTCTCAAAACATAGTCCCAAAAATGTTTGCATGAGTTAAATGGTGGCAACAACTGGTAATAGTTTTATTTCCAATGTATTCATCACTTGTGATCTACCCATATAACACGTACTTTGAAATTTCTTGTAAATATTACGAGAAATAAGTATCAATTCCAATACATGCAAATGATCTGTGACTATCATCAATTTCAACCTCTAATGATGTAACTATTTAGAGGCTTTGAGGTTGGGGCTAATCAAGATGTGATTTGCAATTAGTCAGTAAAGATTGTTGTAGGATATAACCTAAAAGTAGATTTCTCTATTCAAAGTTAATAATTTAGAAATAGTAGTGAAACCCCTTCTTGCTTTATTCTGGCAGACCACAGAGCACATATTCTTATTTCATGAATTTGGCTACACATTATACTTGAAGATTAACATATTTTCCTTGGGAGAATCATTAGTCACCATTGGACTAATAATACAAGGTACAAGTGTCAAATCATTTTGGGTGTATATAACTTCCTACTTAAGAAGCTGTTAACTTCCTGATCAATAACTACAACCTAGGGATCCAGGATATCTGTGCTAGAAATCTTCCACATAAGAGTAGACTAGTCTTCCATGTCCACTTGGTCTCAACACAGCCTTATAACATAACCAACCCTTTTACATGTTTGGACATCTCACTTAATGCAACTCTTAAAATACCATAGAAACTTAAAAGTGCCATATAAACTTCATAGAAATATGCACACAAAGCCTCTAATTTACATGTACCTGAAGAAGTCTTGAGAACGTTCTAGAGAAAACCATTGCTTTGGTATTTTTAGTGAAAACTATTCCCGCTAACATGATGGTGAAAGCTACAACAGTATTTTTCTGTTACTCAAAAAAAAAAAAAGCAATATTTGTAAAAGAGACAAAAACCCAATTTATAGTGTTTAAGGATTATTTCATGTATTTTAAAATAATGTATTTTAAAAAAAATAAAATAAAACATGCTTTTTTATAGGATGGGGTTTATAAGGTTTTTCAACTGGTAAGAGGTAATTAGTTGAGTAGTAAGAGTGAGAGAGTTCAACTTGCTAACCAGGGCAACTTGAAAGAGGGACAGCAGCAAAGTTTTTCTCAAAGTGAAAACAGATCTTGCTTTCTGGAACCAGCAGTTTGCAAAAGAGATAGATGTAGAAGAAACAGATCTCCCTCTGTCCCTATGGACCTCAGGTATGCGGCTGCTCAAGTCCAGTCCAAACCTGAAAGTTCATCTTAGATTCTGTCTCTCGTCCTCTACAGTTAATAAATCAGGACATTCTGAAACTTTGAATCTCTGTCTCATTTTCCACATCTTCAAAGAACGATTTCTGTAGCTTCCTACATCTTCCTACTACCCCTCATCCTTTATTTCATTATGACATTTTGTCTCTAAAAAAATACTTTTAAAGGTTTTTTTTTAATTTTAAGTAAATTGGCCATTCATATGCTTAATATTTACTTGAAGTCCATATCGTATAGTGTAGGAGAACTGTTCCTGGTACTCGGTATACAGCTGTAATCCCAGCCTTTGAGAGGTGAAGGCAGGTAAATAAGAATTGAAGGCCATATTTTGCTACATAATAAGTTCAAGGTCAGCCTGGGCTACATGAGAATTGTCTCCAAATAGGAATAAAAACAAAACAAACAAACTAGTCTACAGAGAAGCACATAATGTGTAATGCTTTTCTTAGTGCCCTAAGGGAAGCTTATCCCTTGGTGCTCCACCATACTCAGTGCCTAAAGCATGTCTTTATAGTAGTTTTCCAACGTCATCATTCCTTTTTATTTTGCCCAGAATTTCCTTGTCTTTCCTTTCCTTTGCCTAACAACTCTTTATTAATCAATAGGCTGAATGGTTCTTCTACTTAAAACTTCCAGATCTCATCTCTTTTCTAGAGTTCTATCATCACCCACATAGTACTTGGCATTGCCAATAAGTTGGCTGGGGTCAGTCAAGGAAAGTTCAATGGCTGATGACTGACAGCTTTTGTTTCTCTTGATGTTTGGATGCAGAGAGCAACAGAAACTGGTGGATAGATGGTGACCCAAATGGAGGAGTCAAGTGTAGCAGGACTCCAGCACCTAGACTCTTCACTCTGCAGATATTATAGCTCTTATGTAAGCATAGGAAGTCAGAACTCCTCATATTTGGCCTATGTCTGGCATTAAAATTTCCAAGCTAACCTAGGCATTCTTTGGAATCCCTGAACCCTTCAACAGGAGTGAGTGTTATTGCTCTCACCTTGTACTCTTTAACTATAACCTGAAAACATGAGAGCTCTTCCAGTGACCAGGGCCTGTGAGTTCTTGTTCCTGGTTCTTTCTAGTCTTCATTAAGTCCCTCATCCTCAACTCTGTTCACCCTTGATTTCTTCTTCTACTACCCTTCTTCTGCCATGTCTGCTTGGGAACTCTCCAGGTTCTCCTCCTATAGGTGTCAAGCACCTGGCTGTGCTCTCATCTCCGCATTTCAGTGGTCTTTCTTCACATTACCTCATCGATCAGTACTACTCAAAGGAAACAACGACTAACAGAGAATCCTCTAATTCCTAACGACTGTTGCAACACTAAAGGAAAGAACACAGAAGAGTCTCCTAAGAAGCACCTAAGTGAGTTTGGGCATCTTAAAAAACATAGCTAGAAAAAGGATGCCTGGGCAAACCACACCCTTGCTTCTTTTACACCATAAAATCCCTACGCTAAATCACCAGGGGATCAAGGAAATGGCAAAAGAGTCAGCTAGCTGTCACTGAAAGCCTCTTTGAGACTTTTTCAAACAACCTTTGAGACTGTACCATGGCAGTCAGCTGCTCTTATTGTGGAGTTTGCTCATGATCTCCATGGGATACAGTAAGGCTGATAGGGCAGTAAGGGAGAATCCAGCAGTTGATTCTCAAATTGTCTCATTTTTCAACTCCTCTTGTGTTTACCCAACAGTAAACACCAGAGGAATGCTTAAAAGAAGGGTGTAAGGAACTTATTAACACTAACATGATTTTAGCAGATTTTAACAGTTCTTTAATGTGACTTTCTACCTACTTTTTCCTCTAGAAGAAAACCCCTCTATTTTACTTGTCAAATGTTCCTTATTCCCTAGAGCATTTAAGTAAGAAACATTTCTCATTAAGTTTTGCATGTAGATGTGGTGTCTACAACTCTTATTTGCACTTAAGGGCTCTGGAATTGACGGTATGAAATCCATGCTGTCTCAAACCCAGCCATCTGGAAGCTGGGTCTGAGGACTGAACTTCTGAACAAGGGATGCCTTGACAGAGTGTTCTTAAGAAATACCTGTAGGCCAATGACAGCATCATGACATAGCAGACAGAGAAGCTAAGCAGGTCCCATTCTAATTGGGCATAATCTCAATGGGAACTCTAGAACATTCTGTGGTATGCAGAACTATGTCTCTTTGGGCGAGGATTCTGGAACTTCAAGTTACTCAACTACTATACTTTGCCAATGACTACAGGGTAGTGATGTCAGGAAGTACTGTTCAGTTCCAGCAACCAGGTCACCCAGGGCAGGTTTTGTCAGCAAAAGGAATTGTCTGTGAAAGGAAATTTGTCGGCTTTCGTAAGTCCACACTCACCGTAGCAACATCTCAGGGCTGTATGGAACCTCACCACCTTTTACTGTAAACTTCAGTGCAATCTCTTTTGGGAATACGTTATGAGGTGGGAGGATGCTGTCTTGTTTGGTTTTGTTTCCTCCTATCTGACTGTTATCTTAATTTGGTCAGTCACTAGCCCTAGATCTTGAACTACCGTTAGGGCCCAAACATCACTGAAGGAAGACCCCAGACTTAAATAGTATGCAAAGACAAAGAGCATTTATTCTGCAGATATTACCAGCATGCACGGCTCAACCATTCATCAAAATATCGATGAACCGATTAGCTCAAAAGTCCCCTTTTAAGCAGGGTTAGGGGAATTTTCCAGAAGATTTAAGTCATCTCTAATATAAGTTGGTAGGAGGCAAAGCAGAGAAATTACTACAATTTTGATTAGTTACTAAGTTAGTTTTATTATATTTGGTGAGACCTTGAAGAAACAATCTCAGTTCCTGCCTTGTTATCTCCTCTAGCTGGGTGTCCCAGGAGCTGACTCAGCTCCAGACTTATGCTCCCTAAGTCAGGATGGTCACAGATCAATGACCTCATGAGTGTCATAGTGAAAGTACACAATGAGGCAAAGGTTCTGCTATGGGGTAGTTCTAATCAGCTGAAACAGAAACGTCCTAGGGGTGGTATTCATTATAGAGTCTATATAGTCATGTATATAGTGTGACCCCCAAGTCCCCAGAACACATCCAGAATATTTTTTAAGCTATTTTGTCTTTTAAATTACCATAGTTCCCTTTTTCTGTTGTTGTGGCACAATCCTATGTGTTCTATCTGAGGTTCTGAATCCATTCAAATCATTCCATGATCGAAGTAGACAAATGGTTACTTACATAATGAATAAAATGCCCAGAAAGTTGCAAAGCACATTAAATCTATGTATCATTAAGTCTGTTATGTCTTTGTAATATTTCCTGGATACTTGATAATAAAGGACACATCATCAGATTTGAGGCATTAGTTTCATAATAGAAGCATTTTCAAAATTTGCATCTGCAAGCCAGAGAAACATCCTTTTGAATAAACCTGTAGTGATACTCTTGCAACATTTAGACATGTCTGCCCACATACAATCACACAAATAAAACAAATGGAAATTATCTCTAAGCCATATTTTCCTATCCTGTCATAATTAGTGAATTATTGTAAACATTTTCTAAAATTTCCAAATACTTCCTCAAATGCATAATACAAGGTATCAGAGAACACTGAAGACAAAACTATGTCCCCAGAGCAAAATTTTCTTCTAGATTACAAATAAACAGGAGGGAAAAAAAAATCAAGAGAGGATGTGCCCAAGAACACGTATGCAAATTTTAATCAACAGAAACACAAAGGCTTGCATAGCACCGAGAAGCCGCTGACCTTTTGGAGTTTAATTTCGCTCCTTTCTAGTTGTTGTGCTGGATTGTGACCACAGTTTCCTATTAAGATCACCACACATGAAATGAAAGAGAAATCTACTTGCTTGAAGCTCATTTGAGGCAGTATTTATAAAAGTACAATGGCGTCATGTGGCACATTAGTAATGGGTAGGGCAAGGTACACAAGAAATGTCAATAGCAGTCATGTGTGACAGAGAGCAGGGGAGAGAGCATATTAATTCTGGAAAATCTGGCCCGGCTCCAAGGATTTTTACAATCCCCAGACTATTTTTAAGAAGTTCTCAAAATTGAATCACACATTTAAAATGGGGAAGAAAAAAAAAAAACCAAGTAACTGAATCCAACTCAGGTATGAAAGTGAAGATAAGAAAACGTAGCCAGCCCTTGGCTGCGTGCTTCAAGCAGATAAAAATGGAAAACGGCCAAACCCTTTGACTGTGGGAAAGCCTCCGCATTTGCATTTTGTTTTATTTGATTCTTCAGGCAGTATATTAACGCACAGGGGATTACTATTATAATTTCCATTAGCATCGAAAGTGCTAGATTCCAGTTGAACGCATAATGTGTTATTGAAAACTTGATTTCTAATTTTTAAGGGTTGAAAAAGCAAGTGATTATAGCCTTCTTCGAAACACTTAAAAAAAAAAAAAAAAAAAAAAGACCTTCCATTAAATTAGTTACTCAGAAGGGAAGTGATGTAGTAATAAGAATGAAAATTGGGCTGTTTTTATCTATGTGAAACGAAGAGAACGATAAAATGAAACAATAAAATTAGCTCACTTACTTAACAAACAGATTTTCACTTACTAATATTGGATTAAATGTAGGGTTGGCATGAAGCAACTTTTAAAGGGGGTTATTTGGATAAATTAAGATTCATACACATGGAGATTGGATACTTGAAGTTTTGAAACTTTCGATTGTCATATGAAAGAAATTCCAAAAGTATGTTTCACTCTTCATTATTATTTTAGCTGAAGAAATGGAGCAAACTTTTAGGAGTGAAGGTTGTTTTGAAGACATGAGACAATTTTAGGTCGCAAGCATATATGTAACTGTGTCTGTCCCTAGACTGACCAGACACTTGTCAGAGCTCTCAGAAGTGCCCAAGGTTGCATGCTCATAACTGCAAGCATACATCCCATGTTTCTATCTTTCCGAACAACCAACAAGCCAATATTTTTTATTAGTATTTATTCTTTTCAGTCACATTGTCCACCCTTTAATATTTTGAGTAGTGGTTTTCTTTGTTGCTAATTTCAGCTCCTGGTTTCTGGTTCCTGTCATTCATCTTTTCCCTTCCGTCCATACTGTGTTCTTGCTTTCTTTTTCTTTTGGTTTTTTTTTTTTTAGTTTTTTTTTTGGTTTTTTTGTTTTTTTCGGGACAGAGTTTCTCTGTGTAGCCCTGGCTGTCCTGGAACTCACTCTGTAGACCAGGCTAGCATCGAACTCAGAAATCCGCCTGCCTCTGCCTCCCAAGTGCTGGGATTAAAGGTATGCGCCACCACTGCCCGGCGTTCTTGCTTTCCTTTGTGGTTTTTTTTCCTTATGTTTTTTCCTTACGTTGTGTGTTTTTTTGTTTTCCTTTTTTTCCCCATTTGTGTGTTTATTGTTGTTTGTATCCCAGAGTGGACAGAACTTACTATGGAGTTGAAGATGACCCTGCCTTCACCTCCAGCGTATAGTATTATGTCTGGCTACTTTGGATTTCTTTTTTTTATATTTGTTTTTTATTTTTATTGATGTGTGTGTGTGTGTGTGTGTGTGTGTGTGTGTGTGTGTGTGTGTGTGCATGTGTGCGCCTTCAGAGGTAGAAAGAGGGCATTAGAGCCTCCGAAAATGGAATTGCAGATAATTAGAAGCTATATAACCTGGGTATGGGGACTCAAATTCCTGTCCTCTGGAAAAGCAGCAAGTGTTCATAACCATAAAGACATCTCTTGCTCTGTATCTGAAAAGTCCTCATGTGTCTACTTTCATGGAACAAAGCACTGGTTTTGAAAGAAAGCACTGTATTTGAATAAATGGTTATGTGTCCACAATTTTTTGTTGGTATTTTTAAAGACTATTTCTGTGTGTTCTCTTGCTCAGGAGCCTTATTTTTTTTTAATTTCATCCTCTTTTTCACTTATTTCGGGCATTTGAGAATGGCAAACACCTGAGAGTTTCTGTGTATTCGACTCACTTCTTACTTTTGACAATAATGTCATTGTGTACTTTCCTCCAAGGCTTTTAAGGTGTTTCCCAACTCTTTCTTAAATAATTAGGGTTCCTATTTTTTATGTTTCCATGACAATATCCTGCATTCTGATACTTCAAATAAAAATACTTAAAAGAAAATACATTTTTCTTGACTATATTGCTTGTCTCAAAGAAGAGTATTCTTTAAAGACATTTTGGGGGAGCATGAATAATTGCAAGTATCATTTCAGCTAATGATAGTTCCTTACAGGGCAGCTACATCCTCAATACTAAACTAGTAGACTTAAAGCAGGAAAAGGATCCAGAGTCATGGTCAGGATTTTCTGAAATGTCCAATAGTCCTTTCATTAACCATAAAGCTAGGCTTTCACAAGTCTAGTCATTACACAGAGTTTCTTTGCCATAAAAAGAAAATAATTATGTTGTTGCAGAGGTTAAAATAGCTTTATTTAGACATGTAGGTATTTTGATGGTTAGTTTCATCTCAGTGACTTTTGTCATGAAATTTGACCCTAGTATGTATTTTAAACCTTGACTCTGGATTCTGAACCCCAAATGCACTAAGGCACTGGCTGGTTACTCTGTCCTGTTGTATTTATTGTTATGAAGTTTCCTCCCACAAGCTCTTCTTTTTGTCTTCCCATTCCCCTGACCCTCCTGTTCTTTAGCTGACTAGTCCTTGACATATAGAAGATATTACCCTAAAGAAGACCTCCACATCCCTGCAATTGACACCAGAGCACCCACAGCAAACGTGTCAGAACTGAGTCTTGACTTTGCACACAGATTCTTTTCAGCCAGCTTAGTGTGTTTTTGTGAAAACAATCAACAAAGAAAACATATTTTGGAGTTCAAGATGAAACTAATATTTACCACTAAAAATCTCACAAGAACTGGTAATATGGGTATTAGGGAGAGAAATACATACATGGAAAATGTTACTAAGAGGTGGCTTTCACCATATACTGACTAAGTGTTATGGGAATAGATTCCATTTTCAACTGAATCATTTATATGTTAATAAGGTATCAAGAACAGTGATGTGGCTACCAATGGAATTAATCACATGTTTTCTATTTAATCCAAAGACACTATGGGATATGCAAATGTTCAAATGTAATATTAATTGAAGAAAAAAATAATATGACCTTGGAAAGTAGTCAACCAGAAATAACTGTTTATATAACACAAAAGCTCCTTCATGTGAAAATAATATAGCAGTGAGGAAAGAAGGAAAGACTTGATTCTACCACACATTAGTAAATCAAAATATGAGCTTCTCCAAAAGAATATGCCAAAAATATGATAATATAAAAAAAAACTTGAACTTATGTAAAGGAAGAGTGAATACAGTCTATTACTTCCCAATAATGAGACATACATACTTCAAAATGAGGCTGACTTGCATAGTATATTCAATACAATAATGCAGATAAAGTATGGCTCTTTACAGAGTAAAGAGCCATTTTTACCCATTAGTTTAATGTTAGATTAATTATCTGAAGAACATAAAGGTTGAGCTAAATACTTCTTGAGAAATACAGCCAAGTATTACTAAACTGTCTTATAATGGCTAGATCAGTTAATATGATAGATAGATAGATAGATAGATAGATAGATAGATAGATAGATTCATAGATTCATAGATAGATGGTAGATATATGGGTGTCTTTGTTAGAAATTTCTTTTGATGTGATGAAACACCGTGACCAAAGAAAGATGGGGAGGAAAGTGTTTATTCTATTTAAACTTCTCTATACATCACTGTTCGTCACTGAAGAAAGTCAAGCAAGGGGAGCTGATGCAGAGGCATGAAAAACTGCTGCTTACTGGCTTGCTCCTCAGAGTTTGCTCAGTCTTTCTTACATCCACAGTGGACTAGGCATTCTCCGATCAATCACTATTTAAGAAAATGCCTACAGGTTTGCATACAGCCTGGATCTTATGAAGGCAATTTCTCAGTTGAGGTTTCCTCTTCTCAGATGATTCTAGCTTGTATTAAGTTGATCAAAAATTAGCCAGGACAGTGAGTAAGAGACATGTTATTGGATATGATAGATATGATAAAATGAATATTCATTACACATGCCTGTATACACATATACATGTATCTTACACTTCCACAGAAAACTTCTATTACATATAATGTAAGCCTCTGAAGGCTCAGTAGGATAGTAAAGGATGCTCAGACTTCAGGGAAGGGGAGGGAACTGTGTAATAATGCATTTTTAGAGTCTAAATTGAACTATATGTTTGTGACAGTTATTTAGGAAATTCCAAGTTTTTCATGGTCTCTTTAAATATGGGGTCTGGCAATAAAAAATAATCTGGCATTTATCTTGTGGAATTCAGGGAACCACAGAAGCCCAAATAAATTTAATTTCCATAGTCCCTGTGATTTTAGTACTCGTTTACTGCATGGAAACTCTGTGTTTGCTATTAAATTAAGACTACGAATATCATGTAATGTATAAACTACAAATATGTCATAACTCTGGAATGCTAATATAAACTTCAGTAGCTACAAATATAAGCAAGGCTATGAATCCCCACTGTATTGAGGAACCCATCATTTCAGAAGCTCAGAGTCAGATGTGGCGAAGGTGGTCATTTACATATGCCCTTCCATTTCTCAGAGCCGCCATGCGTATGCTATAAAACAGATAGAAAAATGTAATGAATTTATTTTTAAAGGGATTATATTTCTTTTTCAGAAGTAAGTCTCACAGAAGCACAGTGGTACAGCACTCAGGGTGCAAACTGAATCTTTCTGAATTCAAACTCAGGCTGACCTATGCATCAAATTTTAGGCCCATGAAGGCAATACAGTGAGACTTTATCTCAAAAAGAATGGAACCAAAATAAAAATTAACACCCTTGTCGGGGCTTAAGCAGGTATGACCACCATAGACTCATGTGTTTGAATGCTTGGGTCATAGGGAGTGGCACTATTAGAAGGTATAGACTCATTGGAATAGATATGGCTGTTGGAGGAAGAATGTTACCGTGTGGGCAGGCTTTGAGGTCTCCTATGTTCAAGCTCTGCGTAGCATAGAACACAGTCCCCTTCAGCTGCCTGCAGAACAAGACATAGAACTTTTGGCTCCTTCGGCACCAAGTCTGCCTGCACAGTGCTGTGCTTCACACCAAAATTATAATGGACTAAACCTCTGAAACTATAAACCAACCTCAATTAAATGTTTCCTCTTATAAGAGTTGCCATGGTTGTGGTGTACCTTCACAGCAATGGTAATCCTAAGGTATCTCCTAAAAAACATTTTGTTGACAATAGTATTAAATGCTTAAAGTAGTAAACAAAGACAGATTTGTTCCTGAAAATGAAGATGAAGGCAAACACTGAGCTGCTATGCTATCAAGTAGTGTATCCTAAGGAGAATCAACACTACATATGAGTATTTACAACATCCCTGAAAGAAAAAAACAATGTAAAGAGAATGAGGAGTTTAATTCCTAGTCACAAATGTTGGGACTCACACAAAGTTCCATGCAGATGGAAAGGTTCTGTGTATGTAGCCACCAGCAGCCGTGGACAAACTGGGTTCCCCGGAAAGGAGGGCTGGAAATGCAAAAGAGACAGGGGTGAAAGAAACATGGAGCTAAGACAAAGATCTCTGATCAAGGCTCAAAGTTCAATTTTCAGTACTTATATATTTAGGTAAAGCCCAGAGAACCCATCCCATTTTAACTGGATTATGTCGCAAGGCAAGGTCAGTTCTACGTTGAGGAACTTGCAATGAAAATAGTCAAGGAACAAGCAAGGCAATAAACAAAGTCCTGAGGTCACTCCCACAACAGTGCTAATCAGGGTGATCAAGATATCTGAGCCTACTTCCCTGTCCTAGCCTAAAGTCATATTCATTCCTGAAGCCTAGTTCTTTGTTCTAGCCTAAGATTTAGATTCCTACCTGAAATTACTTCCTTGTTATGGCTCAATGTCAAATCCCTGCCTGAAGCCCATTTCCTTGTCTTTGGCCAACTCCTGCCAAGTAGCCCCAAAAGCTCTCCACATGTGTAGAAAGGTCACATGTAAAAACAAATTTACTTTTATTTGTTCATTCATTTATTTAAAGATGAAATTTTATTATGTAGTCCAAGATGGCCTGGTACTTACTATATAATTTATTAGCTTCTATGGTGATCAAAATAAGAATGGTGCCAGTATCTTTGAGTACTTAGTCACCATAGAATAGAACTGTTTGAGAAGGATTAGAAAGATATGAGTCATAACTTTGTAAGTGTAGGTGTGGACTTGTTGGATGTGTCACTGGAGGTGGCTTTGAAATTTCAAAGGCCCACACCAGGTCCAATGCCTGTCTTCCTGCCTGCTGCTCATAGATCAGGATGCAAAGCCCTCAGCTTTGCTTCAGTGCCATGCCTGTCTCCTT
Source organism: Rhabdomys pumilio (assembly GCA_030674055.1). NCBI lineage: Eukaryota > Metazoa > Chordata > Mammalia > Rodentia > Muridae > Rhabdomys > Rhabdomys pumilio. Next base: position 46,262,495 of record JANHMN010000011.1, read on the forward strand.
GGAATCATGATGATAGTGGGCTAACCCTCTAAAAGTATAAATAAGCCTCAAATTAAATATGTGAAGGGAGGAATTTCTTTTCTGGTCCAATCTATTTCAGGTTCTGTAGGCTTCTTGTATATTTATGGTCATCTTTCTTTAGGTTAGGGAAGTTTTGTTACTATGGTTTTTTTGAAGATATTTGTTGAAGATCCTGGTCCTTTAAATTGGGAATCTTCACTCTCTTCTATGCCTATTTTCCTCAGGTTTGGTCTTTTAATTGTGTCCTGCATTCCCAGGATATTTGGGGTTAGAAGCTTTTTGCACTTCGAATTTTCTTTGACTGTTGTGTCAATGTTTTCTGTGGTAATCTTCTACATGTGAGATTCTCTCTTTTCTCTTGTATTCTGTTGGTGATAACTCCTGATCTCTTTCCTAGGTTTTCTATCTCCAGGGCTGTCTCCCTTTGTGATTTCTTTATTGTTTCTATTTCAATTTTTAGATCTGGATGGCTTTGTTCAATTTCTCGACCTCTTTGGTTTTGTTTTCCTATATTTCTTTAAGGAACTTATGTGTCTCCTCTTTAAGGGCTTCTAACTGTTTACCTGTGTTCTCCTGTATTTGGTAAGAAAGTTATTTATAGCCTTCTTAAAGTCTTCTATCATCATCATGAGATGTGATTGTAAATTAGAAACTTGCTTTTCTGGTTTGTTGGTGTATCCATGGCTCTCTGTGGTGGGAGAACTGGGTTCTGATGATGCCAAGTAGTCTTGGTTTTTATTGTTTATGTTCTTTCACTTGCCTCTCGAAATCTGGTTATCTCTGGTGTTAGCTGGTCTTACTGTCTCTGCCTGGAGCCTGTCCCTCCTGTAATCCTGGTTATGATGGACCTCCTGGGAATCAAGCTGTCTCTGAGTGGGGGGAGGGGCATGGAGTACCTGATGTGCCCCAGGGCATAGTTGTGGACATGAAAAATGATGAATCTCCAGCAAGGTAAGTCCTATGTACACTGGACCCCATGGGGTTCTCAATTAGGCCAGGTATTAGGGTGGAGGGGTCTCACCTCTGAGCCTGGTTGTGATGGACCTCCTGGGATTCAAGCTGTCTCTGAGTGTGGGAGGAAGTCTAGAGTGCTATCACTGCCCTGGGCAGATTTGCTGGCCAGAAGGAAGATGTGTCTACAGCAGGGCGGCTCATCCAAGTTTCATGTTTCTTAATACTTAGGTTCTGTACACTATCCCACATGCGTTCATTACATCTACTGCCAACTTACAACAGTGAGAACTTTGTAACATGCCTATCCACCTCATTCACACAGCCAGGACAGAGAACACTGAATGTGTAAACATGACTTTCCAAGGCTCATCTTTGGAAATATTGAGTTTATGAAATTCACTATTGATATGAATCTACATAGACACATACGTACCTACATACCAATGTACTTGAGCATGCTATCCTGAGTTTTCCTCACATTTGAAGGTATCGTTGAAATTAAAACTATATCATGAAATCTTTTCTAGGTAACCCAACCAGAACTATTTCTCCCTACATGTATACTATGGTGTACAGGTTAAGATGTCCGTGTTCTGTACTCCTCACACATATTTTTAGATAAAGAATGGTTCAGGTAGATCCTTATACCTACCACATTTTTCTAGCCACTGATGGAAAGACTGGCTACGTCCTCACACTGACCCACAGGACAATCAGCTCCCTGTTATTCATCAAGTTTGAGGGGAGAAGTTTATCCCAGAGCTCCATTAAAGTAAGATGGAATTTCAAGGTGACTGGAGCTAGGAAAAAGACAAAAATCTTCTAAAGGACCTATTAAAGTTAAGAAATAAAAACTAAAACACTAGAAACAAACTCACAAAGCAGTCACGTTTCCATGGACATTTGAAGCCGCAACATAAATTCGGTCTTAGCACATAGTAACTTGTTAGCTTAATTTCTGGCACATGGACCCTTGGTACTTGTCCTCAGCAACCCTTGTTGATTCCAGATGCTGTAAGACTAATTGGAAGACTATTTAGAGGGGAACTTTTATGCTGTCCATAGCTCCAGGTACTGGGCCAGCTGGATGTTTCCTCACATTCCACACTCAGGGTTTTATCTGAACAACTACTCAGCACGCTCTGTCCTTAGCCATTGTAGAAATACAAAAGAAATTTACACCGAGATTCTATCTCATTTCAATCAGAAAGGCCATCATCAAGAAAACAAACTACAATTGTTAGCTGGTTGGCTCTAGGTGGGGTTGATAGAATGTTTATACACTTTATACTCTGGAGATGGAAATGTAAAAGTGTAGTCATAGTAGAAACCATTATAGAAGGTCCTCAAAAAAATAAAACTTTTATATGATCCAGCTAGACTATACCTCAGTATATACAGAAAGAAGACTTGGTCCTCTTATTAGAGAAATTGATGAACAACTGTAAACTGTATTTGTTGTGGTACTACTCAGAATAGCCAAGTATGGCCTAATGACCATCAACAAATACATAGATACACTGGAATCTTAGTTATAAAGGATAACACTTTGTCACATGTAAGAAAATAAATAAAACTGGAGATAACCATGAACACAAAACAATACAGGCTCAGACAATTATATTGTATGTATCATTTTCTATGTGGAATTTAGACTGTAAAAAACACAGAAATGGATGAGGACTTTTTGGGAAAAGTAAAAGGAACAGAGGGAGAAGCAAAGGAGGAATAAGAAGGTGATGGAGTCAGTGACTGTGGCCTAAGAACCTAGATGCAGATGTATAAACTTTTCATAACAAACAAAATAATAAATTACTTTGTATAATTAATATGTTAATTTTTAAAACTTAAAAAGCTCTGGCTTTCTACATCTTGAGAAAAGCACCTACTATTTAGCAAATGGCATGCCCTTGACTGCCTGTCACCAATCTCCCTTTCAATTTTCAAAATTATTCATCTAACAGACTCTGTTACAGGCCAGGTATGCAAAAAACAGCAAGCTCCCTTGGGTCAGTTATAACCCTTGAGCATAAGTTGAGAACCTCACATTTAGTTCATCACCTTGCCTCAGCTGATTGGCACCACTCCAAGAATCTTCCTTCTTCTGAAGTACTCTCTGCCTCTGCCTCCATCCCTGCCCAGTGAGTCACAGATACAGATTCCTACCTCGACTATTGCATATGCCATTGGCCCTAATTTGACAGCTCAGTTTCTCCCAAAAATGGTCACTTTTAGTTTTCTGTCAATCTGTGGAACACAAAATGGTATTCATACAGCCAGTCTCTGAAGAGCTGACAATTTCTCCCGCTATCTCATATTTTCCAAATGACATCCTGCAAAGCCTTGTATGTATTATCAATTAGGCACTGTCAAAATGCACAGTTTTATACATCGGTAATATGTTTAATGCCAGTAGATAACTACAAAGAATAAAGTTCTTTGGAATGGAGAAAATAAAACCTTAGGTGATGAAGGCTCTGAGACAAGTTGCTTACCTACAAGTTAGCTAACTGCACAAAATCATCAGAGAAGGAAATTTTAATAAATGAAAAAGTACACATGTAGTCATCAAAGCTTGTTCTCTTACACTTTCTCTGTTATTCAGCCTTGATCAAATCAAGTTCTTTAAGGCAGTAATGTTTTTCACAAAAGTTCTCTTCTCTTCTCTTCTCTTCTCTTAAATGATAGCAAACACTATCCCCTGTTGGTTTTCTCCATCAAGGGAAGGTAGACCAAGAAGTATCTTTGAAAAAAAACTGAAAACAATTTACTATAGACTAAGAATAGATACTGGGCAAAAAATGACACAGATTCAGGATTCACAGAACCCCGGCCTTGGAGGGCATGTAGCCACACCACAGAATTCCAGAGAATGTTCCTGTGTATGTGGCAGGTGTCACAAATGGACATGAGTGACCTTGAGAAAATTCTTTAAATCCTAATCATGGCAAAGATGCAGCAGGCTGTCACAGGATCAAAAGAGATCCTGCTGACAGGAACCATGAATTTTGTAAGCTTAACTTACATGAATGGATAATGGAATATTCATTCTTTTCCAGCCAACCTATACATAAGTCCAAAAAATTTGTGTGGCATACTCTGTGGAAGGCTCAGGACTTGCCCCAAAATAATAAGATTAAATTTCCATGTTACATTAAGTTCTTTTTAAAAATTGCTTAGGTTTTGTAGTATGTGGACTTATGGATTGTAATTAGTATTATTTTGAATTTAGTCCTTATTCTAGTTAAATTTCTATTGTTATAATTAAATACTCTGATAAAAAAAAAAAAACCTAAAAGCTAAAGATGTTTACAGTTCTAGGTTTCTCTCTTAGTCACTGGTCTATTGCTGTGAAGAGATGCCATGATCAAGGAAACTCTTAAAAGAAAAGCATTTGTCTGGGCGGTGGTGGTGCACACCTTTAATCCCAGTACTTGGGAGGCAGAGGCAGGCGGATTTCTGAGTTCGAGGCCAGCCTGGTCTACAGAGTGAGTTCCAGGACAGCCCCGGCCACACAGAAAAACCCTGTCTCAAAAAAAAAAAAAAAAAAAAAGGAAAGCATTTAACTGAGAGCTTGCCTGCAGTTTCAGAAGTTTAGTCCATTATCATTATGGACAGGAGCCATGATGGCAAGCAGGCAGGACCTGGAGCACTAGCTGAGACCTTTACATAACGATCCATAAGCAGAGTAAGAGAGACTGGGCTTGGCATGGGTTTTGAAACTTCAAAGCCCACCCCCAGTGGCACACTTCATTCAACAGGTCCATACCTCTAGTTCTTCCAATCCTTTCAAATTGGTCCACCCACTGGTTACTATGCATTGAAATATATGAGCCTTCTAGAGCCTTCCTTATTAAAATCACCTTGTTGCAATCTATCATTGTGAGAAGTCAAGACAGAAATTTCAAACCACTTGTCACATCCCATTCATCATCAAAAAAAAGAGGAATTTATATATGGTCTGTTTGAAGACTCCCAAACTCGGGAGACCCTTACTCAAGTCTCAGAAAGTCACGGCCACCCAAAAATCGCAAGACACTGTACCTGGATGCAGTCAGTAGAGGTTTATTAGGGAGAGTTGCCTGGCCAAGGTCAAACCGTTTGCTTACACAGGAGCTGAATTGACAAAGCCAGTCAGTCTGAGAAGGGTTTTTAAAGAAGGAAGCCACAAACCAGGGGAGTGAAGAGGGGGTGAGGGGTTGCCAAGGATATATAACATAAAAATAGTGGAACATTCCAGAGAAATCCAACCTATATGATTCAGAGTCATGTGAAAAACACTCTGTATACTCATTCTTCTCAAAAATGTAGTTTTGCCATGTCACGGTGCTCAACTATTTCTCAGTTGTTGCCCTACCATCATGGTTACTAGTTTCTCAGCCCTACCTAGATGGCTCGTATTTTTCTTTGTGGTCAGGAATGCGCCTTCCTGCTTTGGGCCTTCCCCACCCACAGGTGGGTTCTCTCCCCTGAGGTCTAAGGAATGTTAATCTAGCAAGTGTCCTCTGACTCAGGGATAATGTACTCCTCCTGGAATGTATCCCAGGGCAGTGAAGACCTAAAATCTTACATTCAGTTCCACTTCCTTGAACTAGTGAACCTGCATTCTTTTGCTTAGGTCTAGGGGTCATAAAAACTTTCTATATTTTTCATTTCCTTTAAAGAAAAGTCTAAAGAAAAGCCTATATATATTTTATAAAATGGTCTTCATAATTTTTCACTCTACATGTTAAGTGCTTGGTTTTAATCAGATTTATTTTTCCATTTTTACAAAGTTCAGAATCTCCTGCCTAGGGAATGGTTCCATGTACACTGGGGTGGCTCTTCCCACATCAATTGGCTTAAGATAATTTCCCATAGACATGCCCACAGGTCAACCCAATCTAAACAACACCTCATTAATACTTTCCTCTTAGGTGATTCTAGATTATATGAATTTGACAATGAAAGCTAATTATCACAATAATCCACCCTGTTCTGTCAGTTATTTTTGTGATACTCAAGGACAAAGATAAGCCTTTATTTCAGAAGATAATGGTGAAATAGGTTTTTACTTTGTGGTACTGCCAGGCCAAGAACTCACTGTGTAGACAGAACTGGCCTTAAAATCTCAGTGATCCTCATTTCTGCCTCCATATTTATAAGAAAACAGACATGTGCTACATAATTAGTCTAAGATCACTCCTATCACCAGAATCTTTAAATGGCCTTGAGTTTAATTGGACTCAATGTTAATATATTCTGCATAATTAATATTAACAAAGCATGAAATCTTTGAACTGGGAGCATTACAAAATCATTTATTCTAATCATTTTATTTCACAGATGAATAAATTTAAGCTCAAATGTTTAAGCTTTCCAGACCTCACATAAAGTTTTATATATTTTTTTCTCTTCCAGAAGACCTTTCATCTTCTGAATATTGACAGTTGTATTTTCGGGAATTTCCTTGAGAACTGGGACTCATTAAATGTCAGACCTATGCAAGTATTTAAATAGTAAAGGCACATTTAAGAGTATCATCCCAAATCCCATCCTAGTGTTCAGAGTTTCTTCAGCAATGCAGTAGATACAGCTGAGGAGAAGGCACGGTGGCGGAGCATTCACTGATATTTAAGAGGACAGGGCTTTGATTCCAGCATCCATATCAGAGAACTCAAAACTGCTTGTAATTGCATCAAGAACTAACACCATAAAGTCTTTTTGGGGACCTGTGCTTATGTGTACAACACACACACACACACACACACACACACACACACACACACACACACTTAAATCTTTTCTTTAAAAAAAAAAACATAGAAAGAAAGAACTGCAGAAACAGATGCTCTTCCCCACCCCTAACTGAACCACTGGTTGACAGTTCACGCATGTGGTTTCCTCTCAAAGCCCTCACATTTCTCCTTAGGAGAATGACATGAGCATCATCTTTGCGGGGGTCTATGTTAATCAGAGATATATTGAGGGAGAAGGATAAAATTAGATTGAGAAAGGTCCCAGGCCTCCAGGGAGAAGATGTAACTTGGCCATATGGCGCTAAGTAAAAGCAGCAGGTGTGAGGCGAGCCTTCAAGGGGGGTTTACACGCATGCCTGCCCCCTTAACCTGGCTCCTTTTGTCTTCAGAAGTCTTCCTGATTCCTCACTGCCTTTCAAATGTTTTCTTTTCTCCTCAAGGTTATGCTTGGCTTTAATTTAATCTGGCTTGATCTACATGAAATTTTTAAGAGGATAGAAAACTCAGATGTATACATCTGCAGCTCTAGTCCCCATCCTTACCTTTTCCCTTGTCCCTTTGCCTCTTGGTACTGTGTCTAATGTCAGCAGATATCTAACCTTTTAATCAGGAATAGAACAGTATAGAAAATAAAATATCCTTGGTACAATGAAAACCCAGCAAGCATCTCACAATACTCCTTAGAATGTGTATTCAGCAACTTTAAGGACCTATCTCCTACTTCCACTGTCAACTTAAGATAGTCCATTATAATCTGAGGGAATCTGAATTGGGGGGCTTGACTCAATCAGAATGGCCTGTGAGCATGACTGGGGGAGGTTTGTGTGTGTGTGTGTGTGTGTGTGTGTGTGTGTGTGTGTGTGTGTTTACTAATTGGTGTAGAAAAGCCTAGTCTACTGTGGGTCTATGCACCTAGGCAGGTGATCAAGCCAGTGAACAAACCAGTAAGCAGTTTTCCTCCATGATTACTGCTTCAGTTCCTGCCTGATTTCTCTCCTTCAGTGATAGGCTGTGACCTGGAAGTGTAAGTCAAATAAACTCTTCACTCTGCTAAGTTGTTTTTGGTCAGAGTGTTTTGTCACAGAAAACAAAACAAACAATAAAAGCAAACTACATTAAAACTGGGGTGTCGGGAGCAACTGGATTAGACTGCACTCCTGCCCGTTGCGTACAACACTGCCTATCTTCCTCATAGAGTCCAAATGAAGATTGACCTTCTCCTCCTCCTGCACTTCCCAGCATCATTTGCTCAACTTGGTTAGACCTGTTTTCACTAAATGTGTGGGAGACTGAGAGTTAAGAGGAAATAACAGAAAACACTGAGAAGTGTGTAGTTGCCACGTTACTGTCAATAGCCCCTTAATTATCACTGTTTGTTTTGGTTAAAGTCTAGAATGTCACACAAGCTCATTTCTTTCACACTTGGTTTTCTGCTGGTCTTGCTGTTTAGGGAGATTCTGAAAACTTTAGGACATAAATCTTGATGGTAGACATGAATCAGTGGGAGCAGGCCTTGATGGTGGCAGCTGGCCCTGCTGTCAGGTCCAGTCTTAACTTCCTGGCTCAGCTACTAGAATGTAAACAAGGTACGTGTACACACACACACACACACACACACACACACCTTTCACAGACATGCATCAAATCAATCAAATCATTCTCACTGCAATGCCTTCCCCACTATCAGGGACTAAAATTCTCTACAACCTTGAGTCAAAATCTTCTAACTGTAAGTTGCCTTTGATAGCTGTTGTGTCATAGCCAGGAGAAAGGCAATGTAACACGAAAGCAGTACTTTCACAGTTGGGTTTCATTGGTCTTTATCTAGTAACATGTGTTGAGTCTCTATCTCCTGTATCAATTCTACTCCTTCCTACTAACACTTAGACCTAAGCCTTCCCACCAACTGTGCGTTCTAAAATGCATTTGTAGAATTCTCAGGTTCTTTTATTTAATCATAGAGCATAGTCTATCTCAGATTTGTATTATTCTGCAGTCCAGACTGTAATCTAAGGCATACTTTGAACCAAAATTAATGAAATTTGCTGAACAAAAATGTCCTAAATCCCCAAGATTCGTTATCTTTTCTAAGTGACATAGAATCAATATTCTTTGTCTTTCTAATCGTAACTATGTTCTCAGTGTGGAAAGTGAGCTTTTGTTTAAGAATAAATAATTCCATCTTGATTTCTGAATGAAAATTCTTTTTTTGAAGCCAAGTATTTAAATTTAAAAATGATCAGATCGATCTTAAGTAGTAACCACTCTGGTCTAATTACAACGATGGCTCCAAAATCCAGTCCTGCATAGTAGGACCACAGGAGAAAACAGATACCATTGGGACTCTAAAAAGCCAACATTTTGATACAAAACTTGCTTCCATTTTAGAAAGCTTTGAGATAGCTTGCTAGATGTCTATAAACTTTAAAGTAACATTTCGTTTTTCCACTGTAGGACATTTCATCTAAGGTCCCTTCCTTGAGTCCTGAGAGTCTCTCACCAACCGGGTCTCTGGAGTCCACCACGAGTAGAAAGACAGGACATGAAGTAGAGGAATGGGGTTGCCATCCCACAGTCAAAAACTCTGATGCAGAATTGTTCCTATCTAAAAGAACTGCAGGGACAAAAGTGGAAAAGAGCCTGAGGGAAAGGAGGCCCAATGACAGACCCAATTTGGGATCTAGCTCAAGGGAAGGCTCCACAGACTGACACTATTACTGATGCTATGGTGTGCTTACAGACAGGAGCCTAGCATAACTGCCCTCCGAGAGGCCCAAAAAGCAGCTGAAAAGAGTCAGATGCAGAGATTTACACGCAACCAATGGACAGTAGCTGGGGACCCCTGTGGTTGAATTAGGTAAAGTCTAGAAGAAGCTGAGGAGGAGGGCAACCCCGTAGGAAGACCAGCAGTCTCAACTAACCTGGAACCCTAGGATCTCTCAGACACTGAGCCACCAACCAAGCAGCATACACCAGCTGATATGAGGCTCCCAACACATATACAGCAGAGGACTGCCTGGTCTGGACTCAGTAAGAGAAGACATACCTAAGCCTCAAGAAACTTGAGGTCCCAGGGAATAGAAAAGTCTGGTGGGGTTGGGGTGGGGGTGGGGGTATCCTCTTGGAGACAATCAAGGAGGTATGGATGAGGAACAATCAGAGGTCAGACTGGGATAACAACTAGGCAGTAAAATAAAAATTAAGGGATAATAATTTTTAAAAACTGAATTAACATCTCCTGATGCCAAGGCCTACAATGACAGGCCAGCAGACTGTGATAAGTATGAACCAGATAACACCAGTTGGCTCCAAGTAGGCATGACTCATAACTGATTGGCATCCAAGCAGTCTTTACAGAGCTCTTTCAAGAAGATTCTGAAAAGAATGGTCATGCGTGATCAAGGATGGTAGACCTGCAGCAACAAACTAAAAAAAAAAAAAAAAAAAAAAGGAAAAGGAAAAAAAAGGAAAAAGAAGAAAACAAACAAAAAGAAAGAACGAAAGAAGAGAGAAAGAGAAAGGAAGAAAGAAAGAAAGAAAGAAAGAAAGAAAGAAAGAAAGAAAGAAAGAAAGAAAGAAAGAAAACAAAACCGTAGTGTCCTCAGTGACAGGCACCCATTTCCTGACAACTTCAGTACTGCAGTGAGTGATTGTCGCACACCGGCACTTCCTGTAGCTGTAACATCGATCTGTCTCTTTAACTTTCTTCCTTTATGATCAGAATTTAAAGTAGCGCAATCCTTTCTGTCCTCATGAATACAGAAATAATCGTGGAGGGTGGGAGGATTTCTAGGAGGAGCTTTCAAGTGACCTAGCACAGCGATGATGCTTCAGCACGCATGCATTTGTTAACCTTTTCTCAGGTATGGGCTGTCTTCCTTGGTGCAGAGCCTATCATAGAATAAGAGTGTGTTCACTGTGTTCAGCTAAGTGGTCTGTTGGATTACACTTCCTCCCCATCACAGGGTGATCACTGGAAAGATGTTTTATCTGAATAAATGTAATGACATGCACATTCTATTTATTTATTTAAAAAAAAAAACAACTATATTTCAAGTCTGGAGAGATGCTCAACACTTGTTTCTCCCTCAGAGCAGTTTGTTTCCCAGCATCCATGTTGAGAGCAACTCATAACTCATGACTATGTATAAGTCTATGTAGCAGGATCTACCTCCTCTGTCCCCTGTGAGCACCTGAACACATGTTCTCAGAGCTACATACACACAACCGCACATAACTAAAACTAATAATAACTTTAAAAGGTCATTCAACTTTCTTTGTGTATGTCATAATTTATAGTTTATTTAATTAACCAAAAGTTAATAGTTATCATAAGATTAAATCATACTGGAATGTTCTTTTGACTACAAAAAAAATTACTTCTATTTTTTTTTTTTATATAAAAGCTAACTGTTGGCCAAGGCAGAAATAAGTTGAAGTATTCTTGCCATCTGGCAGTGAGTTTATTACATCCCTTCATTGTTCATCCATCTTTGATATTTATTGAGGTCCTGCTGGAAATAAGGTATAACAAGGTATCATGACAACTGGATAAAACTATTTAATTTAGGAGTAATGTTCACAAGGTTTTTCTTTTAAATTTTAATGACTAATCCTCTGGTCCAATCTAAGTTTCCAAGTATCAACTACACAGGTATAAGGAAGGTTAGGTATTCAAATAGTGCTGTTGTAAACTAGATAATGGGAGAGGAAAACTTAGTACCCGCACTTCACTGACTGATACTAAGTCAGTAATGAGACTCGAAAGCACTGAACTAACTTTCCAACATTTTCACATCGCCTCCCACTGAGAGCCTTGAAGAGTGAACTTTTGGTGACTATTTTGCCTAAATTCAAGGAAACAAACTTGGTGGTAAGCATGAAAAGCAAAGTATTCTGTGGACTTCTGTCATTTACAAACCCCAATGTTTAAGGAGAGTGGCTTTACAGAACATAGAAATCAGGGACAAAAGAACGCAATATTAGAGACATGGAAGATAATGTATCTGTAAATCAGGTTTTGTTTTTTTTTATTGTTTCTGGTGCTGAAATAAAATTCACATTTTTTTTAAATATACCAAACACAAGATGTAAACACAAATGCAAACACGCAAGCCTTCACTAACCCATGTCACTTCTCAACTAGAAAGCATCGTGTATTCTCTGTGTGAAGACATGATTTGATGCTACTGCTGGGAAGGACGCTATCCTAATCTGTAATTGCATTTAGACAAGGATATGCGGTACAAGCATCACAGTTAAATACAGTTCTGCTTGAATTAATACGCCATACCTCAAGATTGGATTGTTATAATAGCCTCCTGATTGCCTCCCAACTTCCCCACTACAATAGATTCTCAGACCACTGCCAGACTAATCTAACTAAACACTGCTTACTCTAAAGTATACCCACTGAATGGCTCCCTGTTGTCTAATAAATAAAGCAAGAGATCTTCATGCTGGCATTTGAGGTTGTCCACAATACAGCAGTAACCTAGTTCTCTAGCTGATATCTGAGCCTTCCACTCTCCCTGTACTGGGTTTCTTGTTACTCTCAAAATAAACAATTGTGATTCGCTCCTCCAGAATCTTGTTTATGCTGTGGTTCTCTCTCGATGTACCCATGCAAGGGCCTGGTGGAAAACCCAGCTCTTTAATGAACTTCTCCTGGTATCCCCTTCCCACAGTGACTTTTCCAATGAGTATTCAGAGAAGACTCTCAAGGTAGTTTTCTGTGTAGCAACATTCAGGTCCTCTACCCACAAGAAAAGCACCTTGTAGTTGAAACCGCTACAATTGTTTCCAGACATTGTTAGGTGTCTCCTGGAGGCAACTATCAAAGTTACAATATCTAATAAATGAACTTAACAATATTATAAGAAACAATGCAGAGAAAAACAATTGTATGTCTATATACTAAATAAACGGACAATAGAAAATTGAAAAATAATTTAAGTATCATTTTGATGATAACAGTAAATATTATGTACTTATGGATAAATCTGACAGAGGAAACTGCAGTTCTAGTCAGGGAGACCATTCAGTCAGAAATTCACTTGCCACACAAACAAGAGTACTAGGGTTTGATTCCTAGCACTGGTATAAGAAGCCCAGTTTAGTGGGATGTGTTTGTAATCTAAGCACTGGGGAGGCAGAGATAAGAGAATCCCTGATGCTTGAGGCCCAGCCAGCCTTTCTCAAGACAGAAAATACAGGACCCTGAAATTATCTCCAAAACGTGTGCTAGATTGCTCCTGAGAAAAAAAGAAAAAACACTCCCAGTTGTCTTGTGGCATGCACACATAGACACACACACACACACACACACACACACACACACACACACAAAGAGAGAGAGAAAGACATCTATGCGTACATACATACTTACGATATGATACACATCCACACATTAACTCACACACAAAAAAGAAAAGAGCAATCTCTGCAAATTACAAAATACAAATATTTCTAAAAGAAATAGAAAAATAACTCAATTATATTAAGCTGTTAATTCCTTTCAAAATCATTAATAAATAAAATGTTCTAGGGTTACTAGAAAAAATTTGATAGGTATGTTTATTATATATATAAAATTATATATACATATATATCAAAATTTTAAAATTATGCATATGTAGCTTATTGTATATCAGTTAGATTCAGCAAAACTACTGTAAAATAAATTGAATTTTTCAAAAATTTTAATATATATCAGCACTTTAAATATATTCATGTATGGGGCCCAGAATTTACATTTTGGGGATCTAGTCCAATAAAACTTGGCTGATTAAAGACATACATACTTGTTCCCTAACCACACTTTACTGAAAGGGCAGTTATGAAATTTATGAGTACAGCACAGGGCAGTAACCTCAAAGAAAAGAGAATTGGAGAAAAGACAACGAGAAAAACGTTTGAAGTCTGGAAACAGTGATGACTGATTTAGCACACCACAAAAGGAGAAAGAAAGGCCAAAGTCTGCAAAGAGGTGGTCTCAAGTGCCTGCTGATTGAGTGTACCAAACCCCAGGAAATCCTAGGAACTGGACATACTGAATAGCTCTCTGAAAACGGATAGAGCCCACTGTGGCCCCAAATGCAGCTAGCTCACATCCTTTTCCACCATAACAGTCAGGAGATATAGCTTTGGCTGGATGGCTTAGTTGGCAAAGGTGGTTGCTACCAAGTCTGATGACCTGAGTATGATACCGGAAACCCACACAGAGGAAGAAAAGAAATAATTGTCACAAGTTAATCTCTGACCTCTGTTTACACATACTACACACACACATGCACACATACACACACATACAAACACACAAGTTACAAATGTAAATAATCTTAAATTAAGAGATGAATCTTACAGAGCAATTGATGCTGAGGCCCAAGGTCTCTGGGCAGAGCCAAGGGAGGGTACAACGGTGACAAACAGGTGCTGAGTGGAAATTACATGGGAAGAAAAGGACCCCAATTTTTTTTCTCCTCCTCTGCACTGAAATCTCTGAAAGTAGGGATAACATAGCTCAGATAGAATGCTAGGAAATCCTGTTTAAAGAAAACCTGGTTACCTCATAATTAAAAAGTACAAGTGACTGAGATCACTCTATAAAACAGTCTAGCTAAACATACTATAGGAAAGTCGTTATTCAAATTGTCATAGCACAACACACACACACACACACACACACACACACACAGACACACACACACACCCCCCACAAGCACATATGCCACACACACACACACACATTTATTACTTCTAGCTAATTGTCTACTACTTAACTTTCAATATAACTGGGCAACCAAAATAGGCATAAAATTAGAGAAAAGCCTCTACCAGAGAGAGAGAAAGAGAGACGGGGAGTGGGGAGTAGGGAGGAGAAAGAGAGATGATAAGAACTAGAAACATGGAATCAACTAAGCAGAGCTCATAGGGTCTGGCAGACACTGAAGAAACAATCACAAAGCCTTTATAGGTCAGCTACATCCTTTGTATATACCTTATGGTTGTGTAGCTTGGTGTTGTGCAACTCCCTCCATGGGAGTGAGTTATCTCTGACTCTTTTGTCTGTTCTTGGGACTCTTTCCTCCTACTGGGTTGCCTCTTTCAGCCTTGCTGTGAGAGTTTGTGCCTCATCTTACTGTAACTTGTGCCATGTTTGATTGATATCCCTGGGAGGTCTGCTATTTTCTTAAGGGAAACAGAGAAGTGGATGGAGAGGAGATGTTTCCTGCTCAGGGGATTCTGTGTTTCTAGTTCTTAGCATTTTTTCTCTTTTTTTCCCCCTCTTCCTCTTTCTTTTCGGTAGAGACTTCTCTAACCAGAGGAGGGAGACAGGGAGGAATGGAAAGAGGGAAAACAGTGGTCAGGAGGTAGAAGAAAAAAAGAGAGAAGAGAAGGGAAGGGGAGGGGAGGGGAGGGGAGGGAGGGGAGGGGAGAGAATCGAAATATCTGTAACTACAAAACTTATAAAAGTATCCAGTAAGTTTTAAGATATGACTCAGAAATTGCCCGAGAGGTCATAGAAATAAGAGCAGAAAGACACAAATAACAAAATGTCAGCATGAGGAATTAGGTAAATTGGGAACTCTAGAAATACAAAAGGTTAGAGTGAATGCATTTCAGCCAAATGAATCATCCAGTACTGAGAAACTTCAGCTTCCAAAGTAAGGGGACCAAGGCAATGATTGAGATAAAAGCCAAGTGCAAATGCCATAACAGGAAGCTTCCAGAACAGGAGAGCACCCTTTGCAAACTGATCCAAAGCATCATATACACACACACAAACTTAATGCATTGACCCAAAGGGGAAATAAAAGAAACTAACTCAGTCATCTAAGCAGGTGACAATCTTATCGCTGCAGTTAGAGGACATTGGCTACTAACATTTTTCCCATCTTGGTTCCTATGACATTTTTAGCTTTTAAAACAAAGCACATTGAAAGTTCTCT
>JANHMN010000011.1:46278168-46301842 GCA_030674055.1 Rhabdomys pumilio
AATAATACACACATTCATGTATACTTGCATGTACAAAGACAATTCAGATCATTTTAAACAACTTGTTTCAGTGGACAGGGAAGATGGTGTCTGTGCTGTCAAGGGAACCAATAACATGATGTCCAATGTGCATGTTTACTTTTTTCCTCTATTCTTCTCTCATGTATTACAAATCGACTGTAGTTTCCCCTCTGTCTCCTCCTCTCAGTTTCTTCCACCTCACCTCCTCTTTCTTCACACTTCAGCTCCCCTCAAAAAAGAGCAGGCCTTCCAGGGACATCAATTAAATACATGGCATAACAAGCTACAATAGAACTGGGCACACATTCTTACATCATCAAGGTTGGATGAGTCAACTTAGTAACAGGAAAAAAAAGTAGAACACCTTCATGCTGGTTTTATAGAACACTGGTCGGAAATAAAAATGGTGGAAAGACAAAGGGATATATATGAAAGGGAAATGAAGTCTGTAGCTTGCAGTCCTGTTTCCTATCTGCTCCTCCATTTTGCTAGACCCGCAAGAGCTCACTTTTGACTAGATATGTGAATAGCCAGTGGTGTTTTTTCGTTATTTTTCCCCAACCTCTTTAACTCACTTTAACAATTTAGAGCTTTCCCCTATGCTTTCACTGCCAGCTTTTCAGTTGCTAGTAGAACTCTTTCTTTCCTGCTCCAGGCACTGTTACCAACAGGGCTCCATCTACTAGCCCACTTTCCACCCTAACCTTAAACATGACTCAATAGCCAGAACTGCTCAAAGTACAGAGGACACAAGTCCCAGCATTTCTAAAGACAGGCTTCCCACTGTTCTGTAGAGTAAGCTGAATGGGCTGGGAGAGCTCTAGCAACAGCTAAGCCAGCTTTCCTCTCCTTACTGCAAGTCTGTAGATGGGTGCTGGCCAGACCTAGGGGTGACTGGGAGAGACTGCAAGGACCAGCCTGTTTTGAAGCCAGCCATGCCGCTAGAGCTCCACTCGGGGTCTGCTTTACCTAAACCTAACACTGATGTGCACGTTCTTCTGTGGCTCTTTCTACGCAACCCAGCTTTTCTTTAGATAAAGTGCAGGGTGTGAGGGGTAGCATCAGTGTCCGATGGTGTTGCTCTTGGTGTTGCAAGATGGAGAGAGAACTCTGACTATCTTTAGATGTGGATAGTTTTTAATTTTGCAACCTCAAGCAGACATTTTGCTAAGACAGAACAGTGAACTTGATGCTTGTCCAATCTTTAGTCTATTTCTATTGAGAGAATCTCTGCATGGCCGATCATTCTAAGACACCTGCCCAGCCTATCCCAGTGTTTTCTGTGCCTTCCAGGCCTGTTATTACTTTAAATTGGGCTTTTTCTAGGCTTTTGTTTAAAAGCACATCTGTTACCCAATAAGGTCAGTGGAAGAGCCTGGCTGTCCGGAAATCAGGCCTGTGGCAGCCTGGCACATTTATTGGGAACTCAGCTGGGTCAGGAAAAGAGGACCTTGCTTGGACACAAGCATAGCAGGGTTCTGCCTGAGCTCATTCCTTACTGGATCTGAGCCTGTTTTCTCTAGTTTGTTTCACCATCAATAAGAAAGAGAATTATCTTCACTGACCTCTAGATCCTATCTCTCTTAACATTCTGTGATCCAGTATCCAGAATACAATATGTATTCTGACACCTCTGCCAACAAGAGCTGGGGCTGATTTTTCATAAAGAATAAATATTGTATTTTAAATATCTATTCAACATATCCACATATATAATTCCCCCCAAATTGCAAATAATTCCAGCTGGTTAAATTTAGAATGCTTATATTAAAACCAATTCAACAATACTCTCTGGCACAATTCCCAGAACATTTCCATTTGATTGGGAATTGTTTAAATTTTAATCCATTTTAAGCCTTCCCCTCTCCAAATTGTGCTCGTCTTAGAATGTCGCAGTTGAAATATTGACTGTGAAAGTGCCGCCTCTCTTATTAAATCATGCATCTCAGGGATGTGACTGCTACCCATTCAGATTGCTTTGGGGGCTGTGTTTTGAGTGTGCAACAACCGGAGAATGCATTTCTATACCTGTGAGCACAAGTCTATGCTAGAGCAACCACAGAGGCCTGCTTGTCCCTCTAAGAACTACTACCCTCTGCTGGGGTATTACTACTTTGAAACCTCCCATATCGTCTAAAAACATTTAAGATGTGCAAGATGGTATATCTGCCATCAAACTAGGAAAATAAGCGGGGAAAAAAAATGCATTGTCCAGATTCTGGAAGTCAAACAAGTTCATATACACTAAGGTCAGAATCACAACCCTTTCCCTATCCTTCCTGTGTTTCCAAACAGTATTCATCTTGGGTGCAATATTCACTGATATGAGGGAAACAAGAACAGAAAGAGTTGCAACCAAAACGGGCTGCAGACGAAGGTCAAACCCAGTCCTCTCTTAGAGTTCTTCTGAGCCTTCGCTGTGAACTGTTACACAACCAATTTACGCACCTTCAAAGCAATTCTGTCTCCTCCTACAGTTTTGGTAACCCACACACTGCCAGAGACACTGCAGATTCCTGTTTCATAATATAAACCATAGTACTATAATAGTTGGGCCAGTTAAAGGGTTAATCAGCACTGCCAGCTAGTAGCTAAATTGTTAAGAGGTAGAATGAGAGACGGGGAACTAGCTCGGTGGGTAGAATGCTCTTGCTGCACAAGCCTGAAGGCCTAAGTTCCAATCTTCAGCACATATGTAAATACCGGGTATTGGCAGTGCATGCATGTAACCCCAGAACTGGATGGGATAAAAAGAGACAGGTGGAACCTTGAAATTCACTGCCCAGTCAACCTAACTGAAACGACAAGCTCCAAATGCTATAAGAATCCTTGTCAGAAAACAAGATACAGAGATGTGAAGTGTCAGAGGAAGATACTTGAAGTTGACCTCTCTGATCCAATGTGCACATACAGGCAAGCACATCACACACAGATGGAGGAAGAAGATCGTTAGAGCCTAGTGGAATGCCTTCTAGCAACTGAAGTGTGCCATTTCCCCAGTTCTCTAACTCCTAGCAGTGAGTTGGCAACTTACTTCATCACATCCTCTGTCATGACGTATTCCTTCATCACAAGTCTGAAACCATGAGCCAAAATAAAAAAGCGTTCTCTCTATGCACTGATTTGTCTCAGTACAGTAATAGGAAGCTGACTGCCAGAGACATTAAGCAACCATCTCCCTTCGTATGGCTGCCAGTCATACCACATCTCCTATCAAGTATACCACCACTTAATTCTAATATAAGGGAAAAGCCAGATGCTACCTTCCATGTTTTAAAACAAGTGAAACTAAGGCTTGAGGTGTTAAATAACTTATTGATATACACAGACAATAAGAAGTAAGCCTAGTTTATATCCCCAGGTCTGTCTCTCTTGACTATCTAAAAGCCATTTCTTTAAAAGGAATAGCAGAAGGTACAGCGGACAAACACAGCATCAGAAAGCCTATGCCAGAGTTTCATCAAAACTGCCAGCCATATCGACAGCTGGGTAGGTGTGATAATTTGTATATATTTATCCCAGGGAGTGGCACTATTAGGAGGTGTGGCCTTGTTGGAATAGATGTGTCACTGTGGGTGTGACCTTTAAGACCAGACCCTTGTCCTAACTACCTGGAAATCAGTCTTCTCCTAGCAACCTTCAGGTGAAGATGTAGAACTCTCAGCTCTTTTCACACCATGCCCGTCAGGACTCTGCCATGCTCCTACCTTGATGATGATGGACTGAGCCTCTCAACCTGTAAGCCAGCCCCAATTAAATGTTGTTCTTATAAGAATTGACTTGGTCATGTTTTCTCTTCATAGCAATGCAAACTCTAACTAAGACACTAGGCAAGACTCTGCCTTGACCTTATTCATTGAAAATGGCATTTGGTAGCAGAGAGAAGGGCAGCCAACTGTGAGGAAATCTCATCCCAAACTGTGTTGCCTTAAACACATATTTTTATATGTAAAGTCTAGTTGAATGATGTCCTGCAAAATACAGTACAAACAGTATAGCACAGTAAAAAGTTTCTGGTAGCCATTTTTTTTCTGAAAAGTAAACAGGTTAATATGAAATTAATTGGTTTATTTTACTAACAACTATTTCTAACATATTACATTTTTAAATAATGAAATTATGATTGACATAATTTTTATATTACATTTTAAAATAATTAAATTATGATTGACATAATTTTTATTCTTGTTTTTTTAAACTATCTTTGGAAGTTGGTGTGTATTTTATACTTAGAGCCCACCTCAATTCAGATGAGCTTTGCTTCCAGCATTCCTTAGTGTCATGTGACCCGTGGCTACATACAAGACTGTACACTCATGGCTCCTGGAGGTGGACTCCCAGTTCCCTGCACCTTTCCCTCGAGTTTACCACCTGGGATTCACAAAAGAGCATCCAAAGAGACAAACATCAGTACAAACCAAGAACATAGAAGTGGCATCATCAGTAAAAGCTTCCCCAGAATATACTTCTTGTAGCTCTAAAATATGTTAATTGGTGACCCTCAATCCAAAGGAAGGTGAGAAATTAGATTCTTCTGATTTCTTTTTAATGCATAAAAAAAAGGGATCTGAGAACAAGAATGTGTCTAGCAAATGGGAGTGACACAAGCATTGATTTGAAAATGAAATTGAAGGTATATTTAAAACTAACAAAATTTCTACCCATAATAGAAGTGGTTTTATATTATAGTATAATATAAAAACATTTATGTGTTCTTTTTATATTGATAAGTCTGTAATATTTAACTAAATAGTGAGTAATTTTTTCTCTCAGAATATCTATCATCTGTGCCACTTTCTAGCTGTTGTATTTAAAAACTGAAACAATGTAACATTAACATTAGGCAGTTTTCTGCTACTGTTAAAGAAAAATACTTGAGATTATCAACTTGAAAGGGCAAAGATTTATTTCATCCAATACTTGTGGAGAATTCACTGTGTTGTTAGTTGGCCCATTGCTTTGGGGCCTGTGTCTGATTCAAACCCACACTGTGAGGGATGAATGTAATGGGAGATGATACTCACATCTTGTGGAAGCAAAGATAAAGAAGAAAGTTCCAGCATCCCCCTTAAGAGAACGGCTCCTGTGTCCTAATTCCCTCCCAGGACACCATTTCACAATAAACATACTGTCTCCACAGTAGCAACATGGGCTGGCAGCCATGCCATTAACACCTAGAACATTTATCCAAGCCACAGCAGATGGTCTCAGCAGATGTGGGTACCAACATTACTGTCCCTTCAGGACAAAGTGCTCCTGGTGGACATTGAAGGATGTACAAATGCACATAATGGCACCAAGTACAACACTATTTGTACAAATTCTCTTTGAGTTAATGCTGATGTGAAAATGTGTCCACACAAGAGTGTGGGTTTGAAATTGTGGGACTATTAAGAGGTGGATTTCACAGTCTCTGAAACATTAATAAACAATCCTCTGTTCTTTGAAAACTAAGCCATTTCAAACATTCTGTTATAGCTTCACAAAAGAGACTGAGATACGTAATACCTGTGATCAATACAATATTTTATTGTGTAGCTAGACTCATCTCTTAACAGTTTGAAATTTTTCCTAATCATCCTTTTGTAGAAATAAATTAGACCAATAAATAAATAAATAAATAGTCCTAAGGTGCAAAAATTTTATAATTAAAAAAAGTTTTCTCATTACCCTTGTAGAAAGAAAAAGTATCTCTAATATCAGATTTAATTAGCAATATGTAACTCTGATGTCACCAGCATAGGGATTGAACTAACAAATATCAGAAATAAGCTATCCAATACTTTTAATGTAATTCATCTGAAAACTTCTATCAGATTATACAGATACTAAGAGTTATTTTGAATTCAAGTATCATATTCTAAAAGCTTTCTTCTGCCTAGTTTCTCTTCTTTTAACGAAAAAAATCATAAAAGTAGTTTCAATAATCCTAAACCATGCTGTGGTATTAAATGCTTTATTTCAAGGTAGAAAACTAATCTATTATGAAGTTATTTAATGTAATATAAATTAAAGCTAACATTCATGTTTATTCCATTTTAAATATGTATGTACATATTAGTGTAAAGAACTCATTCAAGCACACTAGGAGGTCATCTAATGGGATTGTGTGGAGACGAGGTGTCACGAACTGGAAAACAGGACACGTTACATGGACTAACAATTACAAGCATAAAGTTCCATGAAATGAAACATGAATGAATTCAAACTGCCAAAGAAATTAGGTCAAAAGCAGTCTTTAACTGTAATCTCCTGAGATTTGCATTTTGAAATGGAGTAGAAACGCAGGGATTCCGCTTGAGAGGGAATAATCGCATTATGGCTTCTCAACACTGTAGCAACTGAAATGAACTCTGGGCTCATTTTATAAAAGACTCACATTGACCTCTCTGCAGCTAAGACCCGTTTCAAGAGATGTGGTGACTGGTTAATACATTAACATTTTTTTAAGAAGACAGTTTGTATAGCTTAATATTGCCACTAATACCATTAGTATGCCTTGAAGTCCTTTTCTTTCTAATGATTCTCAGAGTGTCAAGCTCAAACAGTTGCGAGTCCGCTGTATTCAGATGGATGCGTGACTTCTGTGTTCTTTGGCATTGGATAATAATAGTGCACACTGGTAATCATCTCATGACCCCTTGGTAACACAAAACCAATCCTTCCAATTATTATCATAATGTGTAAATGTGCACTCAGGGCTGTTAGCACCACTCTGGGCTTTAACACACACCAGACAGGGTGCTGATAACCACCTACCTCTGTGAATATGGCCTCTTTGTACATTCCCTAGAGATCTGAACATGACCTTGTGTCACTTGAACATGATGTAAGATCACATTTGATTGTATTATAGAATCCAAAGATGTACTAAAATTTTAAGAGATAAGAACTCGCATTTTAATTATAATACATATAAAAGAAAGAAGTTCAAAACCTCACCTCTAGCCCTTTCTGATTTCTACACATCCTCTGAGCGTGCACTCATACGTGTGCACGCAAGACCTTTGGTGCCATGGGGTTTATTGAAAGCTTGGGTGGAAATAATACCTTAAAAACATCAAAAAGTTCAAATTTCATTGCTAGATTCTTATTCTAAGTGCTTGTCCTTCATCTTCTTGTAAGGCTGAGCCACCTGCGTTCCTCTTCGCTTTACCTGCTCTTCTCTTTGCGCACCCCTTTAAAAGGGGAAAAATGTATTTTATACAAAGTAAATTCAGATATTATATGTCTTTAGGCCCTACTCTTATCCTCTATGTTTCAAAGGTGTATTTATAGGCTAACCTCATTTTCTTAGTTCCTATGAATATCTACAAGAAGGAAAGTATTCAGTGAAAACTGCCAAGAATCTATGAGGGTGACCCTAGCAATGGGGGATGTGGAGCCTGTGACCAGCCAAGACTTCCAATGGAGGGACTGAAATGCCAATCCAGCCACTAAACCTTAGAGTCACAATTTTCCCTGCCTACAAGAATACATGCAGGGGTAAAAGATGGAGCAGAATTGGAAGGAAGGACCAACTAATGACTGACTCAGCTTGAGATCCATACGTGAGAGGGGCCCATCCCTGACACTATTAATGATATTTTGCTATACTTGCAGACAGGAGCCTAGCATAAATTTCATCAGAGAGGCTTCACGCAGCAACTGATAGAAACAGATGCAGAGACCCATAGCCAAACATTAGGAGGAGCTTTGGGAATCCTGTGGAAGGGGATGGGTGGAAGATCAAAGGAGCCAGAGGGGTTAAGGACACCAGAAGAAAACCTTCAGAATCAACTAAAACCTGGGCCCATAGGAGCTCATAAAGACTGAACCACCAACCATAGGGCATGCAAGGGAGAGATCTAGGCCCTCTACACATACGTAAGTGCACTTGGAACTTCATGTGAGTTGCAAGGGAGAGATCTAGGCCCTCTACACATACGTAAGTGCACTTGGAACTTCATGTGAGTTGAAAGTCGGACTAACCTGGGAGCAGGGGCTATCTCTGACTACATTGCTTGCATTTAGAGTCCTTTCTCCTTATTGGGATGCCTTGTCTAGACTCAGTAGAAGATGCCTCTAGTCTTGTGCATTTTGGTATTCCAAGGCTGATTTATATCCATGGAGACCTCTCCTTTTTTAAAGAGAAGGGGAGAGGAGTGGATGATGAGAGAGGGGAAAAGAAAGGGCGAGACTAGAAAGAGAGGTAGAGGCAGGAAAACCAGGCTGTAAAGTAAATAAATAACTTAATTGATTAAAAAAAATAAAAAAGAATGGAAGTGTTGCAATCTTTATTATATATCCACTGACTTACAATAGGATCCTTGCAAGACAAGGGCTGATAGAATTATTATTTTTAAAGAACTATTTTTTTTTTATTTTCTGTATAGGAATATACAGCCTAAATGTATGTCTTAGTGTACATGGTGATCAGAAAAGGACATGAGATACCATGGATCTGAGGTTACAGATGGTTATCAGCCACCTTGTGTGCTAGAAACCAAATCTGGGTCCTCTAGAATGCCAGCAAGTATTCTGTGCCATCTCTCTAGCCCTGAATTTTTTTTTTTAAGGAATTG
Source organism: Rhabdomys pumilio (assembly GCA_030674055.1). Classification (NCBI taxonomy): domain Eukaryota; kingdom Metazoa; phylum Chordata; class Mammalia; order Rodentia; family Muridae; genus Rhabdomys; species Rhabdomys pumilio. Next base: position 46,286,754 of record JANHMN010000011.1, read on the forward strand.
ATTCTGCTAGCTTAAAATTATGTCCATTTGACCACATGATTATATTTGGAAATAGGATTTGCAATTGTAATTTGTTAAATTAAAACAAGACAACATTGCAATTGGGGTGTGCTCTAAGAAGTGGTATCTTTATAGAAAAGATTAGGACACAGAGACACGGAGAAGGTCCTACAAAGACAGAGACAATGGCCAGAGTGATTTAGCTACAAGCCAAGGAACCATCAAAAACTAAGAAGGGGTGAAGTGTTTGATAGAGATATCACAAAGAAGGAACCTTGATTTCAGACTTATATCCATACATGTTAGAAAATAAATCCTGTCGTTTTAAACTACCTACCAGCTCTGTAGTATTTTGTTACAGCTGTCCTAGGAAAGTAACACGTTGCCTCTGTAAGTTATCTGACATCAGTACCTTCCTATCTCTTATCTTCCACTCAAGAGAGACATTCTGTTCTTCAAAATGCAGACCTCTTCCTCTTCCTTCTGATCTCCTGAATGACTAAGTTCAGGGCACAGAGTCTAAGAATCAATCCAGCATGACTAACTAACATGTGGCCTATGGGCAGCTTGTACCCAGGATAGACACTGTAGTAGTTTGAATGAGAAATCCCTTCATAACCCCTTAAATTTGAACAGTTGGTCTCTACTTGGCAGTACTATCTGGGAAGAATTGAGAGGAAAGACCTTGCTAGAGATATTATGTTCATGGAGATGGGCTTTGGAAGTCAAAGCCTCATGACACTTTTAGTTAATGTTTCTCCTGTGGACCTCAGCTTTCTGCTCCAATTGCCATGTTTGCTGACTGCTGCCATATGTGTCTTTCCATAATGGTCCCTTATCACTCTGGAATCACAAACCCAACTAAATCACTTCTTTTACAAGTTACTTGGCCCGTGGTATTTTATCACAATAGAGAAGTAACTTCTAGACAACTAATACTGCTATCAGTGTGGCCCAACACAAATCACAAACTTACTTAAAACATTGTGAAATGGCTTTGTGTGTGTGTGTGTGTGTGTGTGTGTGTGTGTGTGTGTGTGTGATTCAATTGTACAGTTCTCTAGCATGCACTTTGTAGATGACAATGACATTTTATAGTACCAAGAGGTTGGACATGCCCTCACAGACCATGGCTCTGCCGATCACAACCCTGTAGTGTTGGGCAGGTTTTCCTTCTACAGTCTTGCTGCTCTTGACTTGCCTCAATTGAAAAGCATGGATAATAGAAGCACTTACATTGTAAAGTAATTGTCTCGAGTCCCAACTCCACCCAGAAATGAGTGAGTGAATTAATACCTCAAAGCACTTAGAATAGTCCCTAGTGATTGAATAATGCTTGCTATTATTTTTATAATAACTATATCTAAGGAAAAGTACATACTGGATTATAATTATTACAGACTAAACACAAAGAAATGAGTAGGGGAAAGGACCATAGTTGAACAAAGCAGCATAAAAAAAATTAGTTAAGGGTTTTATACTCTGAAAACATCAATTTTCCCTACAACTACAAGGAAAGACATTGTTTCTGGGAGTATTCATTATCTGAATACTTCTTTTTTATTTCTAAGAATAATCAACCCCATTCAGAAGTTATTATCAACAGCTCCCTATATCTTCTTGAATTTTCTTATTTAAAAAAGAAAGAAAGAAACTCTTGTTAAAATCTGGGGAGGTGTCTCAGTAGATAGAATGCTTGCTGTGGACCTGAGTTCAGATCCCAAATATCCACTTAAAGCAGGGGAGGGTAAAGCCAATCCTGAGGTTAAGAAACAGTAAGAAGATTGGGTTGCACTGACAAGCCAGTCTGGCTAAAACATCAAGCTCCAGGTTCAGCTAGAGATCTTGCCTTAAACAGGTAAGGAGGGTGTCCTGACAATGAATGCTGGACATCAACAGTCTGGACATGACTACATGAATAAACACACAGGTGCATGCACACATGCCCACAGATAGAGAGAGAGAGACAGACAGACAGACAGACAGACAGACACACACACACACACACACACACACACACACACACTCACACACTTTGTTTTGCTATTGTATTATTTAGATAAAAGTATGAGGCAATGAAAACTGTATTGGTTTGAATGAGAAATGTTCCCTATAGGTTAATGTATTTGACAACTGGGTCCTACTTAATGCTGCTGTTTGGGGAGGGTATAAAAATTCCAGACTGCTGAGGTTTTACAAAAAAATACATCACTGGAGGTAAACGGTTTGTAGCCTGGCTCCACTTTCCCTTCGCTCTCTGCTTCTTGTGTGAGGATGAGATGTGTTTTCTCAGCTTTCTGTTTCGAGCCACCGGATTGTCCCTACCATTATGGACATAGAACCGTCTGGAATAAGAAGCCTAAAGCAAACTCTTCCTTAAGTTGTTTTTGGTCATGAAATTTTATCAGAACAATAGAAAAGTAACTAACACAAAAACTTAGAAGAAGAAAAACAACATAGAAGGAAATTATCTGAGAAATGAAATCATTTACACTAAAGAAAGGCAGTGGATCCAGACATGGTGGTGCGTGACGTAATCCCAGGACTCAGGAGATAGAGACAGGTAAACTTGAAATTAGCACAGACTTCATAGTGAGACTAACTCAAAAAAAAAGGTAGAAAAACCAGATGAATGAATGAAATATTTGAAACTAGATAAGCTAAATTTGTGCTTTCTGAAGGTTTGAGCTTAAATTTTTACCAAAAAAGAAAAAGTAAGATACAAGAAAAAATTTTTTAAAGTAGTAAAGAAACAGAGAACCTAAAGAGAAAGAGGAGTGAGTACCCTCTTTTTGAAAGACTAGCAGAGCAGAGTTTACAGCTCTTTACATCAGTCTAGATACAGGTAACCTGGCCGATTCTACAAGTGCTGAAATCTGCTTCAAATAAACGCATATTAAACACATTTGATCTAGAGAAAACTATCGTCTGTAATTTTACTCCTGCTGTTTTTCCCCCTCGGAGAGTGATGATTATAATCAATCGTTAACCTTTTTAATTACAGGAAGGTGGCCAGCCTAATTGTGCATCCCGAGCTAAAGTGCAACCGGGGAGCAGCTGCAGAGGTTAGACTCCAGGTAACGGAGACATTGTGGGAAAATATTCATCAAAAGCGAGTAAATAAAGCACAAGAGAAAGCAATCACAGAGGCTGGGAGGGAAATAAGTATTAGTTTAATTTTATATTTTAATTAATTAACAAGCTTCAGGAAAGACTCAAAGAATCTCAACACCTAACTAGAGGTTCAAGTTACAAGAATCCTTCGCTAGAAGGAAAACATAAGACAACAGGGATCAGGTAGTGTCTCATTTCTAGCTCACCTCCAAGTACAGCCCTAGGAACTTTCCTTGGAAACAAAAAGAATGAAGTACATGGCAGAGCCACAGCCAATCTGAGCCCCAAGAGAGAACAGGAGAGCTCTGGTGTCCTGAAATACAAGCTCAGAGAAGCCACAGCCTCAGGATTGGCCACTTGCTCCTTATCACTTAAACCTATGACAACCAAGACAAGAGAGATGCTGCCAGTAATTTGTAAATATTGCAACCTGGTGCGCACCAAATGTATTGAAGCTATCACAGAATAGACATGGGGTGCTGGGATGCATGCTAGTACCCTCCACTCCTCCATTTACTAGGAAGCATGGCAGAGTTTGTTGTTCAGAGACAAGTAACTTAGTGGAGTGGGATGTCGAGGTCGAGAATGTTCTCCTTGGCTTGCTTATATTTTCTCAATAAAACAAGAAGTAAAATCATCAGCTTAAGAGTAGAAAGGGGGCCGGGCGGTGGTGGCGCACGCCTTTAATCCCAGCACTTGGGAGGCAGAGGCAGGAGGATTTCTGAGTTCGAAGCCAGCCTGGTCTACAGAGTGAGTTCCAGGACAGCCAGGGCTACACAGAGAAACCCTGTCTCAAAAAACGAAAGAAAGGAAGAGAGAGAGAGAGAGAGAGAGAGAGAGAGAGAGAGAGAGAGAGAGAGAGAGAGAGAGAGAAAGGAAGGAAGGAAGGAAGGAAGGAAGGAAGGAAGGAAGGAAAAAAGAAAAGAGAGAGTAGAAAAGGGAAGAAAATATGGGGAGTTTGAAGAGTAGGAAGGATGCAAACTGCAGAGGAAAGAAATAGGACTGAGGCTATATTCGCGTACCATTGTCGTGAATTAATGAGTTTGGTCTCTTCGCTGATATTCAGCTGTGGAATAGATGATAAGCAAGACTAGAAGGTCAGATTTAATCAGAATTTTAGTTTTTATAGGACAAGGAATTTCAATAGAGAAAGAAGAGTATTCAGCCTATACACAGCATGTGTCTATAGTCTGCGTGTTTGGTTTGGTTACTGGTCGGCTATGTCTGGATATTTCAAAATCATTCAATGTTTGTTTGTTTGTTTGTTTGTTTCAAAGAACTGAAAAGTGCACACAAATACTGAAGTATCCAGAAATCTTACTAGCAAAGCAAAAGTAAAAGTTAGACACATTGCCAAGAGAACAGAGACTTCTTGAGTGATAATATGCAAGGGTTCCTGGTTATTGCTTGGGAATTCTCCTTATGGACATTATGGAGTCTAGGAGAAGGAGAAGCTGTTTTCTAAGGCCATAGTTTGGGTCATTCTGTTTTGAATGATAGACTTGTGTTATTTAAGTTTTTCCCATCTCAAATGTCATTCCTCATGATGCATCTGATTTTGATCATGTGCATGTCCAAGTATGCCTTCCCATAAATGGTAAGTAAAGGAACTATTTTACAGTTTTTCTTACTCCACATGCAACCAAAACCAATACAAACATAACTGGCCCATCTACTGTTTGTCAAGATATGTTCTAGGACATGTTTGGGTAAAGCTGGGTTGTCATCAAGGATTTATAAGATTAATGATCTATTTTCATTGTTTAAGGCACATATATATGCGGCCTGATGTGAGCGAGGATGGGGGCCCAGGTTGCCAAAAGATGGATAAGATGATAGATAAGTAATAGACAGATTATAGATAAGTAGATTGATAGATAAATAGATAGATAGATAGATAGATAGATAGATAGATAGATAGATAGATGATAGGTAGATAGACATGATAGATAGAATAAAGATAGATAGATAGATTGATAGACAGAAAGGTGTATAAGCAGAAATTAGAATTATCATCTTCAACTGTATAAGAAAAGTAACTTTGATCATGAAATGGCAGTTTAAGGGGAAAGATAAAAATAATAAAGTATTATTCTATATTAAATAGACAAAATTGGATGACAAACATGCTGTTCTGTGAATAGCATTAAGAAGAAAATAATTAAGTCCTGTGTGATTCAGGAACACCCATGTGAGGGGGCACAGTCACTCCTCTCCCACTCCAGTACCAGCAGGAAGTTGAATCCAGAAATGATTTTGACAACTTACAGAAACAGTAATCATGATCAATCTTTCTACTGAGTAAAACAGCAACTTGTAATAATCTCACATGAATCTTCTCACCAGGATGGCATTACATTTTTCCCTGTGGTAACATACTGAGCATTTATAAAATTCTATCTACTCACAAAAAATGAAGGTTTCTAAACTAGAAAATATCTAAGTCCACTCAGTTCTGAGATTCTGAAAGTTTTTCAAAAGAAAAGAAGGAGGAAGAGGAGGAGGAGGAGGAAGAGGAGAAGGAGGAGGAGGAGGAGGAAGAGGAGGAGGAAGAGGAGGAGGAGAATGACGATGACGACAATGATATCAATGATGACAATGAAGATGACGACCAAGAAGAAAAAGTTAACCTATGACCTTTCATTCCCATTTTAGAAGCAACAAACTGACATAATCAGGCTTGGGTTTATTGCTATATTCTTAAGGGTTCCTTGCTCCCCCTGGGATATGTGTCCTAATGCAGAGAAGGTAATTCTCCAGCTGCTCACACAGCACATTTTAAGTGATTCTTGCTGGCTGAAACGGGCATCAGGAGACAATCTTCAGAAGAGAAGCTCTCCAAAAGGCAGGGCTCCTTGAATAACATCAATGGCCAAGTCAGCCAGGCTCTCTGCTGCCCCAACCTGTCCTTTCTAAATTCTAAGTATAACTCTCCAAGTTGACGTCATTAAATGACTATGGACACTGTGTTCTGGAAAGCTAATTTCATGCTATAGGAATAAATACTATGTCATGGACTCCTTATTTATCTTGGAATTTTAACACTGCTTCTTGAAAACATAAAGATGTGCGGTTTCCATTACTAATTAACAGAGAAGTTGATTAAAAGTCATGGGCTTCATCCTGAGGTACAGCATCTGGGGAAAGGATTTAAGAATTAAGATAATTTCCAGGTGAAATGAAACAGATCCTTGAAGGGATGGAATCTCATACAGCTACAATATTTACAACACTTTTATCAAGACATTAAAACAGAAGCAGATGCTTCCCCATGATTCTAAAATATTAGTTGCACATGGTATAATGCATTACAGAAAGCATTATAATAGATGAGCCTGGAAGGATAGAGCAGTTTTCTCTTGCAGCTGGATACAGAACAGATCCCAAATAGTTTTGATGTTAAACTTAATGCAGATGGGACCATCCTGGATGTGTTGTGAAATAAATTTCTCACTAGGGAGATAGGAAAATGCATCCCCCCTCTTTTTTAAAAAAAAAAAATATCAGTGTTGGAGGGGGTTAGTATAAAATGTATCCTCACTTTCAACAAATCTAAATTAAAGAATCAGCAGTATCTCTGTGCTTAAAATTGTGCTGTTGCCATGTTCTACTTTTAAGCAAAAGTCAATTCCAAATCTGCCAGAGGATTCTTGCTGGGTACAGCCTCCAGCTCTGCCTGCACCAAGTGAGGGTAGTCTCTCTGTATGCTTAGCATTTGACTCCAGTGGTTATTATTCATGCAGTACACAAAGAGAACCTCCACATGTCTGTCACTGCATAAGGGAGAGGAGATAAAAAGACACAGCTCTACCTGGAAGAAGTCAGAAAAACACACAGGAAGGGCAAGTTTAGTGCTCCTGAAATTGTGTCCAAGCAAAGAATGCACAGAAATGCTTAATCATCTCTCTGTGATTTGTAAGATGGAGATTCCAGTAGATTTTCTAATGTAGAAAGCCATGGACAGGAATAATCAAACAAGAGTATGACAAGGACTTTGTTTGGGGCACCATGGAGGTAGTGACAGTCAGCCTAGTATAGAAGCTGAATACAGCCTTGTGAAGAAGAATGGAACTTTCAACATATCCTAGAAAGGGGGTGGGGAGAAGGCATCGTAAGTAAAGACAGATCTTGAAAAAGCATGATATTCCAACCTCACAAAACCTTCCAAAGTAGTAACTTGAAGAAAAACAAAAAGTAAGGGAATGCAGGGAGGAAGAAAAAATGGAAAGAAGGAAGGAAGGGAGGGAGGGAGGGAGAAAGGGAAGGAGGAGGGAGAAAGGGAGGAAGAAAGGAAGATCAATAAATACATATTATTTTAGTATGTGTTAAGTACCTCACAAAACTTACAAAGGGGGTTTAAGGTAGTTCAGCCATATTGTTCTATAAACACTCTAAAATTATATTTTGTTTTTAATGTAAATATTTTTTATTTAATGACTTTAAAATCAAAAAGTGCTTATTGTGAAAAGTGCAAGAGACATATGAAAATATTAAAAAAATTAAATCCAAACTCTCAGCAACAAACACTGTTTATATCTTGGTATAATTTGTTTTTGTCTTTGTGTGTGCCTGTAATTGCATGCACACATATGCGTGGAGCCCCAAGCTTGTACAAAAGGCATGGATTTGAAGTCATGTAGACTCATCACTGGCATCATCACCCAGTGCCCCCTTGACCCAACTCAGTAGTACCGTTAGCACAGCTCCGCAGTCCACACTATCTGGTTGGTTCACAAACCCAGTGGCTCTCCTGGTCTGCTCATCTGCCACATTCCAGCCTCTAAGCATTTTCCTCACCTAATATTCAACCTCTTCTATTTCCACAAAAACATCAAGGTTTCACAAACCACCTAAAAGTAAAATGCATTTCCTAAAGACTTATTGGAGAGTGGGGAATGTTACTCAGTGATGGAGCATTTACCTAACATGCACAAAGCCTGGATTCAGTTCCTAGCACTGGGGTGGAAGGTTTAATGGAAAGACAAAAAAAAAAAAAAAAAAAGAAAAAAAAAAGAAAAAAAAAAGGGGCAGGAAGGGGGTAGTGTTTATTTGTTTTGTCTCAGCAGCAATGACTTAAATTGAACATTCTGTTTTCAAGCTCCCAAGCAGTACTTTGAGAAACCCATTACCAGAAAATCTGCACTGAAACACTTGCCTGCACAAGATCCTGTTGAAACTTCCCCCCTCTTCTGTCCTTTGCCTCCTAGACTCGCAGGTTCTCATGTAGAGAAGATAGAAAAAGATGGGGCTTTGTTTTGTTTTGGTTTCTAATTGTATGTGCCTATCTGTGTTGGGATGTATGCACATGGAGCCAGAAGAAACCCTCAGATCCTCTGGATATAAAGTTATTCTCAGTTGAAAGCTTTCTGACATATGTGCTAGGAACAGAACTCCAGTTCGCAAGAAGAACAGTACACTCTTTCCTGCTGACCATTTCTTCAGCCTCAGAAAAAGTGTTTTGATCCTTTGGTTTCCTCCATATTTTTTTTTTTGACTCAACGTTCATATTTTCCCATCTAACACAATTCCTTTCCCAATTAAAAAAAAATGGTATAATTTGTGTCAACTTAAAAATAACATAGCTAATAAAACATCCCATGTCATAAATTATAGACCAGGAGCCTCGTTTTAATGGCTGTCTATTCCACAGTTATTCAATTAGTTTTATAGGGGTTTTTTTTTTAGAATTTTTTAAAGATTTATTTACTTATTTAATGTATATGAGTACCACCATCCCTGTCTTCAGAAACACCAGAAGAGGGCATCAGATCCCATTACAGATGGTTGTGAGCCACCATGTGGTTGCTGGGAATTGAACTCAGGATCTCTAAAAGAACAGTTTGTGCTCTAACCTCTGAGTCATCTCTCCAGCCCGTTTTATAGCTTTTTCAATCATATGTTCTTTGGTTAATCCCTGCATTAGCCAGATTTCCATAAGTGTGATAAAATACCTGCTTTAACAACTTAAAAATAAGAAAGGTTCATCTGGAATCACAGTTTTGAAAATTTCCCACCATGACTGGCCAACTCATTGTTTTAATGCCTACAGTGGAGCGAGAAGAATCCTAACAGCACCACTTGGGAATGCCGTTCATCTCAAGGAAGAATTGAAAACAGAAAGGAATGTGCCCCACAGTTTGCCTGTAACTCAGTCTTAGTGATCTAAGACTTTCTACTGAGTCTTACCTCTTATGAGTTCTCCAGCTTCCTGTAGTGTCATGGACTGGGAACTAGGACTTAACAATAGAGACTCTGGGGGATGGTTACTAAACCATACCATTATCTTTGTACCAGTATTGAAGCACCTTTTTTTTTTTTTTTTTTTTTTTTTTGGTTATATGAAAAGTCCATAAAATTTCTTATTTTAAAATTCCTGCCTTGAACTAAGCTTTGTTGGTCCAGGCAGACCACCTCCACTTCCATTTTTTCCTTCCACATTTAGTTTCTTTCATTGACCACAAACCAGGCCGAGTATCTGTTAAGCTCCAACAGCAGAATTCCGCCCTACCAATACATTTCCAACACCCTCATTATTCCCCTTTGCCAAGGTTCAGCCTCAGCAGGAGGAAGGGGTTTTGAGGAGCCACACAAATGAACCACTCAAAGTCAAATGATGTGGTACAAGCTGACAGCTCTGTATTCTTCTGGAGATAGCTCTCTAGACAGATGTCTAGATATCTCAGCTCTTTCAGACTAAAGCCCAGTCTTTTTTTTTTTTTCTTTTTTTACATATCAATTCCATCATTACCACAAGTTCCCTTTTGATTATCACATAAATCAGCATTTTATGACCTTAGCTCCTTGATTCTTAGAAAGAAACATCAAGTACATTGTTTCAACATAGCAAATGAACTCAAAGACCTGCCTGTCTTTCTAAGCACCAACAATAAGTTTAGCTGGGTAGGATCTAGTCCTGAGATTACCATTCCCACCATGCCTGGACCTACACTCACTCTGTTCCAGGTTTACCTTGAGAGCATCCACCTGCCTTTGTAAGCATAGACAATAAGCTAGCTGGGTGGCATCCAGCTCTGAAATCACCATTCCCACCCTGCCTGGACCTAAATTGTCTCTGTCCAGCCTGGGGTCTGGGGGCATGGTTGAACACCTGCTGTTGCCCCATTAGGGTCCGGGGTTCAAGGCCTGTGCCCCACCAGAAACCAAGCTATCCTTTCACGGTTCTACATGCTAGAGCCCTAGATGTCCAGTACAACTCCAAAGACAAGAGAAATGCCAGGGTACTGGTTTGAAAGTCCATGTCTTCTCTTCTGCTGAGGAGAAAAGGTAGGTCTTTCATTTTAGCCAGGTCTTGATTTGATGAGATACACCCAAATTAGGGAGGGCAGTGCATTTTTACTCGGTCTAATTACTTACATGCCAGTCTGATTAAATACACCCTGGGTGCACATTGGAGAATTTTACAAGGTATTGTGATACCCCGTAGGCTAACCATGTTGCCAGAAAAACTTAACCATCATGTGATCCTGTAGTAATTCACATAGCAGGACTATACTTAAATAAATAAATAAATAAACAAACAAATAACATTACTCCACACTTCCTGTAATTCTATTTGGAGAAGAAAACATGGTTCTCAATTCTTGTTTTCTATTTCAGAGCAAAGACGAAAATGCTCTGATTTTTTTTCCTGGCCTTCTTGTAGATCTTTTTTTTCCACAACTGTCTGTGATTGCTCTAGTGACAGTCATCCTATTGAGCTATGACATCACCCTGTCTTCTCCTCTATTTTAAGCTACAAGCTAATTCACACCAGTTGCTTTGGAACCTGGGATATGATAGTTGCTCAGTGCACACTGAGTAGATGTTCAAAATATGAATAGCAAATCTCTGAGCCAACAAGTAGCCAGCCAGGCTGAGTCTAGAGCTCACCCCTTTGTGTCACATTGCATTCTCTAGTTCGTCCTAACTCCATTCTTTCTGAACAGTAATGTTGCTCCATTTCTAAGGATGTTCATTTTTTCCATTCTTACTTACACACAGCGTCCAAATTTAAGCTAAGCAAAGTTCGTTACACCTGGTCACTAAATGCTGACAGCATGCTTCTTCAATTTTGGTGGAGAAAGTTGAGAGAAAGCTAAGGTTTGAGAGATTTTAGTTTATCTTTTTGTACATGTGATGTGTTGGTTGAGCCTGACACCAGCATCATCCCTGTCAGCCCTCAAATTCTTTCTGATTCGGAGACAGGCTTTTTACAGAGTCTCATCCCCCCCCCCCACCAAAAAAAAAAAAAAAGAAAAAAGAAAACAAAAAAACTTTGAATCTGTTTTAAATCTTTGCAATTCTATAGAAAAAACAACTTAAATAAGTTTGTTAAAAATTGTTTATATAATTGTGATTTTTTTTCTAGTTATCATGCTCTGAAAGTCAAAACAGCATCCCCTTGCCAATTACTTATAATTAGCTCCAGGAACCAAGATAATCCCAAATCCAGTGACTAAAATTCCATCAGCCCCCTTCCTCTCATGAACTCCTTTTGCTTTTTCTTTTATTCCTACTTCTATGAAACCCACCTCACCAGCCACATCGGACCAAAGCAGAAATCTAGAAATTGTCCTGAAAATTCCAAGTTTCACATCTTTCCAGCTACTCTGTTCAGTAAATCTCCAAGTGCTGACCGTGCCACTGAAGTCTAACAGAGTGAAGGCTCTTTCTCTACCCTACCCTACCCTACCCTACCCGACCCTCTCCTCTCCTCTCCTCTCCTCTCCTCTCCTCTCCTCTCCTCTCCTCTCCTCTCCTCTCCTCTCCTCTTCTCTTCTCTTCCTCTCTCCTCTCCTCTTTCCTTTTTCCCTTCTCTTCCCATCCCTCCCTTCTTCTCTTCATCCCTCCCTGTCCCACTTCCTCTCTTCTTTCCTCCTTCCCTCCTTCCAGCCCTATCTCCCTTCCTTCCATCCCTCTCTCTCCTATCACTGCCCTAGCTCAGATCTTCAGTATCATTTGCCTATATTTAATATCAACTACCCACCTAACTGTTCCAATGCTTATACTCATCTGTGTCCCATTTCCACTGAATTCTTTATTCTAGAACCAAGATGATTGGATGAATTATTAATATGTGAATTATATAAAATACTAGATTTCACTGTGAATTTTTTCATATGTCTGTATCTGGTACTTTGATCATATTTACTCCCCCACTTCTCACACTTGTCCAACAATCCCCACTCCTGCTGGTCCAATCCATTCTCCCTTCAGTATATTTCAATAACCTTCTTCTACTTTCTTATGGACATAGACAGTGTAGCAAATATACATAATAGAGTCTTATTTAGCTACTAAGAAAAATGAAATTATATCCCTTCTTTAAAAATTAGTGTAATTGGGAATTATTATGTCAAAAGATATAAGCAACAATAAAATGTTTAGAAATATAACTATCTCATGGGTTTTCCCTTATGAGGAGATGGGGGCTCATGTACTGAAACTCACAGGGCAGCCAAGGATCATCTTGAACTTTCAATCATCCTGCATCCTACTGGGGTGACTAACACCATGCCCAGTTTTTGGAGGCAAACTTTTTTTCTCTATAGAATATTATTTAGCTACTAAAAAAAAATGAAACTCAAAGGTACATGGATGGAGCTGAAAACAGTGATTCTGTTTGTGCATGTGTGAGCACACACACACACACACAAACAAACACACACACCTCCAAACACCTAGGAGTTTCTAGTTCTAGAGTGTACCTAGCACCCTTGAACTGTGTACACGTGTAGTATAGTAATTTGTGACTTTCAATAACATTTTCAGGAGACTTTCCTACTTACTATTTTATACCTACACATAACTGGACATGCATGCACTTAAAAACAGATGTGTTGTAAGAAGGGACATTCATTTAAAGTAGAAATATGATTACAAAACTTAATTCATCAATCAGACTAGAAAACCACCCAACTACACTCCTTACTTCCTTCTTAGATCCCATAAAGAGAGAACCCAGGCTGTATCTGCACTCTTGAGGACTCTCATTCACATGGCCTGTTAACAATCGGTTTTTTTGTTTTGTTTTGTTTTGTTTGTTTTTGTTTTTTGAGACAGGGTTTCTCTGTGTAGCCCTGGCTGTTCTGGAACTCACTCTGTAGACCAGGCTGGAATCGAACTCAGAAATCCACCTGCCTCTGCCTCCCAAGTGCTGGGATTAAAGGCACGCACCACCACTGCTCAGTGCCTGTTAACAATCTTAACAGTGTTTTTCTCTTTAGTATGTATTATTGAGCTACTCAAAATAAAATTGTCTTGCTTCTTTTGAGAATCCATGTGAATCCTTATTCTCAATCTTTTGAATAAGAAGACAAGAACCTGGATAGGTTAGAAAGCCCAGATTCTCACTACCAATACCAGATCAAATAAAATATGTGATTTTTTCAAAATGATTTGATAGATCATGTTTTAGCCTTATGTTTAACTGATCTTCTCAACTGCTAGTATAAAATAATCAAATGACATGGTTTTCTCAAGTAAATTTATACACTAAGTATATTGAGATTTAAAGTCCCAAAACGAGGTCTTATATAAATTAGCAGTATCTAATTATCACCCGTCAAATGCTTGACTAAACAAGAGATTTAAGTTACAACCATTGAAAACCCTACAGTACATATGAGCACAGTTAGCAAAAAAGGGAAGAGTCATTTCCAGGAAGGGCTGGTGATCTTCTCTGGTTCCAGTTGTCGTAAAGCTATACAGAAGAAAGCAATTCTGCTTTCACTAGGGGACCAGACTTCAGCTAAATAACCAGATAATTAGCAAGCTAGGTTTTTTTGGGGCCACAGTCAGTACCCCAATTATGTGCACATAATTCAGGACACTGATAGCCATAAAAAATAGCGTTGCAGTAAGGGTGATATTCTTTTTAAATTCTCATTAAAACAGAGGTCTTTGTGAACACTGAGGTAACCTTTGTATGTAATGAAGAGGCCACAGCTCTAGGTAAGCACATAATTGGTTTAGTAACAAGTTGTCACGCCATTCGTTTTAATCTTTTTATTATTAATAATCATTTTATTTGCTTACATTTCAAATGTCAAATGTTACTTCCCTTCCCAGTCTCCCCTCCATGAACCTTCCACTCTATCTCCCTCCACTTTGCCTCGAAGAGGGTGCTCCCCCACCCACCCACTCCTGCCTCACCCCTATTGCTTGGGTAATGGCAACTGTAGAATTTAACTTAATAAAACCAACACAGTAAATGTTTCTTTTAATCTCTAAAAGAAAATAAAAATAAAGTTTCTTTTGACTCTAAAAAGCACAATCTTACTAGGGCACTTACTTTCTGTCATATGAAGCATTGAAAATTACAATCCTTCCACATAATTCAATCTTTTGTACATTAGTTTGTGTGTGAAGGGCCATTGAAACATAAAATTGAAGACTATATGGGTAAATTAAAAGCTGGTAAAATAGACAGAAACTTAAATCGCTCATCCCTAGGGCTGAAGCAATGGCTCAGTAGTTACGAGGACCTGCTGTTCTTCCAAAGGACCTAAATTGGACTCCCAAGCCTCCATAACTCCATCTCCAGGGAATCTTATGCCTCTGGCTTCCTACTGCACCCTGCACTGATGTACACACTTTCACAGGCAGATATACACAGCTACACATAACTACAAATATAAATACTAACTCTTTTAAAAGAGAAATAAAATTGTCTAGTCCCTACCTGAGCATTGATCTGGGCAATTTCTATGTGGCATCAAATGAAAAGGTCTCCACGATAGGTGTGAGAGATTCAAATCCTTTCTGACTACATTGGCTCTCTTTGATTTTGTTTTTGTCAATTCCATGCCCCAAAAGGGTTCAAGCAAGACATAGTTACATCACTGATATACGAGACCGAAGACTTTCACCACGTGGAAACACACACACACACACACCCACACACACACACACACACACACACTATACACCTCCCAACAATTCCTCTGTCCTCCATAGTTGAGAACTCATTTGCA
>JANHMN010000011.1:46301852-46322703 GCA_030674055.1 Rhabdomys pumilio
CCTCCTGCCTCCTGCCTCCTGCCTCCTGCCTCCTGCCTCCTGCCTCCAGCTATAATTACAGCCACAAGCTACCGCTATTGACTTTAAGATGGGCTTCCTGATTGAGTGTCAACATCCTGGAGAAGTTCTGCAGTTACTTTCTGGTTGGTTCAGTTTTAATTTAAAAAATGAATACCATAATTGAAAGAATCAGCATTAATCTTTAAATCAAAAGAATTTACAATGAGATTATAATTAATTGCATGCCAAAAATATCTTATTGAGTAGGGTGGTGACCCCAGTTACTTTGCTTAATCACTTAAACAATCTAATTCTCAAATAAGAATTTGGATCACTTCCAAACATATCCAATTAAGGTTATCAAATCACAAATAACAGTGACAACAATCTCAAAAATAAACTCTTTGAAACTTTTCTTGTTGATGAATGAGTCTGAAGAATATTTTATGAGGGCTTGGGTACTTGCTGAGAATGGTGTTGGCAACAGTGCACTGCAGGCTGCAGAATGCCTGGAGGTGAGCATCTCCATAATTAGGTTGCCTTTCTGTCCTAATACTGAGCTAGTCACTTGTTATATCTTAGGTCTATTTGCAACAGATCAAAGTCAAAGAATAATATTACTGTTACCTTGTCTACCTCCGGGAAGGCTTGAGATTGACAAGTTTTTATTTGCCATAAAAAAATATGATTTGGATATATTCCCATATGGGTGGTTTTGGGAATCAGACTCAGGCAATGTTTTTAATCTTCATTTCCACAAAAATGTGACAAAAATGTCCTAGACGATATTACATTGTCACAAGATTGTGATACATTTCCTAGGATACATGAAGGGGCAATTACATAGAATTGATTCAGAAATTGATAATGAACAGAGGCCATTTCAGGCACTCATAAGTAAAAATGTTTCACCCGGGGAAAAACACCCTCTACTGCCTCTGAGTGTCTTCAGAGCTAGAAGATACTTTGTGGGATTTTGGGTTGTTTTTTATTTTTGTTTTTGTTTTGTTTTGGTATATCTTTGTTTTTGCTTTTTTTTATACAGTGTTTATGCTTTTTCACAGGAGTGAAGAATACTTCCTAGTTGGTACAAAATACTGAGGCAGTGTCAATGGTGTTAAGCAGCCCCGTTGAGTGAATCTCAGAGGAAAAATGAGATTCCTATAAACCGGACAAGAATTTTAAAGGCCAGGAAATTTTCTGTGACATGCTTGTGTACATCTGAGACTGTACTGCTTTCTGAAATCCCAATATTCTCAACTATGTAAAGCAGTGGTTCTCAACCTTCCTAATGCTGTATCCCTTTAATACAGTGCTCATGTTGTGGTGAATTTTAACCATAAAGTTATTTTTGTTGCTACTTCATAACTCTAATTTTGCTGCTGTCACAAATCATAATGTAAACATCTATATTTTCTGATGGTTTCAGGTGACCCCTATGAAAGAGTAGTTTTATCCCTAGAGGGGTCACAACCCACAGGTTGAGAACCACTGACTTTAAGAGTTTCTTGAGTTTTCTGTCGTGACATACTAATGGCCAACGTCTGTCTAAAATCCCACCACAGGCTTTCCTTTGACCTTAATTTCTATCTTGAAACTTCAGTCAAGCATAGAGCTAAAGACTATTGACATGTCTGACATGTTATATAATCGATGAGAAGTGTTTGACAAGTTACCAGCCCAGCTAATCAGCATAATAATGTAATACAAATAAGACGTGTCATTTAGATTTATTGTTAAGCTCTGAAAATTTGCATTCAAATATAGATAAAAGCATTCTGGCTGGAACCTGAATAAAAAAAAAAATCTTGTGTGCTTTATGAAACTTTGTTGGTTGAAATATAATTTATTATTGTTGTCAGTATTAATTGTAGGAGTAACCAGTGTGGGTAAAAGCTGCCAAACTGGTCAAAAGAAAAATGTTGAGAAACTTCCAATAGTTAGATTTAAAAAACATTTAAAGTTAAACTAAGAGTAAGAGAGATTACATTATTAGCTAACCCTAAAGAAGCCACATTTCTTTAGGAACACAAGAAATGGACATAAAATATTAAGTATTAGAATGTGGATAATATCACCTTTTAGGCTGATTAGAGTAACAATTAAAACATAAAAGAAAGTGTGTTTACAGTACCAACAGAGTCACCTCACCTGGACCCTTGAGGGCTCTCAGAGACTGAACCACCAACCAAAGAGCAAGCATGGGCTAGGTATAGCCCCCTACACACAAATATATAGGAGATATACAACTTGGTCTTCATCCTGGTCCCCGCAAAACAACTGGAACAGGGGTTGTCCTTGAATCTGCTGCCTGACTGTGGATCACATTCCCCTAACTGGACCATTTTGTCTAGCCTCAGTGAGAGAGGATGTGCCTAATCCTGCCGTGACTTGATGTGCCAGGGGTGGGTGATTACAGGAAAGGGGAGCTCCTTCTTCTCAGAGAAGAAGGGGAGGAGGAAGTAGGAGGAGGATCTGTGTGAGGGGGTACTGGGAGGAAAGGGGAACTGATATTGGGATTTTAAGTGAATAAATAAATAAAATTTTAAACAAGAATGATTTTTAAGTATCAGTTATTTAATTGCATGGGAGCCTAGGATTTCTAGGGGAAAAAAATGTCCTAAGAAATCTATATACTTTATGGGAATAAATTATCATCAGGATGTCAACCTTGCTACATCAGCATTTCACAAATGGATAAAAAGTAAAAATCCTACAACAATAAATCATGTCAAGCCAAGCACCATTAAGGAAATGAATTTACATAAAAGAAGGAAATGTTAAAGAAAACCCAGCTTCTTTAATTATATTTTGTCCTCACTAACCAAACTTCAAAATAATAATTTGTAACAACAATTTGAGATTTGAGTTTATGAAGTTAAAAATATTATTTTAAACAATGGATTGATGTTCTTTATCTATTCAGATTATTGGAAGGAGGTTCAGAGTTTAAGAGTAAGGAGCCATCTCAAGTGTCATGCCAAAGGATTTGTGTTGCTTCTAAAATTTACAATGATAGTCATTATAATTAGAAAAAAGTTTAAAGACACTTGCAGTGTATTTGGCATAATTCTAACACCTCTCTGGATGTTTTAACTTTGCATAGCAGGATTATGAATTTAAAGAATGCTGCTCTGCTGAGCTTTGATGCTTCAGGTACTGCTGATAAAATTATCCATGGCCTGAGGTCAGTATTTCCATTTTGATCAAGCTTCGAGAATGGCATATATAGGTTGATCATGCTAGCCCTATTTGTCCTGAAAATACTTTTATTCCTGCCCATCATGTTAAAGCTTGTCTTTAACAACATCAACATGTTGGACCCCCAGACAGTTGTTAATTTAACAAGCTGGCAAGCCAAGAACAGGTAAGATTCTGCACAGAGCCTTAACAACCTAAGTCATAAGTGCATTGCTTTTGATAATGCATCTTCCACAACAGGTAAGGATGATACTCTTGTCAAAATGACCTAAGACAGGTTCAGTCTTATTTATGAAATTAAAAAGGGGGAGATCATGAGGAGAGCAATAATACCAACCAACCAGAGCTCCCCAGGGTTTAAACCACCAGCCTGGGAGCACATAGGGAGGGACCCATGACTCCAGCTGCATATGTAGGGGAGAATGGCCTTGTCGGGCATAGGTGGGAGAGGATTCTTGGTCCCATGAAGGACAAACACTGAGTGGGGGCGGGGGGAATGTGAGGGTGGGAAGGTGGGAGTGGGGGGGTAGGTGGGAGCACATCCTCATAGAAGCATGAGGAGGGCGGATGGGATAGGAGGTTCCTCGGTGGTTGGGGAAAGTGGGATAAGGGAATAAAATCTGAAATGTAAATATAATACCCAATAAAAATAAATTTAAAAAAAGAGGGGGTGGGAGATGTAGAGAGCTTTTGAGACTGCTTGGCAGGAATCTGACATTGGCCAAGGAAAAGGAAATGGGCTTCAGGCAGGAGTCTGACATTAGGCTAAAACAAATAAGTAATTTCAGGCAAGAATCTAAATCTTAGGCTAGATCAAAGAAGTAGGCTTCAGGAATGAAAATGACTTTGGGCTAGGACACAGAAATAGGATCAGATATTTTGGTCATTCTGATAAGCCCTTAGAAACAGTGATCATGGAACTTTTTTTATTGCCTTGCTTGTTCTTTGACTATTTGTGTTTATTGTCTTGCTTGTCCGTTGACTATTTGCATCATTATATTGCAAGTTCCTCAACCTAGAACTGACCTGAATACTTGCATGTAATTAAAATGGCATAAAAGCAGATTGGGAAATTTTTTAAAAATTAAAAAATAAAATTTAAAAAATGAGTTAAAAAATAATTCTTATGTCTAAGTATGGTTTTGTCAAGAGGTAAATCATATACCTAGTGTCTCATTAGTATTGAAGTTTTATATAGATAAACCAGATATTTTATTTTTTGTCTTTGTACCTACAATAAATTGTTCATTCTCAGTTTAAATATAATATATATATAATTTTATATTTATCTAAAATTACATACAATACTTATAAATGCATATGTAAAGGTGGTGTGTGTGTGTCAAAGAAAGTTATATTTATAGGGATGACAATGCTGCCTACAAAAACTCCAGTACCAGGCATGCAAAATTTCCTTTAGAATAGTTGGTCACAGTAGTCCAAATGTCTCCCCAAACAAGATAGACTGTTGATGTAGCTGATGGTTGCCTCTCAGATGTTCAAAGTTAGCCCCTAGCTGAAGACACTACACATTTATATTATTGAAGCCGGTTTTAAGTTTCATAGTACCAGAAAATATTATGTTGCCAAGAAACGGAAGCAATTAATACTCCACACAGCTGTGACATGGATGAACTACAGCAATGAGCAGCATGGCAAGATAGCCATGTAGGTGCAATAAGTGGCACTTTGGACTTATGGCCCATGGAACAGGATAGAAAACATGCTTAGTACTAAAAACTTAACCAGCTTCAGGGACTAATGAGATCATAGATCCATCATTACAAACAACATTTTAAATCCTTATACCCACAGATAAGTGTAGCTATCACTCATCATCACAGAAGTAACCCTGTACAGGAAATAGAGACCATCACAAAAAATCACAACTTGAGCCACTGCAGAGATTAATAGATTCTGGAGAGCTCAACCTCAATGGATATGTCTTCATCACAGCTCCTGCATCTGTGTCTGAAGGAACATTAAAGAACAGAGGGTGAAAGATTTATAAGAGCCAAAATATCAGGAAGTCTGCTCTGAAACAGGCTCTCATAGAAAGGACTGAATAAATAAAACCAGAACATAGGTGATATCAAACACATGGCATCATAGTTAGGGTTACTATTGTTATGATAAAGATAGCATGACCAAAGAAATTTAAGGAGGAAAGGGTTGATTCAGCTTATGTTTCCTTATCACACCTCATCATAAGAGACAGGACAGAGCCAGGTAGTGGTAGCTCATGCCTTTAATTCCAGCACTTGGGAGGCAGAGACAGGTAGATTTTTGGGTTCAAGGCCAGCCTGGTCTACAGAGTGAGTTCCAGGACAGCCAGGCCTATACAGAGAAACCCTGTCTTGAAAAACCCAAGAGAGAGAGAGAGAGAGAGAGAAACAGGAACTTAAATAGGGCAGGAACCTGGAGGCAGAAGCTGATTCAGCACCCATGGAAAAGTGCTGCTTACCAACTTGCTGCTCCCCATGGCTTGCTCAGCTGCTTTATTATAGAACCCAGGACCACCAGCATAGGAATGGTACCACCCACGGTGGGAAGGGTCTTTCCCCATTAATCACTAATTAAGAAAAATGCTGTAAAGTTGGATGTTGTGAAGGCATTTTCTCAAGTGAAGTTTCCTCCTTTCAGATCACTCTACTTTGTGTATCAAGTAGACATAAGACTAGCCAGCACATACGGCATGAAGAAGAGGGAGTCAGTCACACCTGTCGACAAGAAACTACAGCTAATGACTGCTAGAAGAATTGATCTCTCCCAAGAAAGTTGTAGTCCCTTATTGGTTGTCTAACACAAAGTGATCAGCTCTGAAACCATATACACAGGCAACAACAGCTGACTCATCAGGTTATTTTTATATATTTGTATATCTACTCTGTTATGCTTGCAGACGGGAACATGTTGTCCTCTGAAAGGCTCCACCCAGCATCTGACTCAGACAGTTACAGACACCCACAGCCAAGCACTGGGTGGAGTTTTGTGACTCTTATGGACGAATAGGAGAAAAGATTGCAGACCCCAAAGAGGATAGGAACCCAACAGGAAGACCAACATAGACATCAAACCTGGAAACTTGGGGCTCTCAGAATCTGAACCACCAATCAAAGAACACACACCATCTGGACCTAGGCCTCCCCAATCATAAGTAGCAGAGTGGAGCTTGACCTTCATGTGGGTCCTGAACAACTGGATTGGGGGCTGTCCCTGCATGTGGCATATGTTCTACTAGCTGGACTGTCTTGTCAGGCTTCAGTGGGAGAGGAAGCATCTAGCCTTGCAGAGACTTGAAGTACCAGAGTTGGGGGCATATTCCAATGGGGCCCCCACCCACTCAGAGGTGAAGTAAAAGAGGGATGGGGTAAGGATTGTCAGAAGGGGTGACTGGGAAGGGAGCAGTAAGTGAGATGTAAAGTGAATAAGTAAAATAAAATTAAATAATTTTTTTTTTAAAAAAGAACTACTCAGAAACTTACTCTTTCTCAGGATTGCTTGGCCTTTTCTGCATCTCTTAATGCATCTGGGCATATTTGCCCAGAATTTTTTAAATTAATTTTCCTAATAAATTTGAATATCTGTCATTTATTATAATCAATCTGAGAAATATCACTATATCAAACAAATACTGTGTATTTACATGTCACCTACTCCCATATCTCCAGACTTTATTTCTTTCAATACCACATCTTGTACTATTTTGTTAAATTTGTTCCAACTCTTTTCAGTCAAGGCAGAATTGTGAAGGTTCTCTAATTTTATCTTCATATTATCCATTAAAATTTATATATACATAATTTACTTGTGTATGTTGGCCTAGCATTCTGCAATATTGATAAGTTCATTTACTGACAGTAGTGAATTAATTAAACATTAATTCACATTTTTAGTAGATTACTTAGTAATGACCATAAGACTTCTTTCCAATAAAGCTGCAATTCATTTCTCTTCATGTTCGTGAGCCATAGCTAGAGCCACCAGCACAGTGCTGACTGGTATGAGGAAGATATTTCCAAGATCTATGTAAAATTAATTATTTTATTATAAAAATATCATCAAGAATTATCATACACAAAAGAACTTGGAGTTCTATATTCTTATGAGAATGCTAAACCAAGGAAGTTTTGAATTTAACAGTGAACAATCTTTGTAACCAGGGGCTCCTATTTTCTATGTGGGGTATCCAATCTTTTGACATTGTGGCATGATGTCACCTACAAATGTATAGGACCGCGTATATAACAGTCCACAGACACATTACACACTTTCTGTGATGTAACATTTCCCTGACTTCTGGAAGCAGTTCAATTCCTGATCTTAAAGTCATTTGAGTTTGCAAAGTCTGTGTTTTAGATTTCAACACTGGAGCTTTGCAGATGGTTGGATGGATAAAGTACTTACTGTGTCATCATAAGGCCTTACGCTGAGATCCCCAAAACCCATGACAGGGCAGGATAGGCACAGTTTCCATGTAAACCCAGAACTGTGAATAGAGTTGGGGGTGAAAACAGAAGAATTTTGGGGCATGCTGGCCAGCCATTTTAGCAAAAATAGTAAATTCCAGACTTGGGGAGAGACCTTACCTCAAAAACTAAGGATGAAGTCTTATGAAATAGATCAATGGGTAAAATCATGGCTGCACAAGAGTATAGACACCAAGTTTAGATCCCCCAATAACCATATGAAAAGCTGGGCATGGTCGTAAACATCTGTATCTCCAGCTGTTGTATGATAGAGACAGGAGAATTCTGGAGGTCCACTGGTCAGTCTGTCTGGCAAACATGATGAACCCAAGATTTCAGTGAGACCCATCTTCAAAAAAGTAGAAAGCCAATTGAGGACAACAAGCTGGTGTCAACCTCTGGCCTCCACATCTGTCCACATGTGTGAGGACACCCACACAAGTACACACATGCATATACCAGAGAGAGGAAGAGACAGATATACAGATATACCAATATAGAAAAAGACACATTTGAGAGACAGAGAGATATTGATTTAAATGACAGCAGAAAAGATTACAATAATGTCCTTTGGAGCATATAATATACATATACATCATGTACATCATACATACACACACACACACACACACACACACACACACACACACACACACACGCATACATTGACTAATATCCAAGGTGACTGTGACAGTGGAGCTTTGCATAAGAGCTTAGTTAACGTCAGCTAGCTAGCATCTCCTTAACCACTAGATCCAACCGTGACACAACCTATCCTCTTTTATCATTCTTCTCTCCTAGATTCACAGGTGAATAAACTCATGCCAACCTGTTAGGACAGCTTTCATCAGCATCTTGCCTGTCTATTTTGTTAGCAAATGAGAAAAGCATTTTGGAGACTGATACTCTTTATTTAAAAACTGAACGACGTAGATTGTGTCTGAGACAATCTTCACGCGCAACAGTACAGGAATGCTCACCTACTGAAAGAATAAAACCCCAAAACCTAAGGCACTTGCTGTCCCTTCTGTGAACCAAGTGAAGGACAGATTGAAAGGCTGAGAGGAAGAACGTCATCTGAAGGGGAAATCTAACAAAATTTAACTACTAAAAGAAAATATAGTCTGCCCTTCTGCTGCATGGATATGGGGAAAGACATTTGCATAGAATTTGGAGGCAAATTCAATAGAAGTATAAATAGATGAATTGGTTTGCCTCAAACTAATGACCACCTTCTACACTGCCAAGGAACCCAACAGCAGATGGAAGGGGAAATAAAGTGTGAGAGAGCATTTGCAAACCTGAGTCTGATAGGGGCCTGATGATGCTCAGGCAAAATCTGAAAGGAAACCAATTTAATAGGAAAATACCAGTTTTTAAACTGGCAAGCATACATCAAAAAACATACATGCATTTCTTCAGAAATGAGGCACATAAATGGCCAAATTGAATATGAAAAAATACTCAACAGTGTTAATTGTCACAGAAATGTAACTGGAAGCTACAATAAAATAGTCCCCTCAAATAAAAAATGGCTGCTGTTTCTGGAAATACTGGTGTGCGTAAAGAGAAACGGGAACCCTCACATGCTGTTAGCTAGGCTGTAAACTAGAATAAACATGGTAGGAAAGGTTTAGAGCTTCCTAATATAATTCAAAGTAGAAAGAACTGTATGATGCTGCTAATGCCTCACAAAACATAAAAATAAACCTCTCCTGTTTGAATAACAGGTGACAGTAACTCTGGTTCTGTCTCATGTGACGGTAGTCTTGTGACTTACTCTGCTGTCCAAGATCAAACTCAAGACTGTGGAGCTGGGAGTCTTCATGTTTGAAGAGGTTTATATGCTGTGGCTTAGTATCTGCTGAAATTCATTTTGGATTCCGTGTGCAAAAGTGAGCTATGTAAAATTCACTCAGATATATTATACTAGGAAGCTCAATTCCACCTATGGAAATGTGACTCAAGACTTAAGGTATCCCCTTAAACATGCCTGGGAAACAAAGCATGTGTTCTACATTAGGAGACCTGGATGGGGTCTGGGTGGGGGACACAGCAGAGACTCAATAGCAGGAGTAAAGATGGGTAGAAGGGACTCGACGTAAAACTGTCTCCCAGAACAGCTAGTGTCCTATTGTAAACTAAACAAGTAATGACAAGTGCAAAGTGTGACGCTTATTTATGAGGGAGGAGAAGAGAACATTAGGAGATTGAAATAATCCCATAGCCACAAGAAAATATATCTCTCTTTGAAAAATGAAAAAACTTAAAGGGTTTGTAAGGGTGGGTTTTTTGGGGAGTTTCCCCCGCCCCCTCTTTGGAAAATGAAATATTTTCTCACACTACACCTAACCAAGAGAAATATGATCATCACTGTATCAATCTTGTTCCTCTAAGACCTACATGAAGGCAAGCTGAGCTACATCAGAAGCTCCGAAGAGGGTGGGAGGGAGGGCCTTGGGTCTGTTAGACTGCAAAGGTGGCCCATGCTAGACCAGGGAACTGCTTTGTCTCCTAATACACTGTCCCTTGAAAGGTAGAGAATGTGGTAGAATTAAAATGAAGTGCCTCAAAAAACGTCCCAGGTGAGGAGAGTTCAGCTCTGGAGTGCGCAGACTTCCTGAGTTTAGATCTGAGCCATGGGCCCTGGGCCAAGCTCCAAAGCTAGCCAACAGCCAACAAAAAGCCTCTGAAAAGCGCAGGAGGCAAGCCTTTCCTTGCCATCTGGCCCACCAGCCAGAGCAGTGAGAGAGGAGCAAGCTGTCCTGAAAGGGGTGCATTGCCGCCAAGGAAGACATAGAGACCAAATGACCAGCCTGAATGCAGACTCTAGCGGCACTCCCTTGGTAGGAAGTTGTTGTGCCAGAAGCCAGAGCTCACTTCTGGCTGAGAGTCACACCTTATGCATCTGCCCCGCCCTTGGATCCGGATCCAAGCTTTTGGAGAGGACTGTAGCTGGAATCCTTCTCTTTTGTAGCATCTACTGCCTGTGGGACCTCAAATCACATAGCTACCAGCTGCTTAAGGAAATTCTCCATTATCCAAATTCAGTTCCACTGAAGAAGCACCAATTATGCCAGGCAGTGGTGGCGCACGCCTTTAATCCCAGCACTTGGCTGGCAGAGGCAGGCGGATTTCTGAGTCCAGCCTGGTCTACAGAGTGAGTTCCAGGACAGTCAGGACTACACAGAGAAACCCTATCTCGAAAAACAAAACAAAACAAAACAAAAGAAGTAACAAATACACCGTGCCTCGTATACTTGTGGGGAACCCCTTCATCGGGGTAACTTTCTCCTATGTAGGGACAAAGAGCCCACTCCAGTAACTGTGAGTCATATTGGTACACAGGACCTCCTCAGCGGGATAACTGTGTCTCATGTGCATACACAGACCCCCCCTTGGCAGGGTAACCATACCCCATGTGGGTACATAGGAGCCCCTCAGCATTTTAACTCTGCCCCATGTGGATACACAGACCGTCCTGAAAATGAGGAGTCTCACGTCACTGTCTGAATGCACATCCCATCATGAGGCTCCCATTTTTGTCTTGGAACACGAGTGGATAAAAAGAAAAAGAAAAAGAAAAAAAAAAAAAAAAAAACCTTACATATCAGAAAGAAGGAATGCATCCCCTTTCTCTGGAATTATTTTAATTCTGAGAACAAAAGCAATATTCTGCATCTAAATCATATGGCTTGGCCCTCTATAAAGAGAAAAGAGTTTCATGTCTCCTGGCATTAATGAAACCTTCTCACCCATCTTTCTGCAGTCACTGAGTGTTGCCTGGCCGTTTTTCTCTACTAAAGTACAACAAACAAGCAAAACAGTGGTGTGGTTTAAATGTCAAAGCCACTAGAGCCTCCTTGTAGTGACCTAGTGACCGCAGTGGGGAGGGGGCAGGACTGAGGAGAAACTCGTCCTGCTGTGACCGATGGGAGGGACGGGTGATCTGGAACTGATCAGGAAGGTTGTGATCTGCTCTCTAGCCCTGGGAGGTGGGAACAGAGCAGGGCTAGTTCCCTTCAGGGCAGAGAGAATTCTGGTTTGGGATGGAAGGGGAAGAAGGCACCCTTGAGAGCTGATGGATGCCCTCCCTGCTACATAGTATCCTTTTATTTGTGGAGAATCTTTCTGGGAGTTGTCTATGAATACTGTTTCTTAAGGAACCTACTTCGGCAGTCCTTACTATCCCATTACCCACACATGTGTTTGGGATTATTGTTTGATTCCTCACGGATAGGACAAATTGTTCATTGCCGATTAGATACTTAAAACGCATTTGTTTTACCTGAGTCACATCTTCATGGAAACTTTCCCAGGAACAAATTTACAAGAGCCCATGACTGGCATTGATCATAGTTATTAAGCATAATGAAATCCAAACCGACCGGAGTTCATCTCCTCTTTTAGCCTCTAGGGCCCCAGTTTTCTCTGCTGAAGGTTGTGAGCGCCGATTTTTAATAGTGACTGTTAGCATCCGTAGGAGGTTCCAGTTAGGGGAAGTCAGCTGAGTAGATTTCAAAGCCATTTTCAGTTCAATTGGTCAGTTTATGCTCCATTTAAAATAAAAATCTCTTCAAAACCACTTAACGTTTAAAGTAAATCTTTAAAGATTTGCCTTTCAAAGAAAGAAAATGGCCAGTGGTCGATTTAATAAAATTATTGTCATTGTAAAACAGATTGTTAAAGAATTAGGGCTTCGTTATTGAGGTGTAATCCTATAAAGGAATGAAACTCAAAGCTCTGAGCCAGGCCAATGTTATACCGCGGACTAGCATTCTGCTACTGCCACAGCAATGCTACTAACATTCAGACTGGACGACTGCTGAGCAAGGATTCCCTTTTGTGACTCTTGTAAGAAGTGGGCCCGAAAAGAAACATATTAAAAGCAAAAATACAGACTTTTCTCCTTTTTTTTTTTTTACCTTACTCTAGCAATATTGTGGACGATGGAAAGGAGAAAAAAAAAAACTGTCTTTTTATATTGAACATGATCCGTGTTTACCTTCTTACAAGGATTCCAGAAGGTTCCTGCCCTGGTCTCGAATACTGAAGATTAGAATTGGAACTGCCTCAAAATTGATTTAGTTCCTCATTTGCATGTATTAGAGATAATTAGACAAAAATTGCTCTAATTGCAAGGGCTAGATTGGAGGATAGTGTTAATTAAGAGTATGGTGGATGATCGTTTGCCTCTCATTCTACTTGGGAGACAGAAATGGGAAAACTCACCAAAATTCCCAGACCAGTCTGGGCCATAGAATGAATTTGCCTCAGAAGGAAAAATAGGGAAGGTGGCTCAGTTAGCAAAGCACTTGGTATACAAGCACAGGGACCGGGGATTGGATCCCCGGCACTCACGTAATTAAACACACAAAAATGCTGTGTGTGCATACTGCAGCACATGCCTGTAACCCCAGTTCTGGGGCGTCAGGGACAGAAGGCTCCCTGGAGCTTGCTGGCCATCTCATCTAGCAGATTCAGTGAGCTGCAGGTTCAATACAAGATCATATCTCTAGACGTATGGTGGCAAGCAGCTGAGGGGCACACCTACATTACCACGTATACAAGCACACACATACACTTGTATGCACATGTATACATACAAACATGAGGGGGTACTGAGGGCCTAATAATATGGCAGTAACAGATATCACTTGGTAATTCTTGCCAGATGCCAGGCACTAAGTCAAACACTTTCTTCTCGGCATGAGTTGCCTTACTCTCATGTAGCAAATTGCAAACGCCATAAATTCTCCTTAAGTGCATGCTCCTTATGCGGCTGAGTCCTGTTCCCCTATGGGGTAGAGTTCATTTCTCCACCTTCAATCCAGGCCTTACTATAAGATTGATTTGCTTTAGCCATGGGACACCTCAAATAGGATTCAAATTGAACAGGAGTTTGCTCTGCTTTAGCTGCCTTGAGATTATCCTGTAAAGAACAATGGGCTATCCTGGTGAATAGGGAGAGTGCTTTGACTTTGTAGAGAAGGCATCTGCACATGTTGTTCTACCAAGGGTGAGAGCTCTTTAGACATGCTAACCTCTAGCCATACTAATAAAATAACCCTAAACACTCACTCCAGCAAGGCTTCTCCAGAAAACAAACAAACAAACATCAAAAAAAAAATCCTTCTAAGCCAGTCCACAGCATAAGGAATAGTAAATGTTATTATTAACTTAAGTGACCAAGTGGGGAGCAGTTTGCTATACAGCAGAAGCTTACTAGCAAGCTTCACTGCCACTTCAGGATTTGGTGACAGTGTTAACCTTTTGCTCCTATAACATAATAAAGACCCGAAATAATCCACTTTAGCAAGAAAAGGCATATTTTGATTCACAGTTTGGGTTCTGGTGCATGGCTAATCTGTCTGGTTGCTTTTGACAATATAACACATCACCCCAGAAATGAACGGTGGAGAAAATTCACAACTCACATGAGGGAACAAAGGACAGCTAAGAGATCAGAGTTGCTCATTCCTTCAAAGGCACAACCTCCAAAAAAAACCTAAAGACTTCTTTCTAGGCCCCAACCTCCTAAATCGTCCACCAACAGTACCCCCTATGAAGAACACAACTCTGTGCTTCCACACATGGTATACACGTGTGTGCATATGTAGCACAGCACTCCTACATGCAAATACATAGAAGCCAGAGAGTAGCATGTGTCTTCACTGATCACTTTCTGCCTAATTCCTCTGAGAATGGGTATTTTGGTGAGCCTAGAACTTACTGTTATTTCTGAGAATCAGAAGGGCCAGTAATCCCTTTTCTGTTTCCCACTCCCAGTGCTGGGGCTATACCTCCCTTTTTATTCTTAAGCTGAGGCTCTGGAGCCAAATTCCTTGCATTTCTGCACAAGCACTCTTAACCAGTGAGCAGTCCCTCCCACCCAAGAGCAGACCTTTATTTTACACAGGGGCCTTTGGGTAAAATTTGAGATTCAAACTATAGCAGACCCTACATGGCAATTTTAAGGCAATTGTGAGACATGTAAACATTAAGTAACTTGTCTGCGGTTGTAAAGCGAACAGTGGAGAGAGACAACATCTAGAATCCCTGCTCTACTTTGGTGCAGCTTCTTTTGTCATTTAGTCTGTTTAGATACAAAACTTGGAAGTGTCTTTCAACTAAGGACACTAAGACCTGGCTTTTACTCTAAGGGGAAATGGAAGTGGATAAGATATACAAGAAAAAGAAATCCTGGAAAATAATTATGTATGGGGCTTTTCACCAACGAATACACAAGTTAACTATATCATGGCAATCATCAGAACTCACAGTCCATAAGTCAACAAGCCCCAGTAGTATGCAGGAGCTTCTAGGTGGCCTACCACAGGTTCACAGATGCGCTATCTGTGATATTGCCATTTGCCATAGATGGATTTACTGTATACCTCCATGAAGCGTTATCAAAATATCTCCCAATTCTTCATAGTTATTCTCTCTGTCTTCCTTATTTTGTGGCAGCAGGCAAAAAGGATTACCGTATCCTGATCCCGAAACCCGAAATATTTGAGACCCACAGTAACCAAGCATCTAGTAAAAGTTCTCCCCAAACATCCCAACCTGCTGGAACAGGAAGCAAGAAGTTCCACGATCATTAAAAAAGATAGCATTGGGAATGGCGTGGAGCCTAGGCACCACACGGAACACAGAGCCAGGTTGTAAAGGCAAAAGGAGCAAACCTTGATTTATTGAGCTGCAATTCCACTGAGGGTTTCTAGTGACTCCAGCTTCACACTTGTGGTTATAGTATTCCCAGAACCCCTCAGTGGAGTGATTTCCTGAAGTGCGCAGCTGCCTCTTATTTATTTTATTAACTTTACATAAGAAACAGGGGAGTGCAGCTTTTACACTATTTGATGGTGATCGTTCTTGTCTTTTCATGTTTGAGAGAGGAGGCGGAGGGGGGGGATGTAAAGTACAGTGAACAGTGTATAAAAACTTTTTTGCTTGGTGTTATAATTTTGCAATGAAGTTTATATGGACTCAATACATCACAATTGATTATATTTCAGAAACACGTCAAAACTACAGTTGCAGACCTCAGAGGACAGCTGTTCAAAGTGCAAACGTGAATGTAAAAGATGGATCTTGCTGGACTTCTTGAAGTGTAACATTCTTGTTATTAAGGAGACAAGGTTGAGCTAATTTGTTAAAGAATCTCCTACAGTTCCTTCTAAATTTTTCTTTCAAGCTTCTGGGTGACATCAGGAAATACTACTTAAGTGGCTATCATTATCTGAAAACATCACTGAAGAGACTTTCACATTTAAGCTCTGAGAACCTGAGAATCTGATCCCATAGGTTGGAGCTAATTACAACAGTAGCGTGGAAGAGAGACAATTTGCTGCAAACAAAAATTTACATTAGAACTATTATTGATACACAAAATTAACATTATAAATTAATTATACAGTGTCTCTGTGGTTTGTGCAGGCTTTAGCCATTCCTAAAGAAATTCTCTTGCATAATTGTTTTGACCATTCAGTACTGTTATACAATAATGAATAAGCCAAGACTTAGTGTTAACGTCACTGCAGTTTCTTACTAGGCAAGGGAATGACCAGAAATTCCTCAGAAAGCCCAACATACGGAGCTTATAGCACTTCAATTATGTCAACATTTATTAGTTAAATAGAAATCACAAATCTTCCTTAAGGAAGTGATCCCAGATGCCTGCAATTAATATTTCTCAACCCCTCCAAAGATACTCTAACTTAATTTCTAGTGTCTCTACTTTCAAGGGCTAAAAACTCACAAATTATGTCATTAGAAACAGCAACGGCTAACCAGGGTTTTGTTGTAATGTATTTTTGTTAGCCGAGACTAATTGGAGCCAAATGAGTAGAACAATATGGTAAGGATACGCAGAGAGATCCCGAGTCTTTAGGAACCGAAATAAATGAAGGCAATCAGCAGTGTATACAGACCGTACTGCGTTCAATTAATATAAATAGCATAGCAGTCAGCTGCAAAGCCCCATGGAGGATGATGGGTTCTGAGGGACAGCAGATGTCTATAGTGCTGGGGAAATACAAACAACATGCCAGACCAGAGCAGATCAAATGGCAAAAGCAGGGATTCAGAAGCTCAGGTGGGGGTGGGGTGGGGAGCTGGCACATTTTTCTGGTACCGTTTTATAGACAGTGGTCTGGTCTAGGTTATCAATTCACGTGTGTTGGCTGGTAAGAGAGGAACAGCACACACTCTCCTTTTGGAGAGAAAGGGCAGCTAGGTGAGATAAGCTGTCACTGGATCTTAGCCAGAACAACAATTATTTTGACCCACACAGTCCAATGTAAGGCATAAGATCTGTTTTAACCATGGATTGGTTTTTATAGTAAAGGTTGATAGAACAGTGCTGAGGTGGATCCCATGGTGTGTTGACGCTGAGTTCTTAAAGGGTAAAGTTTGCATCCTAACTTTTGTTTGCCTGGTAACTGTATGTAGATGCTCTTTTCAAAGTAGACAGTTATGATCCAATGTTTCTCTTTTCAAAGCGAAATGACATCAAACTCACAGTTTGGGGTTGTTTCAAGCACAGTGAGTCTAAACAGAACAACCACTGATGGGAATTACAGTACTTTCTCCCACTTGATTCTGATATATGGATGTCAACCTTGTTGTCCTTATTAAGCACACATGTGTCAAATATGGTCTTCTATAATAGCCAGCCAGTGAAACAAAATGATACAATTTCAAAAATCTTGTTTTACTCATAAAAGAATCATTGTATAAAGACTCTCCTATTGATGGTTCACTGTGTGACGTCTTACTCTGCTGTGATTAAATATCAGCCTCTCTGAGTTTCAGTTGACTCCCCTTAAGATGAGGGACTAGCTTGGATAACTTTATGGTTTTTCCATATCTCTGAGCTTGTGTAAACTGAGCACTAGTCAAATTGCATGAAACCACTAATAATTCAAGCAGAGTGGCCTTTTATTGTAACCCAGATAGCTAAAAAGATTTCTGAGTCTTCTGAAGTTCAAACCATGAGTCATTACAGGAAGTCAAGTAGGAATCATTAGGCGAACCAAATGGTGCTCAATTATTACAGGGAAAAAAAGACAAAATATAGGCAAGACTAAAATATAAACTATCCATAATCTTGACACCCAGAGAGTTTCATCCTTAAGATGTTAGTTGGCAGAAAAGAAGACAAGGAAGTAGAGCGTAATGGGGAAACGGTGGGCAGAGACACAAATGGTGTGGATGACAATGCTGGCGCAGATGTGGATGGAGATATGGTACCTGCAGGCAAAGTGATGCAAGGAGATGCACATTTGGCATATCCGTCTCATTTTTAAACTTAATATTTTAGGTGATTGTATTTTAAAAGCATCACAATTATTCTGACATACTCCCATCTATGCGTATGAATATATACTGAATTTCCAAATGTCATAAAATCTGATAACTCCTTTTTTAAACTTACTATTGTATGCATGTGTGTATGGTGTGAGTTGAGGTGGGGCAGGCAAATGGGCATTGTACATTTGGAGGTCAGAGGGCAACTTTGAATTATCAGGTCTCTCCTTCCATCTTTTAGATGCAGTGTCTCTCTTGCTGTCTCTCTGCCACTGGGCTGCATGCTCAGGATAGATGGTCTATACATTTCTGAGCAATTCTCTCATCTCACCACAGAAGTGCTAGGATTGTAGATATATATCACAACATCAGCATTTGTATATGATTCTGTAGATTAAGCTCAGGTCATGAGGCTCACACAGAAAGTGCTTTTCCTCATTAAACCATCTTGACAGCCCCCAGAGCTATATTTTATGAATCTATAATTAAGTAAAATTATCAAAAATGATAAGTAGAATATGAAGTCTATACAAAATTTTAAGACTACTATTTTTTAGGAAGGGACCCTCAGTGTAGTCCTGGCTCACATAGACTCACAATGTAGAACCAGGCTGGACCGTCCATAGATCTGTATGCTTTCCTCTTTCCAGTCCTGAGATATCCAGCCTAATTTGAAGACTTTTAACAACCAAACTGTCAAGCATACCTTAGCAAATGTTTTCCCATGAACCTAAAGCACAATGAAAATAAAAGAGAAAAGAGATTTGGGGAAGAATCTGATTCTGCATTAGCCTTTATAAGTGTAAAATTAGATGTGTATACTGATGAGAGATGCAGATTGGCCAGACTGAGGAGTAAACACTAAAAAATACTTAGTGTGTGGAGTAGCTGTCCTCACTGAAGTCATTGATATACATTCTAGATGAATGACAGGCAAGACAAACCAAACACACCAATGGACACCAATCCCCAGGTGTTCTTCAGAGTTTTCCATTCTCCTCCCCCCCCGCCCAAAAAAATTGTAAGCACCAGTGACATCAGGAGCAAGCAAGTACTCGGCAAGAATGAAGCCAGGTCTTTGATGGACTCACTGTATATCACCACACCCTTGGTTTTATGGGTTCAATTCCTACTGTATAATGTACAGCTTCTCAAACTCAACTCTGGGTTTAGTGCTTCACCTTAGCAGTTTCTATGACTTTCAGGCTGTGTTTGCTGGCTTTTATGTTTCTAATTGTTGGAAATCAAGCACGGAGACATCTTCATAACAGCAGGTTATTAATAATGATAACGTAACAAGCAGGGGATTTAAACGTTTAGGGCCTGCTCCCTCCAGGTGAGGTCTCAGCAGGTCTCTCATCCTGCCAAGCAGAAAGGATCTCTCCTTCATTTTCTGACACTAGCAGGTGTTCTTAAGCACCCCTGAACAGAGCATTGAAGGTAGGAATTAAGAGGAATCCCCATTCTTCTCTTTTTTTTCTGCCCTTCAAAGATTACCTAAGTCCTACTTCCTACTTCTTTTGAGGCAAACCCCAAGTAACCAATATTCCTTATTAAAGCATCTGAGCCTTGAGTAAAGCCTTGTCCTGCGAGTGGAGCAGTGCTAACTTTGCAATCGCTAGACTGCCCAGGCAGCTGCAGGGAAACATGCCCATCACTATTCACAGGAAGATGTATGTAATTTGGAAGTATATTCATGCATGCCACCGGATCTGTCTGGGAAAAGATTCAAGGATGCCTTTTCCTTGAAAGCCCAGAATAGAAGCAACATGTTATAGAAGCAAGTTACTCTGCGAAAAAAAGATAAAAAAGAACATAGATGGAAAACCAGCTCACATATAGTGACCTGACATTGAGAGATATGAGGCCAATCACTGCAGATGTTATGCATGGCAGGGAGGTGGACTAGCTGTGATGGAATGGGGCAGATTATTTTAAGAACTTTACTTCTCCAGTACAAAAATCACCAGCTCCAGAATGGAGAGGCTGGTGATCCTGAGAGGGTTGGGAGCCTTGGGGCATTCACAGTGAGCAAAAGAAACTACAGTGATCATACATCCCAAAATAGATGCAAAATGATTATGAATCACAGATTCACCTACAAAGGCCACGTAGTAGATTCCTGTCCTACAGTTTAAGCAACTATAGAAAGTTTTCTCGTTAATTACGGATCAAACTGCAGGTCTTCATTATAGGATACAGGCTGTGCACTGTAGTAGACTTCAAATCTATGCTTTTTTAAAATCTTCATAGTAACTCTAAATACAGACTTGCACTGAAAGTAAAGAAGCTGGGAATTGGCTCATAGGAATGCCTTACAGAAAAGAGGTCATTCTAGGTTTCTCGGGAATGATTAGGATGCATTCTAAGAACTAACCCAAAGGTCTTTATTGTCATTTAGCATTTTTCTTTATAAAAGCAAACAGAAATTCAACCTGCCTCAGAGAAGCCTACAGGTAGTGTAGGTAGACTCAAGGCAATAGCAAAACACCATATTGAGCTGAGGACATGGTCCAATTGGTGAATCTCTTATCTTCAAGGCAATAAGAACCTGAGTTTAATCCCCAGAATCCATGTAAAAATCCCGTTGTGGAGTTTGTGATTCTAGTGCTAAATTGATGGAGACAAACAGGTCCACAGGCTGAATGGTCAAGCAGCCTAACCTTCTTGGCTAACCCCAGAACAGCACAAGACTCTGTCTCCAAAGAAACGTGGATGACACTTGAAGAGCATCACCAAAGGTTGTCCTCTGACCTTCCATGCACCACGTGTGCGTGCGCGCGCGCGCGCACACACACACACACACACACACACACAGAGAGAGAGAGAGAGAGAGAGAGAGAGAGAGAGAGAGAGAGAGAGAGAGA
>JANHMN010000011.1:46334705-46358487 GCA_030674055.1 Rhabdomys pumilio
TGTGTGTATATGTGTGTGTGTGTGTGTGTGTGTGTCTGTGTGTCTGTGTGTCTGTGTGTCTGTGTGTGTCTGTGTCTATGTGTCTGTGTATGTGTGTGTGTGTGCACGTATGCCCCATGGTTTTGATACCTGAGGAAACCAGTTTTTGGACACACACACACCAGCAATAAACAACAAGAATAGCAACAATAACACAACCCAAATCTTTTTTTTTAAAGATATTGTTTTTTCAAATATTGTACAAGTATTTATTTATTTTCTAACAAGAAATAATAAAGAAATCAATCATTTAAAGGATGGTTTACAACATCTGCAGTTTTGTTCTCAAGCATATCAGTCAGTGTTTTGGATTACAATGCCTGGTCCTCAGCAATTTCTACGAGGCCTGTTAGTTCACTGCCTTCATGAGTGCCAGGCATGTTCTCTGAGGTTGGGACTACAGCTATGATGTAGCACACATGGCCTATGTAGTGCCAAGGACTAAACCCAGGCTCAGTGCATCCTAGGCAGGCATCTACAAAGGAGATACATCCCCAGCTGAAAGACGGGGAAAGTCAGACAGACGGATGGACAGATGGACAGAAAGATTCATAAAAAATCTTATCATTATTTTCTAGTAAGGAATTAGTTTACTAACGGTATGTCCAAAGATTAAATTGAAGTTATTAGACTTTGAAAAAAGATTCATATCCACCCAGACTCATACTTAGAATCCATGTTAAAGTCTGATAACAATGCTTGTCAGCAGAGAGTGGTGGCACTCACCTTTAATCCCAAAGCTAGGAAGGCAGAGGCAGGCAGATCTCCGTGAGTTCAAGGTCAGCCAGGGCTACAAAGCTAGAGTCAGGATAGCCGAGGCTATCCAAAGAAACCCTTTCTCAAAACACAAAACCCAACCACAGACAACAACAACAGAACACTGATTGTCAGTGGCAGCATACACTCTTCTAAAATGCACTGTTCATTTTTAAAATATCTTTATTTTTGCCAACATATACTTTTCTCACCACGCATTGCTTTAGGTTTTCTCTCCCTCCTTCCTGGATGCCACTGTAATTCATTAAGGTGAAGATTTCTCAAAATCCCACCACCCACAAATTAACCAGTCATTTTCCTTTTCCCTTGTGATCATCCACACCTGATGGGTTCTCTCACTTCCCCGGTGTTTCTTTTAAATCTTTTGTCAACAACTTGTATATTAAAATTGGTAAATAAATAAATGACTTGATGAGCAGAATTGAAAGAAATTTAAAATAGGTTTAAAAGGAGGCATGGTGGCACAGGGATGTCATCCCGGCACTTGACAGGCAGAGCAGGAAGACTGTAATTTCAAGGCCAGCCATGGCTACTGAGAAAGTTCCAGGCTAGTCTACATGGAGAGACCCTGTCCCAAAGACAAACACTCAAGCAAACGCTTATATGGAAGATGGATAGGAAAAGAAAAATTTTGCTTCAAATATTTTTCATACAATATACTTTAACCATACTTTTTCCCCTCACCAGATTCCTCCCAGATATCCTCCACCTCCTTGCTGTTTTTTAAAGAAGATTCAAGTTAGATGACTTGATAGAAAAAAAAAGGGGTCAATAAGCAATAATAAACAAAAATTACAAAAAAATATATAAGTATATTTTGACTATATTGAGGTGTTTATTTCAACACAAAAAAGAAAGACACCAAAAGTTTTGGAAGGTGACTTTATATTATAAATTCAAACAAAATCCCTGCCTCTCCTGTATCATTAATTCCTCAACCCTTTATTGTGAAGTAAATTTGTTTTTCTTTGCACCTTAAAACTTGCTTTTGTTTGTATAGAATGTGGCTCTTCCTAATGTGAGCATAAGCCCAGCTTCTCTTTATGAAACCCTCTATTATGTTTCTTTTAGTAATTCAGGGAGTAAAAACTACTTTAGGGAATATTCTTCCAAGCTTTATAGCTGGTTTACTATTATGACCAAGCAAGGAAATTTCACTTCCAAGAGTAACCACAAACCCAGCTACTTTCCTCTGTAAACTATTGTTCCAACATATTTCAGCCTGAAATTTTCCAGCTGTGCTGAGGGCTTCTCCCAGACACATGGAAACTATTTCTTGGGGCTTATTTTTAATTATAGCCTTTTAGTCTCCTTTGGTTCTTCAGATATTTCTTCTCCCAAGGTTACACGATGCTCTAGAGACATAACATTTGTGACACTACCACTGCATGATCGTCTACAACGATGAACATCACAGGACACATGGAAGCCTTACCGCAGAATGTGGGTTTGCCTTTTGTAGTTTCTTCGGAAGGATGTCCACACTACCGACAATGCATGTGCTTTGAACTCGTTGCATGGTATTCATCCAGTTAGAGGTCTACAAATACCACACAACTAGGATCCCACAAAATGTCATGCTAAGCAAGATCCACACTATTAATAACAGGCGTGGAAAGGGGCATCACACACCCTTGGAACAGGAAGCCCTTCTAAAGAATACTGTGTAACTTGCCCATCGTGAGAAGTGACCTCTTAGTGACCAAAGCATCTTACTAACAAATGCTTTTGAGTAAATGTTCCAACAAAAGTCATGTTCATTTTCCAGAAATGGACAAAAAATAAAGCAGAATGCCCAGTAAGGGTAGATTTAAATGCTCTGAACTGACTTTGAGAGAGTCATGCTGGATATATTCATAATTCTGCCTCAAGTTATTAGAATCTAAAAAGTCTGGGCTAGGGAAATCCAGAATGTGTGTATCCAAAAAGAGATGTAAAAGACCCAAGACATAATCTATGCAACCAGCATTTGGGGCCCACCACACTTTGTAGAGAAAATTCTCAAGCTGACCAAGAAGAGTGGAATGACTGCTAAGCTCCAGACACCACAGGGAAGGGTCCTCACGTGACTTTTGTCTCATCTGTTCAGAGAACTTTTAGTCATAAAAGAGTCCATATTCTACTATCAGCGTAACTTTTCTGTCAAACGATAAAGAAAAAGATAGAGGCCTGGGAAGACGGCGCAGTAGGTAAAGCGCCTCCACGCAACCATGAGGACTGCACTTCAACTCCTCAGCTCTTATACAAAGCCAGATGAAGTAGCCTACATCTGAAATCCCAGTGTTCCTCAGATGAGATAGAAGCCAGAGACTGGATAACATCCAGAATCACAAAGGCCAGCTAGCCCAGTACATGAATCTGCAAACAAAAGAGAGACCTTGCCTAAAACAAGGTGTAAGAGTAACACCTGCAAGTACACTCTGACCACCACTGAACATAAACAGCCACACTCACATAGACATGCACACTCGTCAGCACACACAGAGGGAGAAAAGGTGCAGTGAAGATAGTCTATAGCATAGAAAGTGGATTACCTTCAATAGTATGTATATAAAACAGCTAATATAACTGACTTTCTGCAGACACAAATCTGAGCTCAGGGATGGGAAATGACTTTTAGGTGAGGTTTGAGCAAGGCATGAAGGAAAATATTTTGTTTTATTTAGCTTGTGCTTTTAATTCTGGCACCCACACTTCTTTGACTAAGCCCTGTGGTTGTTATAAATTTATCACATTATTGCCAGAATTTTTCTTTTGGTTTAAAATTTCTTCTTGCCAGAGCGACATCATACACAGAGATTCTCAATAAGTCCTTCCAGAAGCAATGGCAGCCACATCACTATGGAAGCCCCAGAAATTCATGGTTTAAACCCCAGCCAGTCTGATGACTCATGGTCTCAGGGATGGGCCTTAGCAATCTGTATTAACAAGGTTGCAGGCAAATCTAACACAGACAGAAGTGTGAGGTCCAGCACAGTTCTCAGCATGTATGCTACCTGTACAGCCTTTTAAATTTGTATGTACTTACACACACACACACACACACACACATCTGTGTAATTATCTCTTACAAACAAAAAGCTGCACATGACATTGTTATCGAATTAATGTACCAGTTCACCCTTGTCAACCTGACACACACTAGGGCCACTGAGGAAGAAGAACCTCAGCTGAGGAAATGTCTCCATCGGACTGGCCTGTGAGCATCCCTCTGAGTCATTTTCTTAATTGCTTAGTACTTATGGTCATCCTAGTCCACTGTGGGTGGAACCATCCCTAAGCAGGTGAGCCCGGACTGCGTAAGAAAGATAGTTTAGCAAGTTAATAACCAGTGTTCTTCCTTAATCTCTGCTGCAGTTCCTGCCTCCAGGGTTTTCCCTTGTGTTCCTGCCTCTGCTTCCCTCAGTGATGGACTGTGATCTGGGAGCTGTAAGGTGAAATAAACCCTTTCTTTCTTAGGTTCCTTTTAGTCAGTTTTTCACCAGCATCCAAACAAGGAAACTCCGACGACTGGTGGATTCAGCCATTTAGGAAAGAACTTCATTCTTATTTTTCTTGTTTCTTAAACTTAAAGATAGAGCGTGATGGTGTTTCTCACCTGGGGATAATTTTATCCCCCAGAGGACATTTGAAATTTTCTAGAACATTCTTAATTAGCACAAGTGGAGAGTAAACACTACTGGCCTCCAGCAAGCCAAGACCTTGGAAAACTGATTAACATTATACAGCGTCCAGAACCAAACCTGCTAAAATACCCACATAACAAAGAATCCTTCAGCCATAAATATCAGCAGACCCAAGGGTGAGAAACCTCAATTTTTGAATGAAGAATTTAAAAAATTCAGTAAATATGTTTTTAAATAATGATTCCAGAATGATCTATACTCTCCAGTTTAAAAAAAATAATTTGCATCAATTAAGTAAATTACTCTGTGAAGAATAACGCAACTGGCATTTAGGACTTTGCAAACTGTATGGTTTCTGTATAGTAGGTATGGTAGCTAAAGCCTGTAATCCTAGTACTCAGGAGGCTGAAGTTGGAGGCTGGCCAGAAAGTTAAGCTCAACCTGACCTACACAGTGAGTTCCAAGAAAGCCTAGTCTATGGTGTGAAACTGAGTCTCAAGGGACAAGCAGACAAAACATATGGCCTCCATGTCACAGGCAGACTGTTGAATTAGAAGAGCAGTACAGTCTGAGAATGGGCATCTACGCATCCCAATAGAATGTTATTTACAAAAATTAACAGCCAGTGGAATTTACCATGTGGATCTTTAGTTTTGGAATCTCTGGAAAGGCAGTTTAAATTCTGACTGGGTAAGAGGGCTGGCAGGGTGCAGCATCAGGAAAGGTACTTGCAGGGGGACACATGGTGACATGGGTTTGATCCCTTGGAGACACACATGCAAAATGAATGGATGGATGGATGGATGGATGGATGAATGAATGAATGAATGAATGAATGAAATACTGTAAAAGAATTTATTATTAGGAAACTATCGTGGTCAGAGAAGGTGTCAAGAGTGGAAGGACTTTTTAAGCTGAGGCTTGAATGGTGGAGAAGAATACCACAAACACTAGCAGGGAATCAACTCACTAACTACTTGATTCTTACAGCAGTGCTGTGCCATAGATAGGACGAAAGCAGGATCCATTTGGAAGGTGAGACTGTACAAGAAGACAAGTGCTCCAAAGATACTAGAAAAAAAAATGCCTTAGAAAATTACATTTAAGCTCACGAGCCATCTGAAACCATCAAAAGATTTCGGGTAAGGGAATGTCCTATTGCTGGCAATGATTCAGAATCCAACAACAGGAAAAATTTACTCTTAAGACA
This sequence comes from Rhabdomys pumilio, assembly GCA_030674055.1. Lineage (NCBI taxonomy): Eukaryota > Metazoa > Chordata > Mammalia > Rodentia > Muridae > Rhabdomys > Rhabdomys pumilio. The sequence continues at coordinate 46,340,358 of JANHMN010000011.1, forward strand.
AGGAAAGACCAGTGGGATAGCTTAGCAGCTAAAGCCATTCCATGCCAAGCCTGACAGCCGCGCTCCATCCCAGGTCTTATGGTAAAAGGAGAAAACCAACTCGTACTACTATCTTTGACCATCACACGTATGTAGCCCTGGCATGTGTGTGCACAGAAATAGTTTGTTTTCCTTGTTTGTCTGTTTTATTTTTTGATTATAGATTGTATACATCCTGACTGCAGTTTCCCCTCTCTCCTCTCTTCCCAGTCTCTCCCTTACCTACCTCCTATCCATTCCTCCTGTTTCTCTTTAGAAAAGGGCAGGCCTCCCATAGATATCAACAAAACATGGCATATCAAGTTGACAGAAATAGTTTTTTAAAGAAGATCAAGAAGCATCAGAGAAAATCAGACCCTCACTCTATATGTAGATAGATATATCTGTCCCCCCTCCCTCTTTCTTTCAGTCTCTCTGAGCATGCACAGATAAAGGGTCAAGTGAGGACATTTGAGCTATCCATCTGAGAGCCAGAGACATAAATTTCCTCAGAGCTAGCCCTGTCTGTTCTGTGATATTGGGATTCCAGGCTCCAGAGATACAGAAAGTAATGCCATTGTTTAATAGGCTCCATCTGTGGGATTTTATCATGGTATAGCAAGAAAACTAATGCTTCAAGCATTCTATAGCATCCACAGATGAGACTGCCTTTTGGGATACAGTTGTCTTGGAGAATGTCTGCATCTACCCATCAGAAATTGCATTAAAGCAATTTGTAAAAAAGGAATACAATTATTTCTTAGTGTCAACTGCCTGCCTGAAAAAGTACAGAATCTGTTGAAGGAATATAACATCTATCACTCAACAATAAAAAATTTGCAATATTTAACATGTAATAAAAATTAATGAACACATTAAAACGGAAAAATATAAATTTTCACTCCCGAATCAGTCAATCAACATAAACAAGAGAACTGAGTGACAAGAATGGATTAATAGACAAAGACTTTGAAAGTGCTATCAAAATATAAATAGATTAAGAATATAAAATAAAACATAAACACAGTGAAGAAATGAAATGTATAAAAACATGAATAAGACCTTTGGAAATGTAAAGTACGTGATCTGTAAACTAAAATTCACGGGTAAAATAGACTAAAGTCTTAATAAGGAAAAATAAAAAGTAAACTGGAAAAATACTGAAATAAAACTACTCAAAATAAAACAGAGGAAATAATGCTGGGGGAAAAAAAAGAAAAAATGTAGACTTAGTGTCCTGTGGGAAAATATCAAGCAGCATAAAGGACACGTTATTGGTTATGTTGTGGATAAGTTTGATGCCTCTGCATAAAGAGATGCTGGAGTGATGGGGCAGGAGAGGGTGGGTGGGTGGGTGGAAAATAAGGTGCATAGCGAGTGTGGGATGAAAATAATTGGAGAAATAACATTTTCCAAGTTTGATAAAAGCTATAAATTAAAGCTGCTTAACAAAAGAAAGAATGGAGCAAACAAAGAAAGGGAGGAAGGAAGAGGAAAAAGGGAGAAGGAAGGAGGGAAGAAGGAGGAAGGAGGGAAGAAGGAGGAAGGAGGGAAGAAGGAGGGAGGAGGGAGGAGGGAGGAGGGAAGAAGGATCATTACAAGTCACATCACTGTGAAACTTTTCAGGCCATGATGTGTGGTAACCTGTTATGTTTGTGTCCTGTGACCAAAGTGTGTGGTGTCTTTAGCCATAGTGTTTTACCATTGAGGTCTCATAGGTGGGCAACAGCAACAGCAAGTTACATAGTGCTGTAGACAGTCTCTGGGATACTCCACTGATCAACCAACATCTCTATAAGAGTCATCCTATGCCTGGCAATGGAATTACGGTTTAACTGACAACCTATAGAGGGTGGCTCCATTAAACATTAATATGACAATTCTACAAATGGATGTGTATATATGCACATATGTATATGTTTACATACACACACATATAGAGGTGAGGAGAGAAAGCGTATAAAATAGATGCCTATGTGGTTTTTTTCGAACATCCTTACTGTTGGTTACCCCCCCTCCAAGCATCTCATTCACCCTACCTTCCCTCCCTCTCCTCATCTTTATCTCCTCTTCCATCAGTTTATTCTTTTTCCTTCATATCACTTGTATTCTACTATCCTCGTCTCTTAGGATCATCCATCAGCCAGTAGCCTATTTCTATTTTCTTGACTTTGGCATGTTCTCCAACTTAAAGACATAAATCTAAAGAGTAGACATTAGATCTGTGTATGTATGTATGATGTATGTATGTATGAGAAAACACATTCATCTTTCTGTATCTAGGCTACCTCATTCTGTATAAAGTTGTCTAGTTCTATCCATCTGCCTAAATATTCCATAATTTCATTTTTTGTTACAGATGAATGAGACATCATAGTCCATGGTATCTTAGTTAGAGCTTTATTGCTGTGAAGAGACACCATGACCATGACAACCCTTAGAAAAGATTTAATTAGAGCTGGCTTACAGGTTCAGAGGTTCAGCCCATTATCATCATGGCAGGAAGCATGGTAGCCTGCAGGCAGACATGGTGCAGGAGCAGGACCTGAGAGTTCTACATCGTGATCCAAAGGCAAACAGGAGACTGTCTCTCCAGGCAGTCTGGAATGTGGGGGTGTAGGGGTGGTCTTATTCCACACCGGGGAGAGTTTGAGCATAGAAAACCTCAAAGCCCATTCCCACAGAGACACACTTCCTCCAACAAGGCCACACCTCCTAATAGTGCCAATCCCTGTGGGTCAAGCATTCAAACACATGCGTCTATGGGGCCATTCCTAGTCAAACCACCGCACGTGAGTACTATGATTTCATTATCCGTTCATCATTTTCTGGGCATCTAGGTTGTTTCCATGTCCCAGCTGCTAGCCCTGCTTCACATTGTTGGCTCTAATGCCTTACCTTCCCACTCGAACCTTTCTAAAGTGCTGTCTCCTCTGTGTGGGAAAGTCTTCAGCTGCCTCATTTGCTATCCTCCTGCTTCCTTCTGTCTCCCCTTTTAAATTAGCTTACACTTCTTCATATCTTCATTTAATTTTGTAGTTTTTAAGTTTTTATGTGTACAGGTAGTGTGTGTGTGTGTGTGTGTGTGTGTGTGTGTGTGTGTGTGCATGTGTCTATCAGCACTGTATTTATGGAGTCCCTATGATGTCAAAAGAAGGAATCAGATCTCCATGAACTGGAGTTGCAGATGCTCTGAGCCATCATGTGGGTTCTGGGAATCAAAACCAGGTCTTCTGCAAGATCCGCCAGTGTTCCTAACCACTACTGATCTTTCTGTCCAGACGCTAATAATGTATTTTAAATAGGCAAACCCCAAGTCTTTTTGTCTCTGCATATCTAGTGCAGAGAATGAGACACCTCCTGTACATGAGCCTGGAAGTGATTCTGCCCATTAACTCATAAGTACTATTTACAAGGAGTATCATTTTATTCTTCAGCAAAGCCCAAGCATGGTGTTGGTATTTGTACTTGTGAGCGCTATATATTGCAATTTGGTTATTTAGCATTACTTGGGTTCCTAGATGCTATAGAATCAAACAGTTAAAAGCATTCTATTATGTTTAACAAGTAACATATGCATAAAAAGCTAACGACCCCTAACAAAACAAGGTGTGCTGACCTTCTGTTAGAAAATGGAAACACTGGTTTGTGATGAGATATTATAAAATGGAAAGGAGAATGAGTGCAGACCCAGAAAATTCAAGTTCAGCGTTGTGAACTCAGGATTCCTGCCTCATGGCAAGATGCATCTGTGTTACAGCATCGCCACCATGTGGCCACATTAAGATTCGCTCCGGCTCGTGTATTTACACAAGCTGGGAGGCATTTACTTAATTCAGAAGGGAACTAATTTGATTCATCCCTTGAAAACTCTAATTTTTATTATGACTCTTTAATCATCATGGCTCAATTCAGCATTGTCACAGTTTGTTGTTTTCCTCTCTGATGGTTACCAATTCTTTTATTTCACTAATATGCAAAAATGTCATAAAATATCAGATAATTATGAACAAGAATAACAAAAAAGTTAAAAAGGAACTATACTATCTCCTCTCCATTTCTAACTGTAGTTTCTTTTAATAATCATTACCGTCTTCTTCGGAAGTTTATCTGACTTTCCGTAATGTGAAATGCACACCCATATTCTGTTCTTACATGAAGAGGGGAGAGAGAGAGAGAGAGAGAGAGAGAGAGAGAGAGAGAGAGAGAAGATTAAGTGTGTGTGCACACGTGCATACGTGTGTGCATGGGTAATGTGTGATGTTGAAGACCAAGCCCAGAACTTTATTAGGCAAACATTCTACAACTTAGTTATCACCTAAACCCCTGAAAATTAATAGTAAAAAACTCCTCAGTGAGGATGTCAATTAGCAATTTTAGCAAGCAAGGGAGAAAAGGCATTTTGTTAATCAAAACCTCTCAACAATGGCAAATTTCTACGTTACACTCTGCATATAGCACAGTGAAGGTGTTCCCAGGTATGAACCTCACAGAGGGCAAGGACAGTGTGGTCACCTGATGCTTTTTCTCGACACTTCCTAGTGTAGCTTCATATCTGTGTTGGCAATCTAATAATATGTAGAATGATTGGGACAGGTAAGTAATCAATATATCTTCTATTTACACTTGGTATTCTATAACACAAAGTCTTATGCTATGTCTTAACATGTCATATAATGTTTACAGTCTGCTAATTCTTCTGGCTTTCCAATTCTTCAGGGATCAAATGACATAAAAGATTTTTCTCTATAGCCTTTTCCAGATTTGAGACTGTGGGAGCTCATACAGCCCAGTAAGCAGTACATCTACATTTTTATAGGGTGATCATGGGCAGTATATGAGTATATGACTCATAGGTTGGTAGTACACACCTTATAAGACAGTCGGGATATGTGAGGGTCTTGGTTGGAGTATGAAATCTGAACAAAATTTTAAAAAAAGAAAAAAAAAAAAAGAAAAAGGAAAACCAATACTGTTGTGGATAGCCCCAGCCTTTTGTTTTCATGGTATTTCCACTCCTGGGAGGGGCTGCGGAGGAGGAGTGAATCTTGTGAACCTTCTGTCCGATTGAATTTGTAAAATAAAGGCTAGCGTCAGTAATTGGGCAGCAGAAGGGGAGGTGGAGAAAAAGGCTTAGGGGAGGAGTCGGAAGAGGAGGAGTCAGAAGAGAAAGTTGGGGGGGGGGGAGGCTACATACTGAGCCAGAGCCGGAGGAGTGGGAGGAGCCGGAGGAGTCGTTGGAGCCATCGGTGGAAGAAAAAAAGGAGAAGAATGAGGCTTAGAAAACCACAAGTTATAAGGGATCTCATAGCTGGGGAATAGAGTAGTGAATGGTAAATCTGCCCAATCTAGGCTTGCAGTTTATAATCATAAATATTGAGTTGTGTTTTCCTTGACCGGACTTGTTTGGGTCGGAGATTTACCGCAACACAATACATTGCTTCCCAGTAAGGGAGCAAATCCACACATTTAAGAGGCAAAGGCAAGACTGTCTGGAATTCTAGTCTAGACGGAGCTGCGTGGGAAGATGAGTAGAGAGGGCAACTGGGTTCTCTATTATTCTATATGCAAAAAAAAAAAAAAAAAAAAAAAAAAGTTGAAAAATAAAATTTTTAAACCAGCTACACAATTAGAATGTACTGGCTTTTTTCCCAAAATTATTTTAAAGGGGCAGCAACTATGGGTTCTGAGAGAAAGAACTGGCACCATATAAATGTTCTTGATAAAGAACTCCAGCACACTGGATACCCAAATGATCCATTTATCTGAGAGACAGACTGTGTCATGTGCTTGGCAGGCTGATTACTCTGGTTACAAAAAAATGGTGTAAATTAATTCCGTGCATTCAAAGAGAGCAGCTTTAGGTAAACATAGCAATCATTTTATCACTAAACTCACTGGAGCAAGTCACTTTACAAACCTCAGAGACGAGGAAGATGCCTCTGAAAGTGGAGAGTCAATGAAGCTAAACCATCTCCCTCCACTTCATTTCTCCTGTAACTATTTCTAGAAACTATTGTTCGGCAAATACCCAGGAGGTGAGAAAGTCCCTCAAAGAATGCTAAATAGGAAGGGAAGTTTAAAACTATCAGCAGATTGTAACAATGTGTCACAATTCATTAAAATAACATGTGAACATGCCTTTGTGCCAAAACTAAGTCATAACTAGATGTCATTCTGGGTTTAACTAAAGTATTGCATGCTTAGACATTCTGTTAAAATGTTTTCAGTAGTCACAGTGGTCTATGAATCCACAAAGCCAGTTCTAAAGCCTGATATCGCTTCAGAGTGAGGGGGTGGCCACCTACTCAATACCTTTCTTACACCTTGCTGTACAACACTCTTTTAGCATATACAAATAATCATTCCAGGAGATTCATTGCTCACTAATAGTTTCTATTTTGGGTTTTTGTTGTTTGTTTTAGATGGAGTCATAACTGCATTGCCTTAGTCATCATCAGTGGAAAGTTCATGCGTGTGATGGCTTGTATATGCTTGGCTCAGGGAGTGGCACTATTAGGAGGTGTGGCCTTGTTGGAGTGGGTGTGGCCTTGTGGAAGCCAGTTTTCTCCTATTAGCCTTCAGAACAAGATGTAGAACTCTCAGCTTCTCCTGCACCATGTCTGCCTGGATGCTGCTATGCTCCTGCCTTGATGATAATGGACTGAACCTCTGAACCTGTAAACCATCCCCAATTGAATGTTGTCCACATAAGAGTTGCCTTGGTCATGGTGTCCACATCAATAAAATCATAACTAAGACAATGCATCTTGGGAGATTCCTCAGTATCTCTATAGGGAGAGTTATAAATTCAGTGTGGCTCCATGAATACTCTGTATCTTCTGTGATAACAAGCATTGCACAGTGATACTGACTTCTATTAATGCTGTAAGCTATTTGCCATCTTCCTTAAAACCTTGGAACTGCCAATAACTCTCATACATCTGTCCCTCTCCCTTATGGTCAGTTGTACTCTGATCCTTCTCATTCTTACATTAATATCATTTTTCCTTCCTAAATTTTCTTCCCCATGTCTCATGTGACTGTTCAGCCATGCGTGCTATGCCATTATCTCTTTTCCGAAATATTGAAGTTGGTTCCTAAAAACACCTCACATGTGAGTGTTGTCAGCTCTATGTAAAAGGTCCATTTATTTGGAGCCATTATTACTTCTTTTTTAATGAAAACAATTGTGGGTGATATTCACTGAGCATACTGATATGTTTCATAAAGATGTCTCCTACATATCTAAGTGTGTACGTGTTCATGGGTATGTAGGTGCATGTGTGTGCCCATGTGTGTTCTTCCATATGGAGACCTAAGGACAGCATTACATGTTTTTTCCAGTTTCCATCATAGTGTTTGAGACAGCTATCTCTCACAGAACCTGGGGCTTGTGATTCATCTAGATTGGCGCTGTATACCAGTTTCCTCTAAGACTGAAACATTTCACCCTTGCTTGCTCACTAAGACAGGTTCTACATCTTTCTGTTCAAGTACTTCTGGATGAGATTAGAAACTAAGTCAGTGGACTACAGGTGACAGACAGCCTCTCGTGATATAGGGTGGGCACCTTTGGAATTGCTGAAAGCCTGAAAAGAAGACAGAGGAGAAATTCCCTTTTGTCCATGCCTCACTGTTAAAGCCTTATTCTTATTCTTATCTTATTCTGCCTCAGGATGAGATATAGCATTTGCTTTCCTACGTCTCTTGCATGCAGGTGTCAGACCATAGAGTTCTCTGTACAAAGACATGGTCCAATTTCTCATAAGAAATTGCCCAGTGGTTCTGTATCTCTGGAGAACTTTGACACAAATCATGGCCTCACATTTTCAAGCAGCAATTTCTGCTTTATTATCTAGAGAGGCTTATGCTGTATAATTACATGATGAGATGCATTATTTATATTAAATATTTTAATTAAAAACACTTAAATTGCCAAGATAAATTTTCTCAGAAATCACAGTAGAATATAAGCAAATACCTATTTACACATAAATGTAAAATATAAGCAGCACCATGAACCTACAAAGTCTACTTATACATTATAATTATATTAGCCATGCAGTTTTAAGTTCTGAAGCCAAGTCAGAATGCAATCACTATAATCACTTGGAGGATCCTCTACCCTAACTGTCATCGCCCATTTAAAAATGCATTAGATATACGTACATTACAAATCTTGGAAAGATCTATCCCACATCTACACAGCATAAGAAAATTCATAACTGGAATAATTGAGCATATTAACAAATTATAATCTTGCCACATAAGCACATGGTTCCTTTGTGGATGATAATGGCCTTGAACTCCTGATCCTCTTGTAGACTCTTTGAATGGAACAAAAGGACTTTCCGTGAAGCACAAAAGACTTCTTGACCAGGGGCAATGGATGGATGCTGTGTCTCTTCCTAATATCAACTGATTAGGAATGTTACACAAAAACAATATATTCAGCAGTATGGGCCTCTCTCTCTCTCTCTCTCTCTCTCTCTCTCTCTCTCTCTCTTGCTCTCTTCCTCTCTTTCACCTCAGTAAATAACAATGCAAACATTTTTAGGAGTCCGTTAAGTGAAAAAGTCAGAAGAAGGGTTTCTTACACAGCTATTTGCCAAGCATAAACATTTACATTTCAGAAAAATTCCCTGCCCCCATCCCAAAAAATTCACCTGCCCTACCCTTTTCTTGTCTAGCCATAAAGTTATTCATATTTAGATTGTTAGCAGTTCCTCTGGAATTCAGCAAAGTTATTTTTGATGTGCAAAAGCCTGGCATTCCTTTTTAAGATTTGCATAACATAAAGAAGCATTGCAGACCTTCATTTCAGCCCTGGCTTCAACATTCCTCACCAGACTAACATTAATAGGAAGGGACTGAGACAAGCCCAGAGAACAGCAGTCTGAAAAGGGATATATAATGCTGCAGAAGAGCTCTTGCTTGCCTAATTGCATGAGCATTTAGTTTCAATTCTTAACATGAAAAAGGGTGTACAGGAGGCAGGCAGAGGCAGAGAGACTGAACACCAGAATAGAAAACACACACTGATTTGATGCCCTTTGCCTGCCTGCGCCACAAGAATCTTTTGACTTCTCTTTAGTGATGATTAAAATCTGCTTTATAAGTCTTACATGAGCTCAGCTATTAACATTCACTGTGGGCATCCCATGGGGTCTCCTACCCAATCTCCTCATAAAGTTGTCACACAGCCCCTCCCTCCTCTATCTCAGAATGGAAGAGTCATCATAGCCATTGTCAATCTTTGTCATGGACCAATCATTCAAAACAGACTTGGGGATGGAAGGCAAAGGAGGGAGGGATAGGTAGCAAAAAACGTTAGCAGGTAACGTCATCTGCTGTCAGGACTCACAACCTGAGTTTGATCTCAAGTACCACTTTTAAAGGAAAAAAAAAAACACTTCTGAAAGTTGTACACACACACACACACACACACACACACACACACACGATTAATTAATATAGACGTTGTTTAATAAAACAGAACATGGGAGTCTCTTGTTTTGCAGACTATGCTGGAGTCGTACATTTTGGAGTACTATTTTGGAGTACTATGCTGGTATGTATATGGGCCTGCATATATATATACCAAGCTTGCTGCTAAGTTGGAACCCTTTAAGACAGAACTTCAAAACCATTACAATCTTCAAGAACCTTCAGAAGGATGTATTTTCTTCTTAGATGACCAATAGGAAGCCAATCCTTTGACGTGGTCAGAAAATATTCAGAGAACTGTCTTGGCCACAAGATGTCAGTAAATTTCCACATTCTACTTTGAAATGCTGTGAGAAGGGGGTCTTCCTTCCAGATGATCCTGAGAGGCATCCTAGGCATCTGGTTCTGAGCAAGAAAAGGATAAAGGGCTCTGGTTCCTCTTAATATTAAGTGGAAAACTATGACCAACCAAGAAGAGATTCAGATGCAAAGGAAAAGCCATTTGCAATATCATCTCATGCTATCTTGTAGGTAAGGCAGCTGGAAAACTCTGAGGGTTTCTCCACGGGGAAGTTAGGCACAGCTGCTGTGGCTCCACGGTTCCTCACGGTGAGATCCCAAAGTCCACGGGTTTTTGCTGGTTTTAATATCTTGGCAGATGGTGGATGAATCTGGATACACCCCCCTCAAACCCAGGGCAGACCTGAATTAAATAGGGAGGGAGACAGGAGGAAGGGCTGGGGAAGAATGTTTAATTGACTCCACCCTCTTCAGGTACCTCATTAGTATGTAAATCTCTCTAGGGCCTGAGGCACGTTTCTCCAGATTGTTGGCCATAGACCTCTCTGTGGGAGGGATTGTTGGAGGGCTGAAGCTAAATGAAAAGAACCAGGGCCTGGGAGCAGAGCTGAACTCCTGCCTTCCAATAAGGTTCCAGGGTTCCAAGCTCATGCTCTACCAAGCACCAAGCTGCTTCTCACAGTCCATCGCGCCACACTATCTGGACCTTTATAAATTTGTTTCTAGTAAAATTGAATCTAGTATACATGTTTAAATAACTAAAATTTAATGATTTAAAGTTAATATTCAAACGTGAAGAGACTAAAATTTTTATCAAAATTGTCAAGAAATCAATAACTTGTCAGTAGGACAAATGTATTAATTGGAGCAAATTTAGTTTAGAAAGTAAAATATATCTGCTCATTCAAAAATGACTAAGAAGACCCTAATTCATTTTTATTATCAACCTTTGCTTAGTCTTTAATTTTTACCTCTGGGCAGGGAGGGAGTTGCATATAGTTTCAGAGGTAAAAGTCAGCATTTTGGAGGTCCTAGTACACTGGCCAGGGGTGAGGCACAACATTTATAGTACGAAGTAAATAACAGACCAAAGCTATCACATCATGGCCAGAAAAAAAAAAAAAAAAAAAGAGCTCACTTTTATAAGTCTTTTCCTAGAACTCACAGAGCTATGAATCCATACATGGATTAGCCCATTTGTGAGATCAGAGCCTTCCAAGGGCCCAAAATTTGATCATTTTCTCATAATAGACATTCAGAAAATATTGAAGATCTAAGCCCTAGTCTTCTGCCCCAGTTTAAAAAGGCTCATTTCCCTCTCACAGTACAAGAAACATTCAGACTATCTCCAAGCATTTTCCTTGACTTGATAGTACTAGCATGGCTCAAAAGTCTGAAGTCTTCTGAAACATTAGGCAAGTTTTCTCACCTTTATTATTTTTTTTAAGTTACCACACAAAGCCATGCATGTATTTGATTATAGAATCTTCATACACGTATTTCATTTCACTGTGTTCTAGTTCGTCCCCCTTCTCCAATGCCTTCTACTGTCATATTGAGTCAGTCGTCCCCTGCATCCCACTAAGAAGTTCTGCTCTTCTGTCATTGGCATCCCATTACTCTCTTTTGACCCCCCCTTTATGTCCCCTTAATTTTAAAGTCTCTTCCTCTCATTTCATTGTCCCCTTTCTACTTTCATGATCTGTACACACAGGCACACATGCAATAAGGAAGACGAAGAAGGAGAGAAAAAATAAAATTGTGCATCTGAGAGAAAACATTGTATTTGTCTTTCTGAAGCTGGCTTATTTCACTTAGTGTAATGACCTCCAGTTGCATCTGTTTTTCGGCATATGTCCTGCATGATCTAAAATGTTTTTATGACTCCATTATGTACGTGTATACGTATTTTCTTTATCCATTCATCTACTGATAAATATATAACCCTATTCCATTTCTTTGGTAGTGAAAATAATCAGAAATAAGCATGGAGAGGCAATATCTCTATGGTGCATTGACTTAAGAGTCTTTGGGGTATTTATATGTAGTAGCAGAATAGCTTGATCACGAAGTTGTTATTTTTAGTATTTTGAGGAACCTATACACTGACTTCCCTAGTGACTACACCAGTTCAGTTTCCATTCCTATTTACCCACGTGGGTGTTGCCACCACTAGGGGTAGTGCAGTTACTTATGCTAGCATAAGAGGTTTATCAGGTATTACTGGGGGTCAGATTGTAGATTTTACGTTTCCACCAAACTCATGAAAAAACAAAAGTCATGTTAACAACGTGTAGATTAAATTCCTAGGAGAAAAAGAGAGAAACAATGTCAATAATCAAGAAAGTGATGAGCTGGACATGGTGACATACAACTTTAAACCCAGAACTCAGAAGGCAGGGTAGGAGGAGCTCTGTGAGTTTGAGGACAGACTGGTCTGCAAAGTGAGTTGCAAGTTCTAGGACAGCCATGGCTACACAGTGAAACCTTGTCTTGGGGACAGGAGAGAGAAAGGAAGGAAAGAAGGAAGGAAGGAGGAAGGGCAAGAGGGAGGGAGGGAAGGAGGGAGGGAGGGAGAGAACAGCAGGGGGCAAGAAAATGACACACAGGAAAATAAGAAGTGGTCACACAATCATGGACATTGCTAACTGGGGGGGGGGGGTATTAATAACACTGACAAAAAAAGAGGACATAAAACTGGGAGAGAGATGGTGTGGGGAGTTCCAGGGAGGAAGAGGACAGATAGGTGGATATGATTACATATATTATATTATATGAATATTTGAAAGTTTCAAAGAAAAAAACATATACTTTTAAAAAAACAATGTATGCCTTCTGGTCTGGGCCCGAGCACTGAGCAGATCCCGGTCTGCCCTCAATCTCACAGAACCCAGAGGAAATAGGACCCCCAGGAACTCTAACCCAGGCAGTATCTCAGGTAAGGAGACAGCAATACCTGCCCCAAACAGGGAGTAACTGGGACCCACTAGGACCCAGGAAGTCACCCCTGGCCCAGAGCACTGGTTCCTTCTTGTCTGGGCCTAAGCACTGATCAGATCTTGGGCCCCAGATCTAACCCCAGTAGTAACACCCACCCCACACAGTTCTGATACAACCAAGATAATAGAATAGACAGACTCCAGTCAGAGACAGGGCAGGTAGCACTAAGGAGATCCAGGTGGCAAAAGGCAAATGCACATACATAAGCGTCAGCAACCCAGGGTACTCGGCATCATTAGAACCTAGTTCTTCGACATGAGAAAGTCCTGAATTTCCCACATCACTAGAAAAACAAGATTCAGATTTAAAATCACTTCTAATGATGATGATAGAGGACTTTAAGAAGGACATAAATAATACTCTCAAAGAATTTGAGGAGAACACAGGTAAACAGGTAGAAGCTCTTAAAGAGGAAAAACAAAAATCCCTTAAAGAATTACAAGAGAACACAAACAAACAGGTGAAGGAATTGAACAAAACAATCCAGAACATAAAAATGGAAGTAGAAACTATAAAGAAATGACAAAGGAAGATTACCCTCAAGATAGAAAACCTAGGAAAGAAATCAGGAGTCATAGACACAAGCATCACCAACAAAATACAAGAGATAGAAGAGAGAATCTCAGGTACAGAAGATACCATAGAAAGCATTGACACAACTGTCAAAGAAAACGCAAAATGCAAAAAGTTTTAAACACAAAATATCCAGGAAATTCAGGACACAATGAGAAGACCAAACCTAAGGATAATAGGTATAAATGAGAGTGAAGATTCCCAACTTAAAGGAACAATAAATATCTTCAACAAAATTATAGAAGAAAACTACCCTAATCTAAAGAACGAGATGCCCATAAACATGCAAGAAGCCTATAGAACACCAAATAGACTAGATGAGAAAAGAAATATCTCCTGTCACATAATAATCAAAACACCAAGTGCACAAAACATAGAAAGAATATTAAATGCAGTATGGGAAAAAGGCCAAGTAACATATAAAGGCAGACCTGTCAGAATTACACCAGACTTCTCACCAGATACTATAAAAGCTAGAAGATGCTGGACAGATGTCATACAGACGTTAACAGAACACAAATGACAGCCTAGGCTACTATACCCAGCAAAACTCTTAATTCTCATAGATGGAGAAGCCAAGATATTCCACGACAAAACCAAATTTACACAATATCTTTCCACAAACCCAGCATTACAAAGGATAATAGCGGGAAAGCTCCAATACAAGGAGGGAAATTCTACCCCAGAAAGAACAAGAAAGTAACCCTCTTCCAACAAATCCAAAAGAAGATAGCCACACAAAGATAATTCCACCTCTAATAACAAAAATAACAGGAAACAACAATCACTGTTCCTTAAAATCTTCTAACATCAATAGACTGAATTCCTCAATTAAAAGACATAGGCTAATGGACTGGATATGTAATCGGGACCCAGAATTTTGCTATATACAAGAAACTCACTTCAGTGACAAAGACAGACTCTACCCTAGAGTAAAAGGCTGGAAAACAATTTTTCAAGCAAATAGCCCTAAGAAAAAACTGGAGTAGCCATTCCAAAATCTCCAGCCTGAGAACACATAGGGAGGAATTCATGGTTCCACCTGTCTATGTAGTTGAAGGTGGCCTTGCCAGGCACCAGTGGAAATGGAGGGCCATGGTGCCTGAAAGTTTGGATTCCCTAGTATTGGGGAATTTGGAGAGCAGGGAGGCAGGAATGGGAGGATGTTGGGAACACACCTTCATAGTAATTGGAAGAGAGGGGATGGGGTAAGGGGCTAGGCATCAGTGGAAGTGAAGGGCCTTGGTGCCTGAAAGTTTGGATTCCCTAGAGTTGGGGAATTTGAGAGCAGGGAGGCGGGAATGGGAGGATGGTAGGAGCACACTCTCACAGAAACTCCCAGAATTATATGGATTAGACATGACAGAGGCAGGCCAACAGAAGACTAGATTCCAGAAATCAAATAAAAAATTATCTTGATACTAAAATTTGTTTTGAGAATTGTATATTGCAGAATACACAGACTTGGTGTATCTACTCATCAAGCAAGCTGAGCAGACCTGCTCAAACCTCTAATGTCCTGGAATTTCAGCTGGATTCAGTGAAGACACAGAGTCAGAGGCTTATCAATTTACTCTTCCCCCTGCCCCTCTTCTAATATTTCAACACCCATAATCAGCTTGAAGAAGTTAATGAAGAATTGGCGCCCCTATTCCCTGAGCTTGGGGACTGAGGTGATTAATATTGGGCTGTCTTTCTAGGGAAAAGTAGTGGTTTTGTTGGAACAGGGAGGATTAGCTAGGATTTATTGCATAGCCATAACCTATTGGTAGAAATGTGTATAATTGTTATTAAGATGAAGTTATAATTTCTTAAATGGTACAAAATTTACATTGATTTCAAATTTAAGGTTTTTATTGGTATGAGCTTCTTATTGATATAAAAGTGAGATTAATATTATTACTCTCATAGGCATTGTACCTAAATAACACATTTAGGAATACAAGGCTTAGACCCAGTCCTTTTTTAGCATTTTTAAATTTGACATGGTTAGCCTGTGAGTTAAGAGCCTATAGAAAATTCATGGCTCTGAGTTTATTGTTAGGGTGTTTTCTATATTTTATTTAGAAATAGCTGAGAGGAGTTAACAGACAACAGTCCAGATTGCCTTACATGGATAGTTGGTTTTCAAAAAGTCAGAAGTCCAGAGAATTGACTTTACAAACATTTCTGTATTAATGTTCATTTTGATTAGAGACCTGACTCCTTCTGACAGCTTCCTGTCTTGGATTCTAAGAAGAAATTGAGCATGTTTGGAGTTACTCCAGTTGTGGTGAGACAGCCACTAGGCAAGAATTGCCTCTTTTCATCTACCAGCAAATTACTGTCCAGAAAAGGACACACTTGTGGAATAGTTGCCTGATTATATCTGCTAAGACAGAGTAATCAGCCCTTAATAATTCTGCATCACTAGTTCTGTCAGATGATCCTGGGCCAAAAGGCTGAAGATCAGATGCTCCAACGTTTTGTAGTATAGGGACTGTCCAGGTGTTCAGCGGTCTCTATGATTTGGCTAAGTTTTAGAAGCTATGCTTTGTGCTTCCCATAATTTCAGTTAACTCAGTCATTCTGGATTTCTGACGGGGTTGAAGACTGATAGTCTCATAGCCAATCCTGGCTATTTACTTTGAGAGAAAAGTTTTGAGAAGATGGTTTTCAGCTGACATTCATTCTAAAGCCAAGAAAAAAAGCTAGGTTCAGAACTAAGTCTTTTAGTTAGGAGAGATGATAGAGGTTCTGGTTAGTCAACAAAATGATGGACTGGATATTAGGTCTATCTTGTACCTTACTGACACAAATTGGTATAGTTATGCTCTAATTGCATTTCGAGAGAAAAGTTTTATTTTAACAGGAAACGTGATATGTAGGAGGAACTAAGGTGGGAGGAGTAAGAAGAGGAAGAGAAGGAGTAAGAAGAGGAGGAGGAGAAGGAGAGGAGGAGCTAGGTGATGAGAGAGAGAAAATGGGGGGAACATGGAGGCAGATGTTTGCGTGTCTCCACCAAAGATAGTTGATATATCTAGGTTGGGCATTGGGTTACACTTCTGATTGTATGAGCATCTTGTTATTGAGCATTACTAAACTTATAAAGCCTTCGATTAACATTAAAAAAATTGTATAAAAGCAAAAAAAAAAAAAAAAAAAAGAGAGGATGGAATAGGGGCTTTCTAGGGAGGGGAAATGGGGAAAGGGGTTGGCATCTGAAATGTAAATAAAAATAAGAAATCTAAAAAATATAGATGCATTTATTACTGAAATCAGATCTTTAATATATTGTATCATGTTACAGACCGACAATCTCAGCTATATGGTAATCACATTAGGTATTTAAATGTAAATATGCAAAGCTTCCTTTTTCTTAGTCAGTATCTTTAAACTATTATATATTTCTTGAAATGACTTAGCCTGGAGATGAAATAGTAAAAATAAATTATTTCATGTGACCTCATGTGTCACATGATTTCATAATGAGACCCACCCTACAATATTTTTGTACTATTTTATGTCAAAATATAGCACTTTAAGATCCATGAGCCAAGACATTTTTTTCATTTTTGGCTTTAAATTGCATAGAGATGTAATACAAATAGTCACAGAGCTAAAATAGTTACTCAGGCTCAAAATAGAAGATGCTTTAGTAAAAGACAAAGAAATGGTGCATTCCCATTAACACTAAAAGAAATTAAGAATATTTTCCTGAGACACTGGGCTATTGATTTTCATTGGAAGCTCCATATTAGATATTTCCATTAGGAAACAGTTTCCTCAAGGGCCTATGTCCCTAAAGCAAATACTTGATGTCCAGTTAAGAACAGGATTCTGCAACAAAACATCATTAATTTTCTACTTCTACAACTGAATTGCATCATTATATATTCTTACCTACCCTCAATTTCTGATACTTTCCCAAGTAGCTGTTGAAGCACCATGACTATAATCATGTGGTGCTAAGAAAACTAGCACTGTGGATGAACACTGGGGGATGTATGATTTTTGTTGCAATTCCCTGGCCTTCACTGTCTCAGAGAGCAGCCCATTTTTCCCACATGAATAAGTTCCTATTGACCCCTGAGAGCAGATGAACTCCAACTATCTATTGCTTCTGAGGTAAATTAGATAAATAATTTTTAAATGAAAAGTACCAGATGTCTTCCTTTTTATTGTATATTCAAGTTCTAAAAGTATCTTACAGTCTTCAAAGTCAAACATGTTACATAATGTTCTGCAAGTGAAAGGCCAAACTAAGTTGTCATTAGTGCTTTCAAGTGACTTAAAACTTCAGTTGCACTTCCTGAGTAGAGCCACAAATAATAAAAATGAAATCCTACCTTTAGGTAGAGTGTGTGGCTCAAAAGTAGAGTTCTTCTGTATTTACCTGGAGGCCTGGGCTTTGACTCCAAAACTAACAGAGTAGGACAGAAAGTCCTGTAGTATCTAGAATGATGTTGGAAAGTTATCATCCCACTGTTGCTTCAATACTTTGATATATATATTCTTATCTACTATGGAAGATAGTTCTAAAAATTTTAGAGATAATGCATATAATACTTTTGATATATGTCTAATATGAAATAATATTGTGATTTAGTATCTAATAAAAACAAAATAAAATAAAAAACAATGTATAACTCCAATTCGCACTCTCTGTTGGGAAGAAAACCCTGAAACCCCAAATAGGAAACAAGTCAGGACAGTTAAGTTGGTCTTGGTGACAGTAGACTGAAGGATCTAATATCAAGAAATAGAAAACACACACACACACACACACACACACACACACACACACACA
>JANHMN010000011.1:46358887-46450686 GCA_030674055.1 Rhabdomys pumilio
AGAGAAAAGTTTTATTTTAACAGGAAACGTGATATGTAGGAGGAACTAAGGTGGGAGGAGTAAGAAGAGGAAGAGAAGGAGTAAGAAGAGGAGGAGGAGAAGGAGAGGAGGAGCTAGGTGATGAGAGAGAGAAAATGGGGGGAACATGGAGGCAGATGTTTGCGTGTCTCCACCAAAGATAGTTGATATATCTAGGTTGGGCATTGGGTTACACTTCTGACTGTATGGGCATCTTGTTATTGAGCATTACTAAACTTATAAAGCCTTCGATTAACATTAAAAAAATTGTAAAAAAGCAAAAAAAAAAAAAAAAAAGAAGAAGAAGAAGAAGAGGGGATGGAATAGGGGCTTTCTAGGGACGGGTAATGGGGAAAGGGGTTGGCATCTGAAATGTAAATAAAAATAAGAAATCTAAACAATATAGATGCATTTATTACTGAAATCAGATCTTTAATATATTTTATCATGTTACAGACCGACAATCTCAGCTATATGGTAATCACATTAGGTATTTAAATGTAAATATGCAAAGCTTCCTTTTTCTTAGTCAGTATCTTTAAACTATTATATATTTCTTGAAATGACTTAGCCTGGAGATGAAATAGTAAAAATAAATTATTTCATGTGACCTCATGTGTCACATGATTTCATAATGAGACCCACCCTACAATATTTTTGTACTATTTTATGTCAAAATATAGCACTTTAAGATCCATGAGCCAAGACATTTTTTTCATTTTTGGCTTTAAATTGCATAGAGATGTAATACAAATAGTCACAGAGCTAAAATAGTTACTCAGGCTCAAAATAGAAGATGCTTTAGTAAAAGACAAAGAAATGGTGCATTCCCATTAACACTAAAAGAAATTAAGAATATTTTCCTGAGACACTGGGCTATTGATTTTCATTGGAAGCTCCATATTAGATATTTCCATTAGGAAACAGTTTCCTCAAGGGCCTATGTCCCTAAAGCAAATACTTGATGTCCAGTTAAGAACAGGATTCTGCAACAAAACATCATTAATTTTCTACTTCTACAACTGAATTGCATCATTATATATTCTTACCTACCCTCAATTTCTGATACTTTCCCAAGTAGCTGTTGAAGCACCATGACTATAATCATGTGGTGCTAAGAAAACTAGCACTGTGGATGAACACTGGGGGATGTATGATTTTTGTTGCAATTCCCTGGCCTTCACTGTCTCAGAGAGCAGCCCATTTTTCCCACATGAATAAGTTCCTATTGACCCCTGAGAGCAGATGAACTCCAACTATCTATTGCTTCTGAGGTAAATTAGATAAATAATTTTTAAATGAAAAGTACCAGATGTCTTCCTTTTTATTGTATATTCAAGTTCTAAAAGTATCTTACAGTCTTCAAAATCAAACATGTTACATAATGTTTTGCAAGTGAAAGGCCAAACTAAGTCGTCACTAGTGCTTTCAAGTGACTTGAAACTTCAGTTGCACTTCCTGAGTAGAGCCACAGATAATAAAAATGAAATTCTACCTTTAGGTAGAGTGTGTGGCTCAAAAGTAGAGTTCTTCTGTATTTACCTGGAGGCCTGGGCTTTGACTCCAAAACTAACAGAGTAGGACAGAAAGTCCTGTAGTATCTAGAATGATGTTGGAAAGTTATCATCCCACTGTTGCTTCAATACTTTGATATATATATTCTTATCTACTATGGAAGATAGTTCTAAAAATTTTAGAGATAATGCATATAATACTTTTGATATATGTCTAATATGAAATAATATTGTGATTTAGTATCTAATAAAAACAAAATAAAATAAAAAACAATGTATAACTCCAATTCGCACTCTCTGTTGGGAAGAAAACCCTGAAACCCCAAATAGGAAACAAGTCAGGACAGTTAAATTGGTCTTGGTGACAGTAGACTGAAGGATCTAATAGCAAGAAATAGAAAACACACACACACACACACACACACACACACACACACACACACACACATCTGTTCTGGCAACCTTAAATTTAGTGGTGGAAGTTGGTCTGCATGTCCATCATCCTGGATGGTCAGCACTGGAGACATCCAGGTCATCACTCTTCACATCAGAGACTGCTGCACGAAGGCTCAGTGTCTGACAATGAACTATGCTGGGGAACAATTAGGAGACAGCCACAAGGACACCCAGCGGACTATCAAGGGGGAAAGAGCTAAGGCAAATGAAGTTTGGAGGACAAGAGGGTTGGTTGGGTGTAAACCTTCTTCAACCCTTTTTTCTCCCTCAATCACTGAGGTCAGGGGTGCAAGTGTGCTCATGTCACAGCAACCTTGTTGAGAATTCAGTTCTCTCTTGACACCCTGTAGGATATGGAGAGTGAAGTCAGATTGTCAGGTGTGTGCAAAGGCACTTCAGAGGGTCAAGCCATCTTACCCACCTTCTTGGAATGGGACCCTCTAAGTCTGTGATTGACACCATAGACAGGCCTTACTTACCCTCTGTGGTAAGGAATGAACCCTGACACCTGTGGAATGCAGAGACTGAGTACTCCAGATAGAGGCTCAACAATTGCTCAGCTTCCAGAGCTGACTCACTGCCATGTGTGGTTTGCCAAGAATTCTGAAGTGTGGGCCACAGGGTGTCTACAGCCTCTGTGATGGTTTATATATGCTTGGCTCAGGAAGTGGCACTATTAGGAGGTGTGACCTTGTTGGAGTGTGTGTGGCAGTTCTAAAGTAGGTGTGTCACTGTGGGTGTGGGCATTAAAACCCTTATCCTAGCTGCCTGGAAGCCAGTCTTCTCCTAACAGCCTTCAGATGAAGAAATAACAACTCTCAGCTCCTCCTGTACCATGCCTACCTGGAAGCTGCCACGCTCCTGCCTTGGTGATAATGAACTGAACCTCTGAACCTGTAAGCCAGCCTCAATTCAATGCTGTCCTTAAAAAAATTGCCTTGGTCATGGTGTCTGTTCATAGCAGTAAAACCCTAACTAAGAAGTTGGTACAAGGGTGTGGGGTTCTGCTGTGATAGGCCTAACCATACTTTTGTTTGGAAGAATGTGGATTTGGATTTGGAAAGCAGTGGAATTCTTTAAATGGAGCTTAATGGGCCATCCTAGTAGGAATATGGAAAACTTTGTTGCTGAGGGTGATTTGAACTGTGGAAGCCTAGTTCTAGAGGTTTCTGAGGAGAATTTTAAAAGGTGGCTGAGACAGTTTTCTTGTGATATTTTGGTGAAGAATGTGGCTACTTTTTGCCCTTGAATAGTCTACCTGATGCTAAAGAGATTTATATTAATTGCATTGACAAAGGAAGACTCCAATAAGCCCAACAGAGACTATATTATCTGGTTAAGTCTCCTAAAAAGCATCTTAAACAATCATAGGAAGCTGAGAAAAGAAAAATACGAAATATATGGTTCATAGATTAACAGGGCACAGGGAAGTAGAATGGAGCTAAATCTAGCGTTTTAGGACTTAACAGATAAGGGAATGAGATTTGGGGTCAAGATCCCACCCAGCTAAGTTTAGGTCCAGGCATAGTGGTACACACCTTTAACCCCAGGAGAAACCTTGCAGATTTCTGGCTTCAAAGTCAATCTGCAGAGCAAGTTTAAGGACAGCCAGGCTTATGCAGTGAGGAAGTTGGAAAACAGAAAGCTGGTAATCGAATCAGCGGTAGGGTGGGGTAATGTTCCAGACCCAGCAAGCAGGACCTGGCAGCTTTGGCCATAAGGATCTGACCTTAGAGTCTAGAACAGAAGAGACTACTGAGACAATTGATGCTGGTTAGCTGTAGCTGATAAATTAATGGTGATTAAGAAGAGACCAGCATTAACTTATATTGCGGTGAATTCTGGGAAGTATTTTCTGAGAGCACAAAAAAGCTGTGTTCCAGAGATAGCCAAGGTTATACGTCACACTGCAGCTGGACTTGGTACTGTGTAATAGTCACCCAGTTGGTACTGGTTTAAAAGGCATGAAGGGGCCATGAAGAGCAGCCGAGGCTCAGCACTGTGAGAGGCCATGGAAAGCCATTGCTGAAGGTACAGCCTCAGTTGCAATTGGCAGCCCAGAACTGAGGGGGTCATGCAAAGAAGTTGAGGCTTGGCACCATGAAGGGAAGCTTAGTTGTAGCAGAAGTCCCCAGTTTATTGGAGATGCCATAACTATGGGATGATCAGCAAAAACAGCAACAGCAGTGAATTAGCGTCAACCAGAGCCTAGAGTGCAACAGAGGGCAGTGAGACATGACCCAAGCCTTTTGGAGGAGCCCAAAAGATCATGTGTGGATCCCAGACACTGAAACAACAAAAAGCTGTGACTTTGAAGTTGCCTTGGAGACACCAAGATGTTTGAGATGCCAGAACTGTGGGCTATCTGCTGAAGAAAGTTATCAACAGGGAGTAGAACCAGCCCAGGAGACACAAAGTTGTTACGGTCAACAAAGATGAGGAAGGAATTGAAGACCTGAAGACTGCTTTGACATCAGACATGGAGATGCAAAACTTTGAGTTTGCCCAGCTGGTTTACTGTCCTGATTTGGGGATTACAGTTAAGTGATTAGATGATTCTCATAAGAGCCTTTGAACTTTAGACTTTTAGCATTGTTGAGACTGTAATAGACTATGGGGACTTTTGAAGTTGGACTAAATGTATTTTGCATTATGCTATGTTTAGGTGTGGCCCCCCATAGACTCATACGTTTGAAAAGGCCTATGGGGGCCAGGGAGTGAAATGTGATTTGTATATGCTTGGTCCAGGAAGTGGTACTATTAGGAGTTGTGACCTTGTTGTAGTATGGCTGTGTTGGAGTAGATGTGTCATTGAGGGTGTAGGCTTTAAGACCCTCATCCTAGCTGCCTGCAAGCCAGTCTTCTCCTAGCAGCCTTCAGTTGAAGATATACAACTCTCATCTCTTCCTGTACCATGCCTGACTGGATGCTGCCATGTTCCTGCCTTGATGATAATGGACAGAACCTCTGAACCTTTAAGCCAGACCCAATTTAAAAACCTATCTGCCTTGGTCATGGTGTCTGTTCACAGCAGTAAAACCATAACTAACTAAAACAGCCTCCTTTCTGTATGGAGTAGCTTATTGGGTGGCCAGGGTCTGAAAGCATCAGCAATGGCAGGAAGAGTTCTGGTTCCCTCAAGCATGCTCTGCTGCAGAATTCAATGCTGGGTTTCATTTTCCAACTCTGACATACTCAAGAAACACTGCTTAGCTAGTTGTGCCACACCTGGATGCATGCATACATCCAAGTGACTCTTGAGCAAGTAGAAACAGGCCTAGCCAACAGGCCTTTGAAGTCTTTAAGGGTTGGCAGTTATTCCTGGAATGCAAAGAAGAAAAGCTGCTACAGTGAATGCAGTCCTGTCTCTGACAACATACTCTCAAAAACAAATTATTATTCTGTGTTTCTGTGTTAAGTTATGTGTGTGTGCATGTGTGTGTCTGTATCTCTGTCTCTGTCTTCTGCCTGTCTCTCTTTCTTGTTTCTGTCTCTGTCTCTCTGTCTCTGTCTCCCTGTTTCTCTGTCTCTCTCTCTCTCTGTCTCTCTCTCTCTCTGTCTCTTTCTCTCTGTGTGTGTAGTGTGTGTGTGTAGTGTGTGTAGGCCATGTCTCTGGCTCTTCCTTTCTCATTTTTATTCAATCCAAGACCCCAGCCATGACAGGTAGTCAAATTATTAGCTAACTAGCCAGACCATAAGTTTAGTAAAAAGAAAAGAAATCAAGGAGCACCAGAAGCTGCTGAAAAACGGGCGATTTGTCAGTCGATCCAAAGACCTTTTAATGACAAACTGCTGGCCTCTCAGAAGTGTTCCATAGTTAGGTTTCTCAGGTAGCTCTCTAAAGCTTGATTTTCTTAGCAATCAATCTACTCAAATATTTTTTTTTTTTTACTACAAGTCATCTCTTTCAATAATATTGTCACTTATGTACAGGAAAAGAAACAAATCTACAGGTAGCCTTAGACGGGCTCTCAGACTGCCTGTTAGTTAGCTCCAGAGAGAAGTACTCTTTCATAACAGCCTCAGTATTTGGATGTGGTTTTAAATAAACCCCAACACTTTCTGCAGTATGCAAAACACCTCGATGATGGTGAAGAGATAAGCAGCTCTGTAGAACTGAACTGTCTTTACAAAAGCCACATGACCTCGTAATCTTAAAACAACCAGCTCTTTGTTCATTTATGCACCACTTACTCGGGTGTCTAACAGTAGAGAATATCCTTCATTAGGCAATATTTTCCCCCAAATATTCTGTTCCCTAAAATATTTCCCCAAAGAAATGTTTTTAGTCTTTACCCTGATCCTAAAACCTCATGTGAACCCCTTTTCCTCTATAAACAGGTAGCATGTATGGGGGGTGGAGGTGAAGGGTGGACTTCCTGCCTAGCTCTTCCTCTGGCCTTATAAATCAAGAAAGCCAAATTTACTTCTAGTCCCTTCAGCAATGAGGACCATGTTAACCTTCTATATCCGCAGTTACCCGCCCTTTTAGGAAAGGGAAATGCTTTCTCTTTCTTGTAGTAAGTAATCTTGTAGATTTCTTGTAGTGTCTTCATTTACCTATCATCTTCAGGGTTGCGAAGCCTGTGTTGAACATCATTAGAGAAACGTCTGGGTCCTAAAGGACCATGGGCCATTTTAGTCTACACTAAACCTTATTCCCTATTACAGTCTTGTTTTCTATATTTCTGTGTTCTCAGAGAAAAGTGGAACAGGAAATTCAAGACTTTTTATTCTCAT
Source organism: Rhabdomys pumilio (assembly GCA_030674055.1). Taxonomy (NCBI): domain Eukaryota; kingdom Metazoa; phylum Chordata; class Mammalia; order Rodentia; family Muridae; genus Rhabdomys; species Rhabdomys pumilio. The sequence continues at coordinate 46,365,616 of JANHMN010000011.1, forward strand.
GTGTAATACGCTCATGTCAAACGATGACTCATTTCAGGAATTTTGTTTGAAAATTTGAGGAACCTCAAGAACACAAGTCAGGACTGCTCTTCCACACTGGCTCTCAGTGGTGCTATGTTCTAAAGGTTTCTTTGTATGTGTATGAGTGTACGCATATATTTGTATCATGTGCCTGTCTTGTGCCCATGGCTTGACGACACCAGATGTCCTGAAAGTGGAGTGACTATGAACTGCCACGTGAGTGTTGAGAACTAAATCCACATCCTGTTGGAACAGCAAGAGCTCTTTTTTCGAGACAGGGTTTCTCTGTATAGCCTGGGCTGTCCTGGAACTCTCTCTCTGTAGACCAGTCTGACCTGGAACTCAGAAATCTGCGTGCCTTTGCCTCCCAAGGGCTGGGATTAAAGGCGTGTGCCACCACTGCCCTACGCAGCAAGAGCTCTTAACTACTGAGCCACCTCTTTAGCCTTCATTGTTTTCTTGCTGATAAAAGTTTTCAATAGTTTCTGCTTTCCCTAATAAGCTTCTAGCAAGTAACTTATGGTTTACTAAAATTCTGTAAAATGCTTCTAACTTTTGTTTCATCTGCCTGGCATGGTGGCCAAGGAAATAGTTACCTATTGAAATTAATTTACCAGTAAAGTCAATGTGTTTTAAAAAGAATGTGGCTGAGGGATGTGGAAGAATGATGTGAAATGTCATCTGGACATGACATGGCCAGTGTGCTCACGAACTCACTGTGCCTATGGCTGTCTACATAAGAGCAAGTCAGCACTGCAACAGACATCCTTAACTGCACTGAGAGTTACAAAAGGTCGGGAGGGGGACATGATAGGAGGATGGGCATGTACTGGAGGAACCTGGGAGAAGTAGGTGAGGAGAGTTGGGTGGATATGGTCAGGCTTCCACACAATTCCAATGTATGAAATTGCCAAAGAATCAATAATCCTTTAAAGAAAACAACATTTGGATGGCATCATAAAGCTATTTAAAATGTAGTACAATTTTGATTCATAATAAATGAATTTCAGGCCAAAAATCACTTCAGCTACTCCTCACTGTCCTCCTTTGTATGTTTCAGACCTTTGAGAATACTGTGCCTTCAGGATCTCTTGCGCAGCACACACATTGTTTTTCTGAAGTCATACAAAGCTTCCATCACTTGTGTTCCAGGGTTTTTAAGGAGCGTCACACTATACAGTCCTCCAGGTGAATACATGAATCTCCAGCAGTGTTACTGAAACACAATCTCCCCTAGGTAGCTTTCCCCCTCCCCACCCCCTCACATACAACCCCTGATAGTCAAAAGATCTCAGGTCAAACCATCAGAAGTAAAGAATTTCCTGTAACAGTTTTTCATTTGGTTTCTGCCAAACCACTTTGTGCTTTTCTTGATTAAAAACATGGAAATATATTTAATTATATGCAAAAGCACAAAAAAAACAGTTTAGCAAAACACTGTCAGAGTGTATAGTGATTAAATAACAACAACAAAAAAAACATGCTAAAGACAATACAATTTCCCTGTCTAGTTCTAGTATAAAATCTAATTTTTTTCATAGCATTTTCTGGATATTATTCACTGCAAACAAAATTTCAAATACTAATGATACAAATATGTAAAAATATGATTTTTTTTTTAAAGATCTATTTTTATTTTTTACTTGTGTGAGTTTTACCTATATGTATGTGTACCATGTATACAGGCCAAAAGATGGAGTCAGATCCCTGGAATTGTACTTACAGATGGCTGTGAGCTACCATGTGGATGCTGACAATAGAATGTGGTCCTCTGCAAAAACAGCAAGTGCTCTTAGCCATGAAGCTCTCTCTAGCACCTGCATATATATGTTTGCAGAAAGAGTTGTTTTCAATAAGTATAACGTGTGAAGAATCAAAGTGAGTATTATGTTGTACAGCTTATGTTTTAATCTTGTTTGTTTGTTTGTTTGTTTGTTTGGAAAGAGGTCTCACTATGTAGTTCTGGCTGTCCTGGAACTCACGAACATTGGCTTGACCAGGCTAGCCTTGAACTCACAGAGATCCACCTGCCTCTGCCTCCTGAGTTGCTAGGATTAAAGGTATGTGCCACTACACAGTTCAGATATTAAAATTATTAAAGTTTTAAACAATGACTACATTCAGATAGACATCAACGTCAACCATTGATGAAAAACAGAAAAGTATTTGTTGTAAAAGGTACCATAGAACAAGCCATGTAAAACCAGCTTCCCAGGAGGCTGAGACAAGGTGACCAAGCCTTTGGCTCTGTCTCAAAATAAACTTTAAAGGGGGGGAAGATGCGGAAGATGGATCTCAGTGGTATTATGCTTACCTAGTGTGCCCATGACTTGGGTTCAACCCATAGCCAGGAATTCAAAAACAAAAAACCTGTTAAACTTTAGTCTCTTATGAATAGAAATAAAATGTAAAAGAAACAATTGCAATTCCAACTTAAGGATGAAGGATACTTGGTAAACTCATAACACATAAGGGACTGCTAATAAGCACTAAGCCAAAAAATAGTGCTGATGAAAGCTAACAGAGGATCTCAAATGAGAAGAGGAGAAAACACATCCTTACCAAGTCCTCAAAGACAAAGCTGAAGCAGCCAAGCTAAACACATGACGATGTCTCAATGTATTAAAAAACTTCTAAAGCATGTTTAAGCATAAGAAATATTTACATAAAAATAGGGAGCCCATAGATGGCTTAGCAAATAAAGGCACTCTCCCACCAGGCCTGACAATCTATTTCCCACATGGTACAAATGGAGAATATAGTTCCAAAAGTTGTCTGATATCTCTGCATGCCAACCATGGTGTACACACATCACAACACAACACAACACAACACAACACAACACAAATATATGGAAAATATTCCTTAAAATATAAGGCATCTTTGCTTTTAAAAGATGACAGTAAGCAAATGGCATTGCTCATCCTGAGGATGATTACTCAAAAAGAGCTAACATTAATCTTTTATACACAATACAAAGATGCAATGGCACCATTATAGATCATCTTTGAGTATTTGAGTTTCAATCTAGATTCTCATCAGATGCAGTGGCACATATCTTTAATCCCAGGACTGAGGAGGCAGAGACAGGTAGACCTCTTGTGAGTAGTTCCAGGACAGCCAGGCTGAGACCTCAAAAAAAAAAAAAAAAATCCATACTGTAACATCAGCTATTCCTACTGCCACAGTAAATAAATTAATACATTTAATATACACAGAAAGGTAACTGTCAGATAACTGGTGTTATGTAAGTAACTTGAGGAAGAGGATTGATTACAAAGTAAAATACTACAGCTCTAGCAACATTCAACTTCTGGAGACAAAAGCAACTTAATATAAAAGTATGAATTATGTACTGCTAATCACTAATAGAGCTAGAATGTGTAAATTTATAAACTAAATGCTTCAACAATAAGGTAATCCTCTGTATTTTTTTTATCCCAGGCGGGTGTTAATTAAACTCAGATACAGACAAAGATGACCAAGAGCAGTCTGATCCTATGACCACTACCTCCCCTGTGCTGCCACTACAGGTATGCACAGCCACACCTATTTACGGAGTGCTGGGGATCCCCCAAGGCGTTCCTCAGTGTAGACAAGAACTCATTCAGCTGGACTACACACCTAGGCCTCCTCCACACATTTTTGTTAGAAAACTGCTCATCAGACAAGTTATGGTTGTTCGGTAATTTTTCTTCTAGTCCTTAAGCTTAGTAAGTGAGATATAAATAATTTCAGTTTTTAGTGTCAACACACTTATCACAAAGCCTCACTAAAAGACTTGAAAAAGAAAGAGAAAGAATATTAATGGAAAGAAGAATTTGGAAGATTCAAAATTCTAGGCTAGTGATTTCATTATTGTGCTGCATACATGGAGCTGGAGTTCTGGCTTTACACATCACACTAAATTCCAGGTAAATAGAGCAATTTTAACATATAACTGAAGTTCTACTTAAAGATTGCTATAAAGACTAGCTAACAAAATGAAACTAACACATTTGACAAATTTTCATAATTTGGAAGTTTTCCTAACAAATCTAAATGTTGTAATGTTATATTCTATATTTACATTTAATCTAGATTGCATGCATCCTTATGACTACTTAAATTTTCAATTATTTTTTCTTTATGATTATACAAAAGGGCCTATCAAAATCTTTCAACCTAAAGAAATTCAGACTCTAAAGTAACCAAAACTCCAAGAATGAGGTTTAAACTCAACATGTTTAACCAAACAACCTAGTGATGTTTTACACTTGATTCAATGATTTATAAACAGTAGACAATATATTTCAAATAAACTTGATGAGAACCCAGATCCAGTTTTCCAACATTGCAATTATGCTACGTCCAAATTGAACAGATGCAAAGGTTATGAAAATGCTGCAGGAAGTAGATGAGGAAGAAACCAGTTTGTGGCTATATATATATATGAACTATACAGAAATACTACTGTTCTTGGAAACCATTCATTAGAATCACCAAAATATTCACTAATAACCATTGTCTTAGTATGAGGTTAACACTTGAGACTCCTATTCTAAAGCATGCTACCAATCATTTTATCAAAATGATAAAACTTACTTTCAGGACCCACTTGACAGTATTTCCGTAGATTTAATCCTAACATCTTTTGAAAAATAAAGTTTGTACGTAACAATTATTTTTTAAAGTATAAAATTCCCTAGAGATTACACTTCCATTCATTAGCCTTATCCCATTGCGTTAAGAACAGGCGCTATTTAAAAGTTTAACATTAGTAGGGCAGTCAGGAAACACATGATAGATGTTTCCTATCATGGATTATAATAAATCTACAGGACTCAAATGTGCTTTGCAAAGGTTCATGAACTCATTGAAATGTTGAAAAATCCAATACTTTTGAAAGAACACCACCCTCCCCTTATACTACAAAAGGCTGGTGTTTATCCTAACATTTCGAATGAGGAGAGGCTATCTCTTGACTCTTTGCCTGCTCTTGGGACCCTTTCCCTCCTACTGGGCTGCCTCTTCCAGCCATGATATAAAGGTTTGTGCCTGGTTTTACTGTAACTTGTTATATCCCTGAGAGGCCTGCTGTTTTCTGAACAGAAATGTAGGAGTGGGTATGGGAGAGAGGTGATGTAGTAGTGAGGGGACTGGGAAGAGTGGAGGGCGGGGAAACTGCTGTAGGGATGTAAGAATAAGAACAGACAAACATACTTTAATCATAGTTTTCATTCATTTCTATGATCTACTGAGGCAAAGGGCTATTTTGGTCAAGACACAGTTAATAATTAGTATCTCACTTCATTTTGGTTTCTGGAGACAGGGTCTCTCTATGCAGTCCTGGCTGTCCTTGGACTCACTTAAGTAGATTAGTGAACCTCCCAACTGCTGGGGTCAAAAGCACGTATCACCACATCTGGCTATAATCATGTTTTAAAGCAGTTCTTTACATCATCTTCTGGTGGCTTTGGTTTGGTTATAATTTTTAATAAGATTAGGTAATCAGCCTTTTTTTTTTTTTTTTTCACAGAAAACCGTCACCTTCTGGGAAGAAAGCAGAGTATCTCCAAATCTGCTGTTGTTCACAAGGCAGCTTAATAAATTACACATGGCTGTTTCCTGTAGTTTGGCATTTTAGTTTTTAAGACACATGAAATAATCTTAGACACTAAGAGAATACCTAAATTTAATGCTGCCTAAAATTCAGTGCAAGATTTGAACATTTTTATTTAATCATTTTAACACCATGTACCCTGCTATTAGGCTATGGGCAAAATCAGCCTTTAACAAAGCTCAGATCCCTAACTCTGAAATCCCAACAGGCTTGATCGGGGCTAATACCACTGTGATGCAACACTTGGACCAAAGCCACTTGAGAAGGAATTTATTCAGCGGACACTTCCCCATCACTGCTCATTAACTGAAAGAAGTCAGGACAAGAACCTGAAGGCAGGACACGATGCAGAGGACATGGACGGGTGTTACTTACCTGCTTGCTTTGCCTGCTTTCTTGTAGAAACCAAGAACATCAGCAGCTGGTGGCTTCACAATGGGTTGGGCCCTCCCCCATCAATCACTAATTAAAAAAGTGTTCTACAGGCTAGCCTACAGCCCCATCTTCTGACATTTTCTCAATCTAGATTCCCTCCTATCAAGGCGTTAGCTTGTGTCAAACTGATAAAAATCTAGCCAGCATACCAATCATTCCATATTCCATGCAGAGTTGTACTTGCCAGATTTTTCAAGTACTAGCTAGGTAGAACACAGCGAAGCCGAGCTTGCTTCAGCTCTTCCCTAATATAACACAGGGTGTGGGCCAAAGAATTCCATGTTTGCATTTTCTTTTGGTTCCAAATGTCTTGAACAGATTTCACTTCTTCTAGATTTCTTTCTCTGAATATTTTCTTCATTATTTCCCTATATATGTTAGATTGCCTCAGTTGTAAGAATATCCCACCAAACCCAAATACAATTATTCTCTTAAATTTGAGTATAATAGAGACCTAAGTTTCTGCATACCTACATGTTAAATCAAACACTCAGGGGACCAAACCTTAAGCCCCGACTAGTAGTCTGCTCATTTATCACTTTACTGCACAGAGGACCCACTTTGGGCCCAGGTGCAAATATTAACCTGAAAAATGTAGCCAATCCTCTCAATCTATTAAGCATACTTCACACTTTTCAAGTTGATTTAAAGCTGTGTAGAAAACTGTGCCTTCCTTAGGCTTTTTAAGAATTCAAAATCCAGTACTGAAGACTGCTTTAAAAACAAAAAATATTTCTATAGTAGTGACACAATAGCCTAAGAATCGTTTTTTAATCTTACGCTTTACTCAGGGTATTTATATTGATACTTGAAACCTAAGAAAGTATAGCCAGGTGTGGAGCATGCCTTTAATACCAGTACTCAGAAGGCAGATGGAAGCAGATCTCTGAGTTGGAGGCCAGTCTGATAAACAGATCAAGTTCTAGGATAGCAAGGGCTATGCAAAGAAACCGTCTGGAAAAATTAAAAAAGAAAAAGAGAAGAAAAGGTAAAGTATAAAATCAAACTGAATTTTCAAAACCCAAGTAGCGGTAAAGGGTGGGTAAGAATGTGACCTGGTTGTCTGACATAACTGTGTGGGTAAGAATGTGACCTGGCTGTCTGACATAACTGTGTTGCAGATCACTGTTCCTTTACACCTACTTATACTTACTATACAGAAAATAACAGGAAAAGGGCTTGGCTGTGGTTAAATTGCCTACAGGTCTCCTGAAGAACTGTGGGCTGAATCTAAATAGTCTACTATTCGTATACAGACAAAAAGAATTTCCCTTCTTTGTTATGTTAGAACATGCTGATTTGTGCTCTTTATAGGCATGCCACTAAAATCAAAGGTGGGGTGGTGGTGAATCTTTACCCCTTATTTCCTGTAACCATCATCAATCTCCTCAGTTATCAGAGTTAAACGCAAAAATTTAACAAGTATAATACACCATCACATTTTCCAGAATTTCGTCCAAATGACAATTTAAAAATTGAAATTCCTAACCAAAATCCAGGATCAGCAACAAGTTACTGGGTGATGAGCGACACAAACATAAAGGCAACTACATAATTAACCTGTCAAGTCTCCTCTGGATCTCAAATATAGTGACACAGGCGGAAAACTTTGATAGGACAGATGTGTGCATATGTGCATACCCATGTTATAAGTTCTAAATGGGTTGTTATTATTTATTTGCTTTTATTTGCATAAGTCTATGATTTGTTTTTAGTTTGAAGAGAGTCAACCTGTGTCAAGATCAATCAGGAGGAAGAACAGTAATTTGTTAGGGATCGTACACACCTTTAAAATTTCCACGTATACCTTCGGTCTTTAAAGTGTTATAGTAAACATTCTGTAAATTGTTGGCTGAAGCCTAAGCAGTAAAAAGGTCTGTGCTGACAACAGCAGTTATTGCCGGGAATAAATCAGAAAAGTAGCAGATTTTGAGATGTTTGTTTGGGCTAGAAAAGGTAACTTGAAAAAGAAGTTGTAGCCTGGCAGTGGTGGCGCATGCCTTTAATCCCAGCACTTGGGAGGCGGAGGCAGGCGGATTTCTGAGTTCGAGGCCAGCCTGGTCTACAGAGTAAGTTCCAGGACAGCCAGGACTACACAGAGAAACCCTGTCTTGAAAAAACAAAAACAAAAACAAACAAACAAAAAAAAAAGTTGCAAATGAGAGGCTAAGTTTTTCTTCCCAGGCTAAGTTATTGGACTCTTTGAACAAGTCTGCTACTTGTATCTTATATAACTAAAACTTCTTATATTAAACATCATTAAAATGCTGTTTTTTCTTTTGACAACACTTTAGTGAAATGTATTCGTAAGAGATCCAATAAGCCATGAACATGAATAATATTAATCCCTGCCACTTGGAAGCACAGAGATTAGTACACTAGTCACTAAATCAAATGAAAATATTACCTAAAGTTTCTAAGGCACACAGGTATCTACAACATCTAAGGTGGGATTTATTTGGTGGACCGCAATAAGTTCTCAGAACATTTGCTGTAACTCAGGTAGAAATAGGCAAGTAAGTATTCACATTAGTCTGTAGTCCAAAAAGGTATTTCAGCTAAAATATGTCAAGTCTCACATCTGCAGTGCTTGGAGATGGTCACTGTTGTCTTTCTGCAGCTTCTTCAGGCTGAGGGACCGTGCTCAGTGCTTTAGAGGGTTAGGCAAATTCATTTCCCTTTTGTTCAACAATGCCTCATCTGTACTATGTAAAAGCTGGTCTCCAGTCCCACTGTCCAATACCTGCCTTACAGTAGGTCTTACTTCAGGGCTACTACACAAGGTGATTACGTTATAAAAGGCCTCCAGATCACTCTGCTCAAATGTTACAGATGGTTTCAGCGATGAGCCAGGAGCAAGGGAACTTCCTCCCACAATTCTCAGGTTGATAAATTTGATTTTCCAAGTATTTTCTACAAAAGGGCTACGGATAAGTCCAAAAATTTGTTCAAATATGCCCAAACAAGAATTTCCTCGGTGGACAGTGCCTGCAACTCCAACCATAACTAATCCATGAGGAGAAGACGCACATTTTAGTCCTTGAGAATCAAGGTTAGGACTGAGAAAAAGAAATTCCTCTTTCACTAATGACAGTAAGCGAAGACTCACAATTTCTGCTCCTTGGTAGTCTGTCATGTTTTGTTCTGAGGTGTTATAGTAAAACCTAAGCTTGACATCATGCCAGAAGTGCTGTGGGCCCCATTCATCTTGAGGTGGTCCCAGAAAAGGATTCTGAGAATTAAGAAGTTCAAAGAACCAGTGACAGAATTCTTCTCCTAAGCGACGAAAATCAACCTTTTCAGCTTCTTTATCTTCCTTTGCCTGCTGTGAAACGAGAAGGAAGTAGAGTGAAGGCCACCTCTCACATCCACCGGTTCACAGAACAACTGACCACACCCTGCCCAAAGAACCTTCTTTCAAAAAGAAAGAAAATTTTTTCAATTTAAATTTAACCAAGTAAAATGTAACAAGGCCATTACTGGGTTCAGTGTAACCCAGCTAAGGTGCCAGCTACTCAGGAGGCTGAGGTAAAGTTGGATTGAGCCCACAGCGGTCTAGGATGAGCCCTAAGCATTCTCATCCATTCATTCATTCTTCTCTTCCTCTCACCCATCCTCCCCTTACCCCCAACTCCAGTCCATTCACTTTTCTTTGCTGGGTTTGATATCAAACCTAATAGGTCCCCTAGACCTTTCCTGTTTTTCTTTTTCTAAGAAAGAATCTATTATGTATCCAAAACTGATCTGGAGCTTGCAATCACCAAGTTTCTTGTCCTCTGTATGCCAGCTTTCAGGCATGGCACATTCCACCTACTCTGATATCCTGTCTCTTAAAAACCAATTATGAAACAGTAATATAGGAACGTTATAGTTACTACCCATGAACTTGGTCCTAGAAGAAGTTTACAAAAATAAGAAATGAACAAAGCTCTTTAAAATATCAGTATCAGCATCCACAGTCAATGACAATGTGCATGATTTTCCCGACTATACACATCTCTCAAAACTTTACAACTGCTTCAAATGGATCCTTTATGGACTGTAAGTAAAGGGACTAAAGATAAGACAGCTACAGTAATTAATAAAACTCATAGGAAATTTGGGCATTTTTCTAACATCACAAATTCTGAAAAGTACTTAATAAAGCTCTTGCCAATCATGGTATCTGCTCTAGCATAGAATGACTTTTTTTTCTAACCAGGTTGTCAGAATTTTTTTAAAAAACACCTCCCTACACTCTTTAAACACATACTTCCAAAGATAACTGAAATGGGTAATTTTCTATGCCCAGAATTAAAACATTTTTGGTTTCGTTTCGTTTCGTTTGGTTTTTGAGACAGGGTTTTTGTGTAGCCTTGCCTGTCCTTGAACTCGACCTGTAGAACAGGCTTGCTTAGAACTCACAAAGATCCACCTGCCTCTGCTTCTCCCCACTCCCAAGTGTTAGGATTCAAGGCACGCACCACCACTACCCAGCTACTGTTTTTCTTTTTTTAATTAAAGGGGAATATTACTATAAAAACAAACCCTATAAACTAGGTCTTATGCTTCTAGACATTTCAAAATATAGTACTTCACCAGGAATAAGATATTACGCTTAATTTATACTAAACAAAGTACCTGCTATTCAATATATTTGGTATGATATTTGATATTTAAGTATATTTTCCCCATCTTCACAATAAACATAATGACCATTTCTTTTTTTTTCTTTTTTAGTAATTAAAGTAAATTACTATGAGCATTTTTTTCAGTATATTAAGCAACAAACAAGACCTTAAAATATCCTTTCCTAATATGAAAGCTCAGAAATTATCCAGAGTTCAGTAAGTTAACATTAAGTATGCACTATTCATCACACACACATACTTGAGATAAACCAGGATTAACTGAAGAAAAGAGAAAATTTTTTTAATTTCTTAAATGAAATTTTTACATGGCTACCTGACGCAGACTTATAAAATGAAATAGGACACTTACAATAGCTTTCCAGCTTTGTTTAAAATCAAATTATTCGTATAGTATACTTTATAAACACATATTAATTCTCATTTGTGGAGAGAGGAATACACTCTCACACTCAATTCAATAGATTACATACAAACTGAGAAATAGTAAATCTGAGAAATAGTCTGTATCTAAGTTACTTTCTTGAAGTATGTTAGGGAGACAGAGCCCGAGAAAAAAAGAGGAATGTGAACCATGGACCTCAGAGCCAAGACTGTGCACAGTTTCAGACAGAACAGGGATATAGAACGGACGGACTCACAAATCTAGTATACCTGTTCAAAGAGTTGGATATCTTGTATCTTTGTAACTGGCTCTGCTGCCTCCTTCAGTTTGGGTGGCCGTTTCTCCCAGTAATCTTTTGCATACTGAATAAGATTGTGTTTTTCAGTAGTTGGAGGTACAACCACCCCTTGTGTTGCCAAATACCTAAATATGACTTCTCGGTGGACTTTCTTGCGCCTCAGAAGTTCTTCTACATTTTGGCTATACACTAATATTGCACGAATAGCATCTAGGAAAAAAAAGTAACAACAGTTAATAGACAATTACAAGGCATTTGTAAATTTGCCCAACATTAGCAAAAATTTTATTAAAAATTATTTAAGCTCTTGTCCTGATTCTTGCTTTTACATAGCACGGCTATGGTTTGAAAAGCAAGAATTATCTTACTCATTTTTCTGCTTTTTTTAATCCTTTAGACCTAAACATTTTTTTTTACCTTGCAAGACAGTGGTGGTGGGAAACAGACGCAGGTGGATCTCTGAGTTTGAAGCCAGCCTGGTCGACAAAGTGAGTCAAGGAAAGCCAGCCAGGTCCACACAGTCAAAGTTTATGACCCAGAAAGAAAATTTATTCCTATGCCTCAAATACCTAAGATCCATAACACCTGAGAAAATGATTAAAATCACAATAGCTGATACCAAGGAATGTGGTCAAACTTCTGATTCGACTGATAATCAGAGCTGGAAAACGGCAGAATGAAGACATTGTTTTTAAACTAAAAAGTTGGGCTGAAAACACAGTCCAAATATCTTTCAGATATACTACTGTTGCAAAATAGCAAGAATTTAAAAAAGAAAAAAAGAAAGAAAGAAAATCCACTCACTACACCTACCTTCCAAAGATCTTACTCCACAGACACACAGTATGTTTGATGCCCCTATTTCAAACTTCCCTTAAAGATGCTATCATCTTTTCCCCACCCATTTCAGGGTTGCTACTAAATTTGTTTGTTTTGGAGGTTTGTGTTCTTCTTTTTGTTTTGTTTGTCATTTCTATTCTTTTCTTTTCAGCAACATTTGTTTCACTAATGTATTTAGGATATGTTAATGTATATCCTTTGTGTCTTTTATACAATCTTTACTATTTAAAAAATTTGGTGGTCTTACCACTTCTCAACTAAGAATGTAGAACATGGAGATTGAGCATTCCTTGACATATGTGGATTAAAACTGTCTGCCTTTTGTTTGTTTCAGTGGGTATTTACCTAAGATACCCACAAATGGTGTTTATTAACGTCCCTTCGGGCTGAAAGAAAAGAAAACAGGAGCTGATTGATCTCCTCGAGAATCCAAACTGAAAATTGAAACACACTCTGGGACTGCCTAAAAATCACGAAAAAATGGCTCAGCTGATACTCGGGTCAGCATGTCAACTAAGCTCTACCCGGCTAATATCACTATCCGACCCACCAGCGACCCTGGACCCGGCTCCGCCGGGGAGGAGGCGGCAGAGCTGAGCAGCGATAGCCCAGAGAGGCATTCCCGCGGCTTCCGGGGACAACCTGGGCGGAGCCGCCTCTCCTGACCCGACCCTTGGGGGTGACGAGCCCCCATGCCGGCGCCTACCTTGGCGGTCCACAGGCTGCACTAGGCGGTTGGTGACGGTGTCGCAAAGGGCCATGATCTCATCATTGTCCAGCATGCCGAGTAAATTTCGGCAGCCCTCCGACTCTAAGTGGCTGAGTCCCGACATCTTGTCCCCGGAGAAGGGGACAGAGGACGACGCCACCAATGTCGCCCTCACGGCCCGCGGGCCGGCCGGCGCCTTGGCAACAGACACCGGAAGTGCCTTTCAAGCAATCGCAAGTGCCGGAAGGGTCTCGGATAATCCAGCCCCCCTGGGCGGAAGTGCTAGCTCAGAAACACAGAGAGGAAGCGTGATCGGGACTTGTGGATCCAGCCTATATTGGAGTAGAGTTCCACAGTTCGCGCTTTAAAAAAGTGTCCTGAGCATCCACCTTCCGCTCGAGGATTGGCTAGAAATGAACCTTTAAATTCACCGGCACGGCCTCCTCCGAAAAGGCGACATAAAGCGCATGCGCGCGTGTGCCTGTAGGTGGAGGCAAGAGTGCAAGCGAGCTCCCGTCATACCCCGGGGCTGGCCGGTAAAGGTGCGTCTTCCCTCCAGGCCCGGGAACCTTTGAAAGTCTGTCCTCCTGGCCACCTCTGAGTTAGGTGAGCCAGCGCTTTAATATTCTTTAGCTACAAAAATTAGGCTACACTTTTAAACACTCTAGGGAGAAAATGTTTTAAAAGCACTGTAACTTGCTTCTCCGTGATCACGCTTCGCAGCCTTTTAGATAGCTTTATAACTGAGCCCAAGAAGGAGGTAGTGGAACCCCAGTTGCCAGCTGGTTGGTCATTAAGTACAACTGAAACAACCTGAGGCTTCAGATTTGCATCTAATGTGGAGCTGGAGGGGGAAGGTGCCACACAGTCTTGGGACTGCACCTCTAGTTGCAGGACCTGCCTGCCATCAGATTTGAATTAGTGGTTGGTGTGCCCCAATGCAGTTAACAGTCGTTTGGTTGGTGTGCGGGAAAATACACACACACAAACAGCTTGGGTAGAAAGTGATTTGTGCTGCGGGCATTAGAAGGAGAAACTGGATTTCGATTAGAGTTTTTTTCTAAATACAGAACTATTGAGATTTAGGGCAGGGTAATTTGTTGTTATAGAGGTTACAGGATCTCTACATTTCCACAAAGAAAGGTGTACCCCTATTCTCAGCTGATACAAGTGAAAATACCTTCAGAATAACAAATGTTCCCTGAGAAGGAAAATCATGCCCAGGTGAGCCACCGATTCAAACACTGCCCAAGGGGGTTTCTGAGATGATGAAAATATTGTTGTATTGCCAACACCAAACGCTGTCCACATCCGGCTTTTGAGATCTTGCAGTGTGATAGTAAAACTGAAGAACTAATTAAACTAAAAATTTAATTTAAATTTTTATGTAAATTTTATGTGCCAGGTGTCTACTGGATTGGATCATGCAGATCTAGAGATTTGTAGGCCATTCTGTAGACATGAGTCTTTTATGTTTGAGCTCTGACTTCAGTTCTTTTCTTTTGTAAATCATTCTTGCAGATAACCACGTGTTTCCTTATGATAAATACCTTAGACATGCATTGCAGGTCTCTGCTTCAAAGCCTATGTTCTTGATGTTTTACTTGAGAGGGTCTTCCCTTTAGACATTTTCCTTAGCTCATTTTTCCTATTGTTTATTCATGTTCTTGCTTCAAAATATGGCTAGGGAGACCCTAATGCTTTACCTTATTCAAAGTCAATGCCCACAGTCTGCTTATGTTCCCTACCCATTTCATTTGTCTCCAAAGGGTTTCTATAGTTTAGTATATTATGTTGGTTATAATTCGTATCCCACACCCATCCCATTATAAGGTGAGTTCTGTAGGGCAAACAACTTTTGTTTTATTTCCTTTACAAAGCCTGGCACATCGTAGATATACTTTTAAAAAATAAGTTGTGAGGCCACTTTAAAATTTTTAGAACAGGAATGTTATGATCAGACTTGTTTCAAACAGGATCACTTGAAATAGGGTATGAAGGGTAGCCTGAAGGAAGAGAAGAGGAAAAAGAACCCAATTGAGAGACAGCTGTAATAGTCTGTGTGACAAAAAAATAATACTTTGAGGTGGAGAGAAAGATCTGATAGTCTTGGGTAAGAGCAGACTTTGGGTTGGACTGCCAGAGTTGCCATTTCTTGAGAAAAGGAAAACTGGGTAAAGTAGGTTTTAATGACTGATAGGAGAAGAGCTCAGATTATCTGGAGCAAGTGATGATATCTCAGAAAAAATAAACCAAATGGAGAAGGTTGGGGCACAAAGAGGTGTAATCCGAGCGATCTTCCCGCCAGCAGGAACTCACTCGGACACACAGGATTCTTCCGAGACACGTGTTTATTTTCCCGTGCATGAAGGAGAGAGAGAAAGCGAGTTGAACTTGGTCCCGCCTTATATACCCCTTGGGGTGGACAATTATGATTGGCTGCTTGCTCAAATTCCCAGGTTCCCCTGCCACTGTACATGCGCAGTTTTTACTAGTCCAGTGGCGGATGTGATGTCCAAGCTGGGTGGTGCTAGGCGTTCCCATATCGCTGCGCATGTGCTGTTTTGCAAGCGCTATGTTCCAATAGCGGATGCTGTCACGGGTTACGTGGCTTCCTACAAAAAGGATGCTGAGTTAATTGCGACTGGGTGGCAATATAAAGGCAGGTAGAATTTTCACCATGACCATAAGACCAGAGGCAGGATAAACGAGAACAAATCTGGCAAAGGCACAATAAGAAGGACTCTGCCTCAGATCCTACATAAACTTAATTTTTAGAACCTTGCAGGAATAGTTGTCCCATTTTACAGCAATATAAAGTCAGTTCGATATTCTTTTAAAAAATAATTTATCAAGCCCAGTGGTGGTAGTGCACACATTTAGTTCCAGCACTTGGGAGGCAGAGGCAGGAAGATCTTTGAGTTTAAGGCCAACTTGGTCTATAGAATTGAGTTCCAGGACAGGCAGGCCTAAACAGTGAAGTCCTATCTGGAAAAACGAAATACTCCAGGATATTTGATCACAGTGAGCCCCAAGATTGTGTTGTTTACTGAAAACAAAACAAAACAAAACAAAACAAAACATGTTTCCAGTTGTGACTGGCTCAGCCCTAGCACACACCTTTAATCCAAGAGCTTACCCTTATGGATAAAAAGGATTAAGAAAAGTCAAACATAGTTCAAGAGGCAGACCAAACAACTAGTTGACAGGGACTGAACAGTAAAAATGAAAGTAAAGAATAATGGGAAGTCAGGAGGACAGATAGATACAGAAAATAAAGAGACAGACATTCAGTTTGAGGAGAGCTTCCTTTTGGAACATTAGCTAAGGAGGAAGGCCTGCTGGGTGCTTTCTTTACCTTTCTGAGTTAACAGGCTTTCTTCCCAGGATATGGCTCCTGAGACTTTATTGACAAAATTGAATGGCTGAAATTTTGTTTAAAACAACAGAGATAGATAGATAGATAGATAGATAGATAGATAGATAGATAGATAGACAAATAGATAGATAGATAGATGATAGATAGATAGATAGATAGATAGATAATTTATTAGTTCTTTGAGAACTATGTACATTTTAATCACATTGACTCCCTTCCTCATATTTTCCCAAGATCTACCCCCACTTCTTATATTTTTGGTTGTGAGCCTAGCCTTTAATGGCTGAGCCATCTCTCCAGCCCTACCCCCACTTCTTTATCCATCCAACCTTGTGTCCTTTTATTTTTTTAAACCTGTCAAGACCAATTTGTTCTGCCAAATATCCTTGGATGTATGGGCTTCAACTGGAGTGTGGTCAAAGTTACCAGAAGCTGAGTAAACCCTTAGAAAAACTTCATTTTGCCTCTCCAATGGCTAACAATTGCTGCTCTTGAGCTAGCAGCAGGACTGGATATCTAACTTTCCAGTCCATGTTAGGATTTGGCCTAGTTTAGGCTTACGCATGCTGTCATACTCTGTAATTTTATATTTGCTGATGCCCTGCTGTGTCCAGAAGACAGGCTTCTGTCATTGATTGCCTCTGCCCTTATACGCTATTGCCTCTTCTGAAGTGACCCCCAAGCTTTGGGAGGGAGTGTACCCTCCCTCCCTCCCTCCTTCCTTCTCCTCTTCCTCCTCTTCCTCTTCCTCTTCCTCCTTCTTCTACCTCTCTCTCTCTCTCTCTCTCTCTCTCTCTCTCTCTCTCTCTCTCTGTTTCTGTGTGTTACTTTTAGGACTGAACATTCTTACTTTTATTGGACACCTTGGGTAGTTTGGGGGTTTTGTGATAATAACCATCTACTACAGATAGACTCTACTCTGACAAAGGCTGGGAGATTTATTAATCCATGTGTATATTGATGTCATTATGTCCACTTAATGATATCTTCCTAATAACTAAGATTTCCACAATAGAACTACAATTCTAGAATTTGAGTAGTCTTGTCTACATACCCTTTTGACTGTTTCTAGTAACTCTGAGGTAAAGGCATACATTTTGAGGAGACACCAGAGTATTCTCATTTTTTAATGTAAATAAAAATTTCTCAGGTGTTAAACTGTTTCAGGCATCAGTTCTTACTATCTATTCACTAAGTTGCTAAGTGCCTACCAATAGGGATATTTCTGAGAAGGATTTGAATTTAAGGGAAGTTTTCCATATGGGAAAATGTGAAACACTACATTGTTTATTATCTATTTTTGACCCTTAGCTTGTGTAAAGGAATTTTAATCCACCAATATGGCTACTCTGGAAAGGGGATCACATCCAAAGACTTTCTAGGTCGGTTACCTGGCAGGAATGACACACCTTTAATCCTTTTGGCTGGAATACAAGCCATGTGCTTAGTACACATACCTTTAATTCCTAAAAGTGAGGACAAATTTAGTTTGTAGAAGAAAGAAGCCATGTTTGAAAATGATATCTAATTGAGGGGCAGAGTGATGAATAAGAAAGGTTTAACAGGAGTAGTCAGAGATAGGTAAATGCCAATTCTCATGAGAACAGCATAGGAAAGAGAGGTGACTTAAGAGAACAGCTAGAGAAAGAGAGGTGGTGTGGTGTGTGTGATATGGTTTGTGTGTGCCTGTGTGTCCATGTGTGCAGTTTTACCAGGACAGTTTTACAAAGACAGATTGCAAGTGAAGACAGAATGAGCCAGAGAATGAGAAGGAGCCAGAAGTAAGAACCAATTGCCAGAGTTAGTTTGAGGCCAAGTAGAGCAGTTCAGTCAGAAGCCAAGAGAAGCCTGTTTGAATCAGTCACCTTGGAGAGAAGTTTTGAGCCAGAACAATTGAATTGAACCAGCTAGCTGAATTCATAAAGAGCTAGAAAGAAAGAGCTATTCAGCAGTAAGCCTCTTAGATGACAATTACAGCTGACAAATAAAATTTTCTTTTACAAGCTTGTATAAAGATTACCCAAGCTTTGTGATAAATGTAGAGGATACAAGCTCACAAATAAGCTCTGGGAAACCAGGAATGTGAATTGCCCAGGCTTATCTCTTAAGTGGGAAGGATGTGTGTTTTCCACCGAGAAGCTGAAGTGACCTAGTGACCTTTGCTATTTGTAGGGCTAGGTCTCACTCAAATCTCCCAGAATGTTTATCCCAGACTCCCCTCCCTATTCCAGACTCTAATCTTTAGCTTTGCTTTTTAATCAATACAACCCACCCTTAAGGGGAGATGTCACATGTACTTAATAGCCTAGTGATTCTACACTACCTCTGACAGACCACACCAGATCTGAGGCCACCAAATTATAGAACCCATCTTTATATAGTAGAGGCCACATATACAAGAGTTTCAGTGTAGTCATGCCTTAAGTTTTATTTTACATATGGAATTGAGGTCATCGTGACCAGGAAATGTTTTTCCAAAATTATACTGTACTTAAGTATGTGTTAGATTCCAGTCTGCCTAAATCCTGTTGAACCAAGTTTCTGTCTTGCCTTTTACAGTTCTCTGCCAGCATTAGAGCTTGCAGGGAACCTCTACAATATAATACTTAACAAGTTTCCACGTAACACTGATTTTACTGTTCCAGGGACCACACTAAACTAGAAAATAATGAATTATCTACTATGTCAGCCAGACTTCATTCTGTCCCTAAAATCACCGATTCTCAGGTTAAGTGTCTGTTTGGACATGTCTCCATTCATGTTTGTAGGGGAAACTGCATGGCAAAATGCAAGAAATTTGATTATTCAATTGGATAATCCTTCTCTTAGGCATCTGACAAGCACCAGTCACATTAACGCTTGGGTTGTTATTTGATTATTCACTTGAATAATCCTTCTCTTAGGCATATCATTCACATTAATGCTTGAGTTGTTATAACAATGGGAGGTAGCACATAGACAGTATATGATAATACAGTAAATCAGAAGTCATTTTTCTTTAGTATGTAGCATTCTTCAAGATGAAGACATTGATATATAATCCAAACTTGTATCCTTGTTAACCACTGGTTCTACAGATTAGTATATATTTTATACTGCTTGGATATAGCACAGTTGACATGAGCATGTACACGTGTTCATGTGCTGGGAGCTTAGTCCATCTAAGGTACGAAGAACATTAAGAAATTATCAGATCACTAGTCACCCTTGGCAGAATGTCTGCTCCTGTGTGCTTCGGCTCCTCCTCACTCCTTCTCTTCTGCAGACTGCCTGTTTTCCTAACCAGGCCATGAAACAAAAAGGATCAGCAGTATGCTTTTGCAGCTAGCCCCCAACAGTGAGCTGAACAAACTATGTTTATATATTATCTAATGTCAGGTATAGTGGCAATACCAGACAAAATATACCTGCTTTCCCCATTCCAAAGAAGAAAAAATGGAATGTTATCTAAGCAACTTACCTAAATATCATAATAGATGCATTGTTGTGAAAATGCATTACATTTAGTCCAAGATCATGTTTCCCTCAGTCAGAAAATTCTAAATCCCATTGCTAGAATGTTTCAGTTACATTTTTATGCGTCAAACTGCTGTAATATATGAAATCACCTTTGCTCACTTATTCATTCACTTGTAGTGCTACCTCATTGCATTAAAGGTATTTCTACTTATATATCATTTTTCAAAATTTTAAGTTATAGCTAATAGGGCATCGTTTTGTTTTGTTCCCTGCTACTGAACCAAAAGAGCCCTCATGCCCAAGATACAAATAGTAGCTTCAGTAACTTTTAGTATTGGCATTAAAACCAGTACCTCAGGCGTACCAAACATGCTTCCGCTGCTGAACCACACCCCTAATCCATTTTAGAATACTAGGATGAAAATACTGAGCATGGCATGCTCAGCCAGCACTTATCCTGATACTGCAGTGACTCATTTAAGTTCCAGGAAGCACTTCATCTTTGAAAGCACCAATGTCCACATATGAACTGCTTGGCATCTACTAAGCTCTGATACCTCCTTTTGCACCAAGTCTGCAGAGACTTCAGTAGCCATTATTTTAAGTGTATGAATGTTTGTAATATGTGTGTGCACCATGTATACCTGGTGCCCAGGAAGGCAAGAAGAGGGCATTAGACAGTTGTGAGCTGCCATGTGGGCTCTGGCAACTGAACCCATGAACTCAAGCTCTTTATAAAGAGCAGAAAGCATTCTATAAAGCCCTGAGTCACCTTTTCAGCTCCCCCCATCAACTCTTAACCCTGCATTTGAACTTAATCAATAAATAAGTAAAAATAAAACCAACAATAAAAAACCCTACTTGTATCATTTTCTATCCTTTCAAAAAGTTTCAGTACCCTGAATGTGATAACATTAACTGAGACATCCCACTTTTATGAGGCAAAAAAATTCATTTAAATAAGCTGCATTTTTGAAATCAGTGTACTACATAAAACTGAACGCTTGCATTATCAACAAGGACAATGTTTTATTGAACAAATCTATGTACAATACAAAAAATTTCTTGAAATGAGACACTATTGTTGATTTATTGCAGTTCAATGGCTCAGTTTTAATTTGTACTTTTATAAAATGCAAAGTAAAATAATTTAATGTTCAACAAGGAAGCACAAATTTTCCTTCTTGCTGAATCTGTAATATCTTTCACATAACAATCCCAAAATGCAAATGCGGCATTTGCTCATTCTGAAAAGGTGTCTGACAGTACCAAATAAATTAAAAATAAACACTATCATCCCCTTTAGGCTTTTCATTCATACAATAGTAAACCAAACATGGAAGTACAGCTAAATATTCAGTGTGATTTGAAAAGAATCACAGATCAATGATATAAATTATATTTTGTTATATATTGGTGGTTTTTTGAAAATGAATATGGCTAAAGCCCAAAGTACCAGTGTCCTTATCCACGGAGACTCTTTCCTTTGCATCTTCTGTGTCTGAGCAGCAAGGATTCAGATCTGTACTTTTCTTGACCTTACTGACACATAATAATTATTTAAAAACAAACTTTTGAAAGGTGGTTCATGTATCCTCATAACAGACGTAGAAAAAAAGGAGAAGGAAAAGACTGTAGGTAAGATGAAAGCTTCCTTTCCTTCTGAATCCCAAAGCAGAACTGCTGGATTTACACAAAAGCAAAGTGCTTCAGAGAAACATCCCAAGAAAATGCACACATTCTTTCAACAGGTAAAATTGAGAAGGATATGAAGAGGTTACAAAAATCTGGTCCAACAAAATTTTACATGACATTTTGTGTTGATTATATATGAACCAACTTTATCTATAGGAAAATTTTCTCCTACCAACACAAGTCAAAAGAAAACCTTCAAATTAAGCTTAAAGACAAAATAACAGGTGGAATTTGTTTAACACATCTTTGCACACAAACTTCAAGAAAATGTAATCTGTATGGATTTATATTTGTATCAGTGGTTACAACCTGTAAAAACTAAAGTTAAAAAATGGTAAAATGTTATTAACTGCAAAGTGTACAAAGCAGAAATTATGTTCCCCCCAAAAATTCATTGTGCAAATGAACCAGTTTCCAAACAGGATTTTTATTAAAAGATGAACTAAAATAAAAGTCAATTATTACATTTTTAGTGTCAAGAAATATGGAAAACATTTTAAGTTGAACTTAAAAGGATTTAAAACTTATGAGTTGTACTTATCTGTTATCTGCATGTAAATTCCACAGCCTAATGTAGGCTACATAACAAAACTAAAACAAACTTCAACTTGATTGGAATGGACTAGTGACCATCATTGCATAGTTGCAAATGCCCATGGTAAATAATAAAAAAATAAATCCTCTGATAGAGCATTATTGGAAAACATAGTTTTTAAAAGTCTGAATGCTACCCTGAAAGTAATGTCCTATTTTCTTAACCTCAAAAATGTCCCTACAATTTGTAGTATGATGAAATTGTCTGATTTACACAAAACCATGCTGGAGTCGCTGGAACACTTAGTTGACACGTGGCATACTAATGTGTCTAAAGAATTCACCTTTGTGTTTGTATGTATCTTGTTTAGACTTATATACTATTATGTAAAGAAGATCTTTAGCTATTTTCCTTTTCATAACAGACAGGTGGAAATATCTAGGGAATTTTTTAAACTGTAAAATATTTGTTTTAATAATTTAATAAGTTAAAATTTTCCTTAGGAAAATCAATGGTCACCTAGGACAATAATGCATTAATATATGTTATTATAATCCTGTTGTGCAAATTTTGATGTAAATACTTCCTTAAATATAAAAATTACTATGCAGGCCAAATTCATCACTAATGAAGAAAGTACATTAGTATGGCTTAATTTTGAATTAATTCTAACTGAATAAAATGAACTCTTGATCTGATTCTTAACTGACATACTTTTAAGCCAATTATTTTCATAGGACCATACTTATATAACTCATACTAATGTGTAAAGGATTTTACTATGAATCATCCAGCAATGTTCTAATATGTACAGATAGAAATATCCCAGTGTGCTTTTACCATTATTCACATTGAAGATTTTTCAATTCAGTGTTTTCCTTCAATTATCTAGCATGTGATGGTCTTAGATTATTCTCGCACCCCCTCTAAAGTAGCTGATGGTACTCTTCTTCCTTTTCTACCTAACACTGCTGCCTTTAAATAACTGACATTACAAAAGTGGGGTGCTGAAGGTTCTTATCAAGAGCTTATTAGCCAAGCACTGTTTTTGTTTTGTTTTTAATTTTTCAATGGTGGCATGCCATTCACTGAACTTTGACCTGTCTATTTAATCACCTAAAACAAGTTACAATCTTTAGTAGACAACATGATGATAAATCAAGCTTTATTTCTATGTATCAGCTTCTAAATTATATCACAAAGTAAAGAGCAATGATTGATTCTTTAAAATGTTTGACCAGAAGGGAAGACATGATGAATATGCATGACAAGAAAACAAATTCCATTTTCAGAATGTTTTACATGTTTATTGTAAACCAGCTCCCTTCCATCTCATCTTAGAATGAATCAACGTTTTCCTTTCTTCAGTAAGGCCATAGCTGGTTTTTATTTCTGACTAGTTACCCAAATGTGTTTTCACATACAGCAAAACTGAACATGCTCCTATTACTCATCATAAACTTTTTAAAGTATAGTTTCATGGATAACTGGTACTTTGGGAGGTTTATAACCCTTTTGGAGTCTAAGCCGGCACATCTCCTTTGCAAGTTCATTCCAGAAAATGTGCTTTGTCTTTGCTTTAGTAATCCGAGACCACTCTAAAATTAAGGCCATCAGGGAAATAGCAAACTGATGATGCATTTTCTTGTAGTGCTTTTTCTTACACTACTGCATGATCAACAGATCGTGTTCTGAGATATTATCAGGCACCTGTAAAACAAAATATGTTTTAATTCAAATTTCATAGATTATAGTAGAAAAGCAAGCCTTATATTTCTGGCATGTATGTGCATGTGCTTTGTGGTGTACATGTATGTACATGAATGCTTGTGAGAGGACATGTGTCCAGATCTATTTGGAGGCCAGAGGTTGATGTTGGTTATCTTTCTTGATAACAGTGTTTAGGTGGGATCTCACTGGAATACAAAGCTCAGAGATTCTGTTAGCTAGTCTAGCTAGCCAGCTTGCTGGGGGATTCTAAGTGAGCTTCTGCACGCTTGGATTGTAGACAAGGCACTATGCTGGCCCAGCATTTACGTGGGTGCTAGGGATCTGAAGTCCTGTCCTCACCACTGCACAGGAACTATTTTATCTGCTGAGTCATTTCCCCAAACTCTTTACTTCTATTTTTGACAGTAACTTTTTTTTACTTGTTTCATATTCTATCATGCTAATGAAAAGTACTGTCTACAACTTCTATTATATGAAACCTAGAATGAAGAAAAGCCAGTTGTAGTTAAAAAAAAAAGTATAGTACAGTACAGTACCATATAGTACAGTACAGTACAGTATAGTATAGTATAGTAGGAAAAGTAGGAGCAAAGAATGAAAAATCTTGAGTCCTAGCTTCCACAAGTTCATAAGCCTGTGCAAACTACTCATGAATTTGTTAGTAGAGCTAAAACAAGAATATTAATCTCACCTCATAATGGTTGTAGATTTAAAGGAAATGTGTAAGATAGTGCTTAATCATCTGGGCTACACATGTTAATGCTTTTAGTTGCACAGATATACATTATAGATATACTGGTGGTATTTTTCCATTTCTACAGATACAGCTACTGAAAACACAGAAGACTTACTTTCATCATCTGAATCAAATCCAAAGAGTGTCTGACATTTCTTTTGTGCAAGGTGAGCCTCAAGTGCTTCTGCATTACAGTAGGTGGTCAGGCATTTGCCACATCGTAATCTTTTCACTGGTTTTTTATACATGTTATCTTGATCAGAACAGGCATCTACAATATCAGTCAGAAATTTTCTGCGTTTTGGCATACTAAGGTATCGTTCATCAAGGTAACTAGGAGGCAAAGGTCTGACAAATGGCTTTGTTAAAATTAAGCCATATGAAGTATGTTCACTTGTAAGATTTGGTTTGGATGATGCCTGAGAGACTGACAGGGCACTGTGTTCTTGTGATACAACATTGGATAAAATAGAACCATTTTCTGTCCTGTTTCTGTTTATATCTATTTTCAGAGTAGGATCTGATGTAACTAATGGTATTTGCTCTATTTCACTGTGTCCATTGACTAAGTCAGTGGTACTAGGAGTATTTTCAGGATTTGGCTCTATGGCAGGCATCTTTTGGTCTATCAAGCTTATATTTGAAACAGTATCATCAGAATGTTCATTTCCATTCTGAACTAAACTGTCTGTTTTCTTTTCCATAGTGTCTATACATGTCTTTGGTTCTGTAGAATATTTCCTTGATTTATTAGT
The DNA here is from genome assembly GCA_030674055.1 of Rhabdomys pumilio. NCBI lineage: Eukaryota > Metazoa > Chordata > Mammalia > Rodentia > Muridae > Rhabdomys > Rhabdomys pumilio. Next base: position 46,390,824 of record JANHMN010000011.1, read on the forward strand.
AGAAACTGGCTGATGAATCGTTTGGTTCTCATTACTAAATGTGTCTATTTCCTGATGCTTAGGAACCACTTCACTCAGTTGTGCAGATGATTCTGGTGTTTTGCTTAAATAATGCTGGGCTTCGTGTTCATATAACAGAGGAAGATCTTCAAAAAGCTCATGGCATTCTGGAAAACTACACTGAGCTTGAAATATCCTGTGACTTTTTGTATGCTGGGCAAGCTGGAATGGCAGCTTAAATGACTCATTGCAATTGAAGTGCAAACAAAAGTACACATTTGGATAGCTGTGTCTATTAAGGTGATCTATAAAATGTTGAGAATCCTCAAACTGCCTTTGGCAAAATTTGCACTTTCCTTTGCTCCACTTCATTACAGTTTGCCGCACATTTAAATCAGTCGGATGCACAGTCCTTGCATGCATATTTAGAAACCCAATTCTTTTAAATATCCTTACACAGCCAAGAGCAGGACACTTGAAGTTCCCTTCTTGGTCTGTAGCATATACATCTTTTGGATGGCACACAGTTCCATTGATTTTATGCAATACTGATGTTTCTTGATTTAGATCATAATCATCTTCATAATCATCTTCATTCTCTTCCTCCTCAAAGTCATCATCACACTGAGGTAAAGACTCTGAGATATTATTGAAAGAAGTGTCTGGTTTGCCATTTTCAATAATGTTTTCCATAGCATTCTCTGGTATAGCAATGGGAATTTTAATGAACTCACTCATGTGTTCACTGATGACCTCTTTGTTTCTCTCACTGGAAGCAGTCAATGTCTCTATTTCTAAGCCCTTGGTATTTGAATTCCCATTTTCAAAGGAAATTGAAGAACTGGAACCATTTATTTCTTCCAAAGTGATGACTTCTGGATCATCCTGCTGTGCTGTAGCAATCTGTTGTCTCTGAATCTTTTTAACATGATTTTTTAAATGCTTCTGCATAAGTCCTCTGTTCCTAAATTTCCTACCACATATCACACATGAAAAACTGCCTTTTTTCTGATGAGCCTGGGCATGCCTTACAATATGGCCACCAAGAAATTCCTTGTTGCATAACATGCACCGATGCCTTGGGACACTATGATCCACTTTGGAAGTGTTAAGAGCAGAGATATTTCTCTTTGCATTAAGCTGCCCTTTAGGCTGCACTCCAGATGCATCATCAGGATCTGTCTCTCCAGTGCTCTGGTCTGGGAGTGTGTCAAGCCCTTCTTCCACACTCTGCTGCTGCCCTCTTTTTTTTGGACTACCTGCAGAATTTTCCAGTGTATTTTCATTTAGAAGTTTCACTGCTGATTTATCACGCAGTAATGCCACACAGTTTTTCTTAATCATTACGAAGTTCCAAAACTCAGGATCAAAAAACAATCCCTTTTTCAAAATTGGAAGTAATTCAAAACGAACACGATTTTGAACAGTACTCGTGCCTTCACTATACTCTTCATCCGGACGTCTGTAAAGCTCTTCAACGGTGTGGTAGGCATCTAAGGAACGCTCAAGAAAAAATACTGAGAGAGCACAAACCCTGACAATCTCTAGATCATTTGGCAAAAAATGTGCAATTGTTTTATAAATCAGACATTTAGTTTCAGGATCATCATGGAGATCAAGCTGGAGAGCACAACCACATATCTCAACACAAATTTGTAAGCCTTCTTCTTCAACCTGGAAAAACAAAAATATTCCTACTAAATATAACTTAAGAGAACAATATACTATCTGCTATAAAATTTTGAATACAACTCCAAAAGGAAAACTTTCTGAAACAGTATTCTGAAGTATGAAAAGAATTTCCAAATCAAGTCTCTTCAATAATTATGTTTGCTTTACTCGTTTATATTTAATTTTCAAGTTTGACAAGACCCAATAACTGTAGTATGAAATGTTTTGCAAACTTTGCTTAGAATTTTCTTTCAATTCTAGCCTCCTTTAAAGGGTCATATTCATTCTCTGACAGAAGACTTAGTGAATGTCATTTCAAATAGACACCAAGAAGTAATTATGTTTTAAAATCAGTGAAAATTTTATCATACTAACTAGTACTTATAATAATGGTAATATTATTGTTATTATTGCTATTATTATATATGCTAGGCAAGTGCTTTACATTTACTCAAATATGAAAGGGGGCATCATACAAATCTAATAAAGTGTAAGAATAATAAGCTTACTGGAAATTGTATCAAAACCAGTCAACCTTTTACTTCTGTTAATGATAACTGTATTAGCTTTTACTGCAGAATTTTTTTTGATTCACTAAAATCAATTTTATGCCTCTAATGGTTGAAATAATCAACACTTATTTGACCAGGACAAGAAATCAGAATGGCATCTGTGTATGTTGCATTTAAAACTGCCAACATATGGGTTATGGACTATAGAAAAAGTATCCATTTGCAAGCCTCATGTCCTCTTACTCTCTTATATTCTGGTAGTTCCACTTAACTACATACAGTTTTATTATCCACTAAGATTTTCTGAGACAATGAAGGAATATAATCATATCATTTATAAATTAGTGTTCAAAAACAGAATTTATAATGGTAAAAATGATAAATTTGCTTAGTCATAAGATATATGTTGCATATGAAAGCAACTGTTCCCAAATTAAGTAACAATAGACTATTTTTTTCAACATGTTCCATGTTGAAGATCTGAAGCTGAACAGAAAGGATTGTGACATACAGAAAACTCAACATTAAAATCTAAAACCTGAAATGATAAATGTATTTACCTCATCTTTAATAATTTTCATGAAAGGAAATATGACTCTCACATTAGTTGCTGTTCTTAAAAGTTGGTAACATTGATCTACAAACACTTGTTTTGAAGGGTTAGATTTAAGCTGTAGTTTACTCCATAGGAAAATCAACTCCCTGTAAATGAGAAAAAGACATACATCAAAATATAAGTTCAGACACTGATTTCTTTTGCTTGATTCTATACTATCTATTCTATTCTATACTATAACAAGGCTATACATAAAGTAGTTATAAATGTGTATGCTCTCTGTGCTACCTTTGAGATTAATAGAAGTTAAAAGAGAAAAATAAAAACTACATAATCTTGCATTAATAGTAAAGATTTCTGGCATAATAATTAATAGTGAAGATATGCTGTCATACCTAAGAAATTCATAGTGTTGACTCAAATCAGTTCTAATTTCATATACTAATACTGATGTCGTAACTTTAAAACACACACTTTAGGCCTGAGCACTGAGCAGATGCCAGGCGGCAGCTCTGCCCCCAATCTCCAGGAATCCAGAGGAAGCAGGACTCCCAGGTGCTCTAACCTGGCATTATCTTAGGTAAGGAGAAAGCAATGCCTGCCCCAAACAGGGAGTAACTGGGACCCACAAGGACCCAGGAAGTCACTCCTGGCCCAGAGGACTGGTTCCTTCCGGTCTGGGCCTGAGCACTGAGCAGATCCCAAGTGGTAACTCTGTCCCCAATCTCTCAGAACCCAGAGGAAGCAGGGCTCCCAGATGTTCCAATCCTGGCATTATCTTAGGTAAGGAGAAAGCAGCTCCTGCCCCAAACAGGGAGTAACTGGGACCCACAAGGACCCAGGAAGTCACTCATGGCCCAGAGCATTGGTTCCTTCTGGTTTGGGCCTGAGCACTGAGAAGATCCTAGGTGACAACTCTGCCCCCAATCTCTCAGAACCCAGAGGAAGTAGGGCTCCCAGGTGCTCTAACCCTGGAATTATCTTAGGTAAGGAGAAAGCAGCGCCTGCCCCAAACAGGAAGTAACTGGGACCCACAAGGACCCAGGAAGTCACTCCTGGCCCAGAGCACTGGTTCCTTCCAGTCTGGGCCTGAGAACTGAGCAGACCCCGAGTGGCAGCTCTGCCCTAAATCTCTAGGAATCCAGAGGAAGCAGGACTCCCAGATGCTCTAACCCTGGCATTATCTTAGGTAAGCAGACAGCAACGCCTGCTCCAAACAGGGAGTTACCTGAACCCACAAGGACCCAGGAAGTCACTCCTGGCCTGAGCAGATTTTGGGCCTCAGCTCTTACCCCAGTAGCAACACCCACTCCACACAGTTTTGATAAAATCAAGATAATAGGAAAGACAGGCTCCAGTCAGAGAAAGGGCAGGTAGCACTAAGAAGATCCAGATGGCAAAAGGCAATCGCAAAAACATAAGCATCAGCAACCCAGGGTACTTGGAATCATTAGAACCTAGTTCTCTGACACAAGAAAGTCCTGAATTCCCCATAATACTAGGAAAGCAAGATTCAGATTTAAAATGACTTCTAATGATGATGATAGAGGACTTTAAGGACATAAATAACACTCTCAAAGAATTTGAGGAGAACACAGGTAGACAGGTAGAAGCCCTTAAAGTGGAAACACAAAAATCCCTTAAAGAATTACAAGAGAACACAAACAAACAGGTGAAGGAATTGAACAAAACCATTCAGGACATAAAAATGGAAGTAGAAACAATAAACAAATCACAAAGGGAGACTACCCTGGAGATAGAAAACCTAGGAAAGAAATCAGGAGTCATAGACACAAGCATCACCAACATAATACAAGAGATAGAAGAGAGAATCTCAGATGCAGAAGATACCATAGAGAATATTGACACAACTGTCAAAGAAAATGCAAAATGCAAAAAGTTCCTAACACAAAATATCTAGGAAATCCAGGCACAATGAGGAGACCAAACTTAAGGATAATAGCTATATATGAGAGTGAAGATTCCCAACTTAATGGGACAATAAATATCTTCAACAAAATTATAGAAGAAAACTTCCCTAATCTAAAGAACGAGATGTCCATAAACATACAAGAAGCCTATAGAAAGCCAAATAGACTAGACCAGAAAAGAAATACCTCCCATCACATAATAATCAAAACACCAAGTGCACAAAAACAAAGAAAGAATATTAAATGCAGTAAGAGAAAAAGGCCAAGTAACATATAAAGGCAGACTTATCAGAATTACACCAAACTTCTCACCAGATACTATAAAAGCTAGAAGATGCTGGACAGATGTCATACAGACCCTAAGAGAACACAAATAACAGCCCTGGCTACTATACCCAGCAAAACTCTCAATTACCATAGATGGAGAAACCAAGATATTCCATGACAAAACCAAATTTGTACAATATCTTTCCACAAACCCAGCATTACAAAGGATAATAGCAGGAAAGCTTCAATACAAGGAGGGAAATTATACCCTAGAAAGAGCAAAAAAGTAATTCTCTTTCAACAAATCCAAAAGAAGAGAGCCACACAAAGATAATTCCACCTCTAATAACAAAAATAACAGGGAGCAACAATCATTGTTCCTTAATATCTCTTAATATCAATGGACTCAATTCCACAATTAAAAGACATAGGCTAATGGACTGGATACATAAACAAGGCCCAGCATTTTGCTGCTTACAGGAAACCTGCCTCAGTGACAAAGACAGACTCTACCTTAGAGTAAAAGGCTGGAAAACAATTTTTCAAGCAAATGGCCCTAAGAAACAAGCTGGAGTAGCCATTCTAAGATCTCCAGCCCAAGAACACAAAGGGAGGGACTCATGGCTCCACCTGTATAGGTAGTTGAGGGTGGCCTTGCCAGGCATCAGTGGAAGTGGACAGACTTGATACCTGAAAGTTTGAATTCCCTAGTGTTGGGGAATTTCAAGAGCAGGGACGTGGGAATGAGAAGATGGTGGGAGCACACCCTCATAGTAACTGGAGGTGGGGGAGATGGGGGAAGGGGTTAAGCATCAGTGAAAGTGGCGGGCCTTGGTGCTTGAAAGTTTGGATTCCCTAGTGTTGGGGAATTTGAGAGCAGCGAGGTGAAAATGGGAGGATGGTGGGCGTACAACCTCATAGAAACTCCCAGAATTATATGGATTAGACACGACAGAGGCAAGCTGCCAGAAGTCTAGATTCCAGAATTCAAACAAAAAAATTATCTTGATACTAAAATTTGTTTTGAGAATTGTATATTACAGAATACACAGCCTCGGTGTATCTACTCATCAAGTGAGCAGAGCAGACCTGCTTGAACCTCTGATGTCCTGGAATTCCAGCTGGATGCAGTGAAGACACAAATCAGGCTTATCAATTTACTCCTTCCCCTGCCCCTCTTCTAATATTTCAACACCCATAATCAGCTTGAAGAAGTTAATAAAGAGTCGGCGGCCCTATTCCCTGGGCTTGGGGACTGATGGTGGTTAATATTGGGCTGTCTTTCTACGGAAAAATAGTGGTTTTGTTGGAACAGGGAGGATTAGCTAGGATTTACTGCATAGCCATAACCTATTGGGAGAAATATGTATAATTGTTATTAAGATGAAGTTATAATTTCTTAAATGGTACAAAATTTTCTTTGATTTCAAATTTAAGGTTTTTATTGGTATGAGCTTTTTATTGATATAAAAGTGAGATTAATATTGTTACTCTCATAGGCATTGTGCCTGTATAACACATTTAGGAAAACAAAGCTTAGACTCAGTTTTTCTTTATCTTTTTTAACTGATTTGAGATTATGAGCCTGTGAGTTAAGGGCCTATAGCAAATTCATGGCTCTGAGTTTATTGTTAGGGTGTTTTCTATATTTTATTTAGAAATAGCTGAGAGGAGTTAACAGACAACAGTCCACAGAACTGATGTTACAAACATTTCTGTATTAATGTTCATTTTGATTAGAGACCTGTCTGCTCCTGACAGCTTCCTGTCTTGGATTCTAAGAAGAAATTGAGCATCTTTGGAGTTATTCCAGTTGTGGTGAGACAGCCACTAAGCAAGAATTGCCTCTTTTCATCTACAAATCACTGTCCAGAAAAGGACATACTTGCAGAATAGTCGACTGATTACATCTGCCTAGACAGAGTAATCAGTCCTTAATAATTTTGCATCACTAAGGTCTGTCAGATGATCCTGGGCCAGAAGGCTGAAGATCAGATGCTCCAACGTTTTGTAGTATAGGGACTGTCCAGGTATTCAGTGGTCTCTATGATTTGGCTAAGTTTTAGAAGCTATGCTTTGTGCTTCCCATAATTTCAGTTAACTCAGTCATTCTGGATTTCTGACGGGGTTGAAGACTTATAGTCTCATAGCCAATCCTGGCTATTTACTTTGAGAGAAAAGGTTTGAGAGGATGGTTTTCAGCTGACAATCATTCTAAAGCCAAGAAAAAAAGCCAGGTTCAGAATTAAGTCTTTTAGTTAGGAGGGACAACAGAGGTTCTGTTTAGTCAACAAAATGATGGACTGGATATTAGGTCTATCTTTTACCTTACTGATACAGGTTGGTAGAGTTATGCTCTAATTGTATTCTAAGAAAAAAGTTTTATTTTTAACAAGAATGGTGATATGTAGGAAGACCTAATGTGGGAGGAGTAAAGAGAGGAAGATAAGGAGTAAGGAGAGGAGGAGGTAGGTGACAAGAGGGGGGGGGGGCACTGAGGTGGATGTTTGCGTGTCCCCACCAGTCAAGGATAGTTGATATATCTAGGTTGGGTACTGGGTTACACTTCTGATTGATATTGAGCATTAACAAACACATAAAGCTTTCGATTAACATTTAAAAAATAGTATAAAAGCAAAAAGGAGAAGTGGGGGTGGGATAGGGGTTTTCTAGGGAGGGGAAATGGGATGGCATCTGAAATGTAAATAAAATATTCAATAAAGATTTTCACATTAAAAAAAATAAAATATAACACACACTTTGGCCTTTAGCATACCATCATCAGAAGACCATCCAAGAATGGAATCAAGAGAGAACTCTGAGTGCTTGTGAGAAAACTCTAAGAAAACTGAGTCTTGTGACTTCAGTGTCTTCAAAAATATGGAATTGTTCTTGAAATGTGTTTTCATGCCTCATCCAGGTGTAGTGGATAGGAGTGAGTTTACTTCTATTATTCATTATAACTGGCTATTGTTAATTGTTTATGTACATCTATGGAAAAACATGTTTTGTCTCATGTTCCACATGTGGCTTGCACTTGTGATTCTACACTTTACTCATGTGATTCCTCTTAATCTTCAGAGTATAAATTGTCTGATGCTCTGAATAAAGTTTGCTGTTAGTTGTATAAGACTTTAGTCTGCTTCATTATTTTGGCTTCATTTCCCCGGTCCTAGTGCCAACTAGAGCAGTAAATATACTACTTGCAAATTTAGAAACCAATATTTTAGAGTATTTTCATGCTAGTAAGATACTAAAGATAATTTTAAAATTTAAACTGATTTTCAAACTGTATCCTTTACATTATCGTTAGATCATGTGCTTTTCTGTGAACATGCTGTACTTTTGAAGAGACAAACTATAGAGCAATTAAAGCATTCACAGCTAGATTCTTTCCTAACATATGGCTAAAGATGAACACGAACAAATAAAGGCAGTGGTTTTTCAGGGAAAGTGAAAGCATAAGGATACAACTCATACAGAGTTTGCCCTCAACCCCTAAAACTTACATAAAGCATCATAATTTGGATCTAACTAAATTTCTTGATGGCAAGTTTGTTTGTGTTTTCCAAAATAGATTTACTATGTATGTCTTGTGAACCCAGCACATGCAAGTGGAGTTGGGCTCACTAGACACTGGGCTTCTTTAATTTTACATGCAACATCATGTAAATACAACTCCACTTAAGAGAAATGTAACAATTATGGTATCAAAAAGTACTCTGTGCTAAGAGAGAATAACAAACATTATTCAATTTAAAAATTCATGACTCTAATATTCTATATTGTTAAATTTTTAAAAATGACTATCACTGTTCCAGTTAGGAAACAACACTGTCTTTGCTACTACTCAAAGTAATTTTGGTTTTCAATCTCCCGATGCACCTATTTCCTGAGATGCTGGTTAGGCTTGTTTGCATATTTTATGAATCACATTTTCCAGCTAGTAATGCATGAACATCTCCTCAGTAACACAATGTATGATAGAGGCAGTAACTGACATTTAAAAAATAAAAAAGGCTAATATTTGCTTACGTTTATTCACTATCTTTAAAAACATCTCTAGTGAACTGCCTGGTATGTACTCAAGTTTAATAAGTCACTAGCTTCCTACATAGATTCTATATAACCTTCAAGATACCAAGAAATAACAATTGGTTAATACATTTTTGTCAGCTGAAAATCTAGGGTATTCTATTTTATTTTTGGTCTGTTACTGTTGTTTCACAGATGCCAGGGAAGTATTCTATAGCTAAGCTATTGCCCCATTCAGACAATCTCATAGCTACTGTATTCCTAAGTATGGAAACCTCTTGAGAAATTTAGTAAGATAAAGTATACACATAAAAATTGGTGGTGAACATTAGAAATAAGGAGAGTTTTCATAAAAGGGTGATGGATAAAAAAAGCAAGTAGACCAATTATATTAAAGAACATATGGCCTAACTGCAATACATTTTAAAACAAAATGATAGCTGGAAACCAGAAGATAGATGATTTATTTAATACTTTACAAATGAACATATTACAAATGTATACATGTTTATTTTCCAAACTTGTTCCAAAATAGTATAAGATTGTAAAATGGACAATGTTTGCACTCAAAAGTTTTATTTTGTATTTTAATTCTTAGCTGATAAAAGTTTAATTTTATCATCTCATCCCTTTGTTAAATTGCAGGTGTGAGGGGTAGGACTTAGTAAACAAAATATATACCTGTCCCAAGATTTTTTCTGTATAACAAACAACAACAAAAACATCAAAGCAACTGTAGGGACTGGAGAGATGACTGAGTGGTTAAGAGTTTGTATTGCTGCTATAGAAGATCCTAGTTCATTTGCTAACATTCATGTTGCATTCATTCATAACATTCACAAACAAAATCAACTCTGGCTCCAGAGGCTCTGATGCCCTCTTCTGGCCTCTAAAAGCATCTGTACTCACAAGCACACATCAATATGCATACACACATAATTTAAAAATAATAAAACGATGGCATTTTTAAAAAGTAGTTGAACCTTTTATACAACTGTAAGGAAAATATATAGTCTAAACTCTACTAACCAATCCTCCTTTAGTTTATTTACCATTTTCCATTTCAAATTATGCATCAGAAACACTTACCATATGTAGTACATGTCCCCATTCTGGAGCTGTGGAATAAGAAAGGATTCACAGAGTTGTAAGGCTAGCAAAGTCTTGCCTTCTTTTTCAGTGTTACAGATGATATCAATTCCACTCTTACAGTCAGTTTTCAATAAATGCTATAAGAAAGAAAGGAAGAGTCAGTTACTATCATCAAAAACATGTAATACTCTAGTTGCAGTTTCTGTTTAGTGTACTTGCAACTACTGATAGATTTCTAGTTTCTTTTACAATTATACACTGTATTGAAATACTTCTATAGTTTTAGAGTATAACACCTACATTTCACAATGAGCATTTGCAAGGCCATTAATGTCTGTGGGTAAGTAAAATTCAGGGGAAAGTAGTCCTTTCATTGTAAAAAGCAAAATAAACATAAGTATTTAACTTCTTAGCAGTTTAAGCGGCAAAAAATCATAATATTTCTCAATTTTTATTTTTTTGTATCATACCAAAAATTTAGTAAGTAAATTATATTAACTCATTTGTTACTATCAGATTCTAGGTCACATGAACTTACAGAATAGTCACAAGTAATACATTTAGATAATGTGATCTCTAAATCCTTGTTATTACTGCAAAACAGCTGAGTAGCAGCAAGGTTTTGTTTTGTTTTTAGTAAGGTTAAATGATAATAGGAAAAAAGTCTCAAGTGATACCTCCCGGAACAGCTGATCTTCCACAGGTGACATAAACAGACAGGTGAAAAGTGCTTGATGGAAGTACAAGTCTTTACTGATTTCAGGGTGATTTATACAAGATTTAATAAGAGCCATTGCTTCAGGTATGCGTTCACAGGCAATTAGGTATCTGGCACGTAGTTCAAAGAACAATGGATTTTCAGAACTTAAGTATTTGTTCACTATATTAAAAAAGAAAACATTATTACTCTCAAAAAGTATCCAAACTTTACTTTAGACTTTACAACTAAAACATATTTCATTAGATTATATAAATAACATGTTCCACAGGAAAACTTTTATTTTTGAATAGTCATTTAAGATGTCTGATAAATGAAAATAAGCCTTCAAAACAGTGCCCATGAAATTCTAGTTGATTTCTTCTTAGTTTAAAAAGGGGGTAAAAATTAGAATTAGATATTCTTTTAGTTCATCATTACATAAGAATGTTTCAAATAGCAAATCTAAAATATCCCTCTAGTCTAAGATTACACATTTTTGCTTTTGGTAGTCCAATAGTTTCATTATTATAAGAGACCAAATGCTAAATTAGTACATTAAAATCACATTAAATCGTTAAATTAACTATAGAGAAATGTAAGCTAACTTAATGAAAAACCTGAATCATGAATGAATAAATATTAAACAAAAAACTGTGTCACAAGGTCTAATGTGTTTATGCATCACTAAGGATAATTACTAATTTATGATTACTTTTACTTTCATAATATACAAACACATTTAACTGTGTGTGTTTATTTAAACCTAACAACAACCTTATGACAGATTCTATGCTATTTGTTTTATTAGAGATTATATGATTTGCCCTATGTTAAAGATATAAGTGGCAGAGACTGAAGTGGAACCTATATTTTATGATTTTTAAATCCAAATATTTTTAATTATTTATATTTCATCAGTAACTACTTTAGTGTTGATGGACTATATTTTATTTTGACTTAAACATTTTAGTTACATTTACTTCTGTTTAAAATGTATGGTGAGTAAACAGTAACTTGGAGTTCATGCAAAAATCTATTTCAGTCTGAACTTTACCATAATGACTACTACCCAGGGAAGAGTCATCTATATTATTGAGACTCTAGAGAACCTTTGCCCAAAGTGAGGAATGCTAGTGTAGTTATAAAAGGAACCTGAAGAGCATCAGCCTTCACACCAGCTCTGTTCTAGCACCTACTCAAAAAAGCCTAAACACTCCCTTAGAAGCCTAAGAAACTTTCTACTCTCCTGTCCCATTAAAAAATTATTATTATTATTATTATTATTATTATTATTATTATTATTTGTGTGTGTGTGTGTGTGTGTGTGTGTGTGTGTGTGTGTGTGTGTGTTACTCAATTAACAAACATGTACAGCAAGTACCTTTTTTACCTTGTGAGCCATCACACTTGCTCCTGCCTTCTTCCACTTGTGGCTTTCTTGATGCTACCCACCCTATCTTCTCTAGCCTCATTTCCTTGTTTCTTCTTATGATGACTGTTATGTTTCCTATAATTTATTTACTCTTCATAATTTTCATCAATAAGCAAATCTTTCTCTCATTGTCAACTGTCTCGGTCCTTGATTTACTCTAAGGGCTTTCTAATCCACACATCATGCAACAGCTTCCTTTGTTTGTCTCTGGCATGTTCCACTTTTGGTGTAGTGCTGGTTTAGTCTTAAGCCAGGCATACTAGCCCCTTCTCCACACACTCCATGTCTTAATCTGTTGCAAATGGGAATATCTTTATATGTTCAACACATGCTAATCAACTTCCTAGGTTGGAAAATTTTGTCTGTTCTCTTTGGCTTTTTTACATTTTTGTGCTTATACACTATGGCTAAGTTTATATGTTAAGTTTTAGTGATCCATATATCCTAGAACTCAGGACATTTTTAATAATATGGGAAACTAAAGGGTTAAGGTTAACAGGTTGCATTAGGAAACAAAGCCTCCTGCTTCAATAAGGAATTTTTGCTCTCAAAGAGTCCCCCGTGGGTAAGTATGACAGAAGCTGATGTCAAAGAAGGATGTAAGGTAATGAGGGAATGACACAATGTTTTTTTAGTTTGGGAAATGCTGTTTTATCATATTTGAAATTTACTTATTCATTTATGTCATTCATCTATCATGTGATCATTCAGTCACAGTACTGTGTGAATAGTAATTCACACAGTAAGCCTCAGTATTAACCAATTACTGTGCGCAGGGCAATGGACTAACTGTAGAATACAGGCACAAGAATATATTACCATAGTAACAGGTAAAATAAAATCAGAGTTCCAACCTTCAGAGAACTCTGATGCAATGGATATTCTGTGGTTTAGGGTTTGAACTTAAAAAACAACAGCAACAAAGTGTTGCTACTTAAACATATTTTAAAACTATAACTGAAGGGTTTAAAAACAAACTCGCTGTAATACCCAGTAAATATGTCAACAGCCACAGTACTATTACTAGAAAGAATGTAACAAAGCTAGAATGAAGAAGCACTTTGGGCCAAGTCAGAAAAGAAATGGTTTTGGTGTTGACTCTCCTGAAGTACCTATCTCCTGAGATGTCGGTTGGGCTTTAAGAACAGCTTGCAACACTGGATCTTCCCATGGGCCACCATCTTTAATGATTCGAGTCACCAGTTCCAGATTCACATTTCCATATCTGCGGAGGTGATTCTGGCATTCCTAGGAGAGAAAAATCATTTTGGCTTTGTCAATTTAAAGGAGTTAAAAACTACTTGATCATCATGGTCCATAAAGTGACTGATGGCCACATGATAGCAACTCAATTATAAAAGAGAAAAGGGTATCATTGAAACTTAAGTAGGGCAACAAAACCCTACTAGTAACAAATAGTCTTAATGTCAAAGGTAACACAGTTATACATGATTGGACTGGAAAAAAAATCCCATTAAAACAGGGATAAAAGGTAACCAAAGGGAAAAGCCTACAGGTGAATCACTTGTAGGGAAAGAACCAGGTTGCAAAAAGCTGAAAATTCAATGATCTGTTAAGTTTACATAAAAATTCAAAAAAAGTTTCTGTTAACAATGACAGGCAAAGCCTAAGGAGAGGTACTGCTCAGAATATACAATCTATGCACAGGAGACATAAGCCCCTTGCTCTGCCCTGAACTTATGCCACGTCTTACGCTGCAGTGATTAAGTTTCAAACTGAACAGTCCCCTTCCTTTTGTTTGAGAATTAGATTTGTGATTAGCAGATGAAGAAACACAGGCCGAGAAAAGAAATCAAACCTACAACATGAGCAGGTTTTAGATACAGATGTACTAATAAAATAAGTAGTAATTAATCAGTACTCTCCAGTCTGTATTTTTTAGATATATACAGTGCTTTTAAATCATATTTCATTATATTGTAACATTAACAAAGGAATTACATTGATTTACTTAATTTTATTTCCTGAGTTTGATGCACTGGCTTTAGATATACATCATTTGTGTACCTGTTGGACTGTTCTTTCTGGTTCATTATACACTAAGAGTTTTAAAACTTGTTCAGGAAAATTAGAATTTTGAAAAATAAACTAAGACTTAATAAATAAGTTGAGCTTGAACCCTTAGGAAAATAAGATGATAAGGAATCCAGAGGTATCTGAATATATTTCAATATTGTCTGCATTGCAATTAAAGCACAACTGTCCATTTTTTCTGTACTTAACATAATACTGGAAGCAGACAAATACTTTAGCATTTTATAAAAACTGTTTAAGCATTTTAAAAGGTATTAAAATGTTTGATTTATTAGATGAATCATCAATTAACAAATTCACAGTGGCTGTTACTTTACTTGAATTAAATTATCATGTTTTTATAACATTTGAACATTACATTTTTGACCTAAAAGTTAATTCTAAGTATTATTTTTTTTAAAAAGAGGGTTTATTTTATTAAAGAACACGATGGGAGAAACTGAAAAACAAAATTTCAAATGGGCTATCCCTGTTCTGCAGGTTGGTATCAAATTGCTGGGCTTAATCAGTTCTCCCTCAGGCTCCCAGGTAACAGGAACTAAGAGTACTTCACACCAAAGAAGTCGCAGTTGAATGTGTGTGTGTGTGTGTGATTATTTCACACATATATAATTATTTCATCAAAGAGACAAAGGATCATTAAGTTCAATTGTTAGAAAATAAGTTACGTCCTAAATGATTTTTAAGGGTGTCTCCAAATTAAAACTAAATACTAAAAATTCCTACAGTGGGCAAGTTACTTAACTCTGTGCTTTATAATGAATTTTTCTATAGCAGGCTACTAAAAAGAGCCCACTTCATAAGATTATTGTGAGGATTAAATATTAACATAAAATAAGTAGTAAAAGGTTCTTGGGGCAGTACTTAGCACATAGTAAGTACTCACTAAAGGTGAGCTTTCAGTTCTGAGAGTATTTTAACATTTTCAAAAAAAAGTGCATGTGTGGTATGTGTAAATAATATATTTTAGGGTACCTAGTTGCCTGAGCATTTAAAACACATGCATTTTCAGTATGCTATAACATTTATTATTAAAGGATATGTGGTGGGAAAAGTATGTGTGACTACATATGAATTACCAGTTATATTGCCAATTATGCTGCGGTATTTAGAACTGGACTCATTCTATGTTAGTGTATCCTACAAATTTCCTTTTAGAAAAAAAGTAGAAATTTACTTAAAAAGAAAAAAGAGGGTTCTAAAGCCCCCAATTTAGACCATTGAAAGTTTTTCAGAGAAAGCTCTAACAATCTTATCTTTAACAAGTACCAACCTCAAGAAAGCTTGGGAGGTAGGATGTCAGTGTGCACGTGCATGTGTGTTTCTTCCACCTGGGCTAGGATTACAATATACACGCTCCATCTGGTAAGATACATTTTAAACTATTCCTTTCACATTTAATGTGTTACCTATCAGTGGGATTATTCTGGTATGTTTGTGTGTGTTTCTTTTGTCAATATACTAAATTTTGTAGAGTACTACTATAGAAAATACCTTATATAGGTAACAAAAATGAATCATTTCAGTGTGGTCTACTTTTTAAAAGACAGAATTAAAGAGAATAAATAAGTATAAAAATAGTTCCTTTCTTTAGATAGTATTAATAGCTTTTCCATGGTATTCAAACTAACAGCCCCAAAGTTAGTATAGAACTTACTTCACTATAGAATTTCTCTCTCCTGAAGCATTAGCCATATTTTGAACATGTTTCTGAAACAATGCGTGGATGTACATTAACATGCTCCTCTACTGTAACTGCCTACAGCTGCTTACTGACGTAGGCTTGTTAGTTTCCTTAGCTAGTTCCTTCCAATGCTGTGCCTTTCCCAAGGGTATGAAGAAAACAATTCTTCTCACTTTTCTTTCAGAATCCATTGTAAAGTGGGATTAATATTTTGTTCTGAAGATAGATTGTTTTCTTTCCTAAACTGGTTGCATTTTAAAGTCCACAACTGTCTATAAGGCTGAATTTCAGTATTTGGTTCTTTTTACATCCAAGCTTGACCCCCTCATCAGCTTATCATAATTAGAAATTTAAGGCCCCACCTACCTGGACCATAACTATTACACGTGACACATCCTTTTCTTCACCCTTGCCTGCAACACTTTAAATTCACATTGTATTTTACCTGTGCCCTTTTCTCATGTCACTCTTCCTTCTACAAATTCCACGGTGTTATCCAAAACCATCCTATTAAGTCAAGTAATTGATTGATCGATCGGTTGATTAATTAATGTGTTGTCTTTGCACATTCTCACTTCTCAATAAGTCTTTATTATCTACTTCAATCCACAACAGATTTAATTATTGTCATTTCAGTATTAAAATCTATACCAATCTTCTCTTAATTTTCACATTAAGATGAGGATTTTGAATATTATCTTACTTTCTTTAGGTAATTAGGAGTTTATTCAAATCCGGGGAGATGACTCAGTGAGTCATAACACTTGCTATATAAACAGGAAGACCTAGGTTTGAATCCTAAGCACTGACATAAAAATCAGGCATGCCTGTTACCACATTGTTGAGGGCAGAAACTCACTGGCTGGGAACCTTAGCTGACATGGTCAACTTCAGGTTGAGTGAAAGACCCTGTCTCAAAAACAATAAGATGGAGAGTGATGAAGGATACTTAACATCCTCTCTGTCCTTTGCATGTGAGCATGAGTGAGAACACTCACACACTCACTGTACAATGTGCCTTCCAACATGTTTGCACAAACAAGCATTTTTTTTCCTTTAAAAAAAAAATCTTACTTTGGAAGATTTCCTAGTATGTATATTTGTGCACCATGTACAGTGCCCATGGAAGCCAGTAGGAGCTGTCAGATTTCCTGGACCTGTTGTTACAGATGGCTGTGAGCTGTCATGTGGGTATTGGCAATCAAACCTGGATCCTCTGGAAGAGGAGCAAGTGCTCATAACTGCCAAGCCATCTCTCCAGACCCAGAAAGTATATTCTTAATGCTAATTTTTGATGAAAATAGAGGTCACAGGTACCTGTGTAGATGAAGGAATCATGAGCATCTTTCTTATTTTATAATACCATGTATCAAAGTAAGTTACCATATCAAATGGAAGCAGAAATGGAAATGTTCTTCAGTATGGTTACTTACAAAAATACACATCAGTAAAATCAAGATTAGGTATGTTTGCCTTGGATTTAATCCTTACCACCACATAAAACTGGTGCCTGTAATCCCAGCACTGGGAATTCAACAGGAAGATCAAGCTCATGGACATCTTATGCTACTTTGAGAGTTGGAGGTCAGGCTGGCATACTAAAACAATCTTAAAAAAAAAATCAAAAATCTTTAGAGTACTTAGAAATGAAAAAAATGATCATTTACTTATCACCAATTTTATTATTATAACTTCATTGGTGAAAACAGCAAAAATGTAAAATTTAATGTAGTTACAAACTTTTACAATAAATTAACTTGTTCCTCTTTTCTATGTAAAGTTTGAAAATAACTAAAATATTCTAATTTGCCCATATATAAGGAACATTCATAACAATGAAAACACTATTGTTTTAGAAAAATACTTTTAAAAGAGGAAATAATTTTCAGCGAATATGCACAAGTATTTCCATTATTATATGGTGGTTGTTATTACTATTATTATTATTGGCATGCTGTCTTTAAATTTTTAAGGTAGAATTTACTGTTGAAAAGCCTGTCACTTGAAGCATTTTAATGAGCTTTTAGGCCATTTTTTTTAGGCCCAACTCCTACAGAAAAGGAAGGTAGTGGAATAGTTCTTATATCTGAACAGAAACTAGGGCTAAGAAGTGGTTCGATCCATTAAAGTGCCTTCCATGCATAAGGAAGTGGGTTTGGATCTGTGTAAAAGCAAGACATGTGGTTACACTCCTAGACCTACTCTGTCTTTTAGCCTTATCTATCACAATCCTATGGGAAGGACAGCAGAGGTCAAGGCCCAGAGGCGGACATGCTCTGAGACAAAGGAAGTCAAGAGTCAGGGAGAATGTCTGAGGAATCCGGAATTATGAGACAAGAGAATCCCTGAAGCTTTGGCCAGTCAACGTAGTCAAACTGGCGAGCTTCAGGCTCGGTGAAAGATACTGCTTCAAATAATAAGATAAAGAATGACTGAGTACAACACTTAAGAGTTAACCCCTGGCCTCCACATGCACCTTCACACACATTTATACCCTCACTGTAAAAAGTATATATGCCACACACAACACACTACACACATAAACAACATATTCGGAAAATAATAGAAATCTAGAAATCAACAGATTTCAAGAAAACTTTGAATAATTGGTATAAAGACTTTTAAAGTGAGCATCACAATTTCTACATGTTTTAAATAAGCAATGAATTCAGCTATCAAACAACGTGTTATTCTTATTATTCTAACTCTAATATAAGACCTGAAGATTTAAGATATTTATGCAAGATTTATCTGAACACAGGATCTCACATAAAGAAATACACATAAAATCAATGTATCAGAACAAGCATGTGCAGTCTGGAGAATAAGAGGTCATGTTGAGCCTGCCACCAACAGGACAAATTCCTTAATCTCAACCAAGAAAGAGATCTTCAAATTGATTATTGATTTCTCTTATGAACACTGATGAAAAAAAACTCAATAATTACTCAGCTGAATCCAAAAACTTATGAAAAATATCATGCACCATGATCAAGTAAGCTTTATACCAGAGATTCTGGGTTGGTTTAATATACCAAAAAAAAAAAAAAAATCAATGTAATCTATCATATAAACAAACTGAAAGATTATATGAAAATAAATTATATAATCATTTCATTAGATGTTTATAAAGCCTTTGATAAAATATAATACCCCTTCAATGTTAAAACTCTGGGAGAGATAGATCAGGGATACAAGGTGCATACCTAAACATAATAAAAAAGCAATATGCATAAGAAAAACAATATGCAGTACGTCAATATTCAACATCAAATTAAACAAAATCAGAAACTTAAAACAATTCTATTAACATCAGGGATACCACCAAGCTGCCCACATTCTCCCTATCTATTATAACACTTGAAGTTCTAGCAAAAGCAGTAAAATAACAAGAGGAGATCAAGGAGATACAAAAGGAAGGAAGAAGTCAAGCTATTACTATTGGAAGAGGATATGACAGTATATATAAGCTACCCCAAAAATTCTACCAGAGAATTTTCTAACAGCCAATAAACACCTTCAACAAAGAGGCCGAATACAAAATTAACAACAACAACAAAAAAAAAACAGTAGCCCTCCTTTATAAAAATGAACAGACTGAGAAAGAAATTAGGGAAGCAGCACCCTTTACAATAGCCACAAATAATATAAAATACTTTGGTGAAACTAACCAAGCAAGTGAAAGGCCTGTATGACAAGAAAGAACTTCAAATCTATGAAAAAAGAAATTGAAGAAGACATTTGAAGATTGAAAGATCTCTCATAGCCGGGCAGTGGTGGAGCACATCTTTAATCCCAGCACCTGGAAGGCAGAGGCAGGTGAATTTCTGAGTTCGAGGTCAGCCTGGTCTACAGAGTGAGTTCCAGGACAGCCAGAGATACACAGAGAAACCCTGTCTCGAAAATCCAAACCAAATAAAACAAAACAAAAAACCCAAAGATCTCTCATGCTCAAGGCTCAGTAGGATTAACATGTGGAAAATAGCCACCTTACCAAAACCAATCTACAAATTCAATACAATTCCCATAAAAATTCCAACACAATGCAGTTCTCAACTTCATATGCAAAAACATAACTCCTGAATACCTAAAACAATCTCCAACAATAAAAGAACTTCTGAAGGTAACACCATCCATGATCTCAAGCTGTACTACAGTGTATAGTAAGAAAAACTGCATGGTATTTGGTGTAGAAACAGACAGGTTGGTCAATGGAATCGAATAGAAGACCCTGAAATAAACCCATATACCTATAGGCACTTGATTTTTGATACGGAAGACAAAACCATACAGTGGAAAAAAAGAAAGCATCTTCAACAGATGATGCTGGTCTAACTGGATGTCTACATATAGAAGAATACAAATTGATCCATATTTACCTTGTGCAAAACTCAATTCAAAGTGGATCAAAGACCTCAACATAGAACCAGATATGCTAAATCTAAAAGAAGAAAAAGTGGGAAATAGCCTTAAATGCATTGATATAGGAGACAATTCCCTGAATATAACACCAATGGCTCAGGCTCTAAGATCAACAATTGTTAAGTGGGACTTCACCAAACTGAAAAGCTTCTGTAAGACAAAGGGACAAAATGGCAGCCTATAGATATGGAAAAGATCTTCACTAACCCTTCATTCGACGGAGGGATAATATTCAAAATATATAAAGAACTCAAAAAGTTAGACATAAACAAACCAAGTAAACCAATTTTAAAATGGAGTACAGAGCTAAACAGAGAATTCTTAACAGAGGAATCTCAAATGGCCTAGAAGCACTTACAGAAATGTTCAACATCCTTAATCATCAGGGAAATGCAAATCAAAATGACCCTGAGATTCCACCTTACATCAATCAGACTGGCTAAGATTAAACTCTCAGGCTATAGCAGATGTTGGCAAGGATGTGGAGAAAGAGGAACACTCCTCCATTGCTGGTGGGATTGCAAGTTGGTACAACCACTTTGGAAATCAATTTGGTGATACCTCAGAAAATTGGGAATAGCTCTGCCTGAAGACCCAGCTATACCACTCCTTGGAAAATACCCAAAGATGCTCCTTCATACCACAAGGACACATGCTCCACTGTGTTCATAGCAGCTATATTCATAGTAGGGAGAAACTGAAAACAACCCAGATGTCCCTCAACAGAAGAATGGATACAGAAAATGTGGTTCATTTACACAATTAAATAGTACTCATCTATTAAAAACAAGGGCATCATGAATTTTACAGGCAAATGGAAGCAACTAGAAAATATCCTCAGTGAAGGTAATCCATACCCAAAGGACATACATGGTTTGTACTCACTTATAAGAGGATATTAGCCATAAAGTACAGGATACCCACACTGTACTCCACAGACCCAAAGAAGCTAAACAAGAAGGAAGCCCCAAGAAAGGATGCTTGAATCTCACTTAGAAGGGAGAATAAAATGGTCATAAGAGGCAGATAGAGAGAGGGAACTGGGTGGTAGAAGGGATGAGGAGGAAAATGAGGTGGGGAGTGGTTAGGGATCAGGTGTAGGCGAAAATAGAAGAGAGGGTCAAAGGGCCAGGAGAGTGAATAAAGATCTGAAGAGCTGAGGCTGGATGTGGTGGTTAATCTCTAGGATGTGTCAGAGACCTGAGATGAAGAAAGCTTCCAGGAGTCTATGGGGATGACTTAGCTGTGACTCACAGAAGTGGGGATATGGAACCTGAAAAGGCTACCTCCTATAGCCAGGCAGGACTCCCAATAGAGGGATAAGAACAGCAATCCACCCACAAAATATTCATCCCAAAATCTATCCTATCTACAAGAAATGCAGGGACAAAGATAGAGCAGAGACTGAGGGACTGGTCAACAAAACAGGCAAAAGTTGAGACCCATCCTATGGGTAAGAACCAATCCCTGACACTATCAATGGTACTCTGTTATGCTTATGTTATGTTTCTCTGAAACACATGCAGACACCAACACCCAATCACTGAACAGAGCTCGGGGATTCTTATGAAAGGGTTGGGCAAAGGACTGCAGCCTGAAGGAGATAGGAACTCCACAGGAAGATCAACAGAGTGAACTAACCTGAACCCTTGGGGACTCTCAGAGACGGAACCACCAACTAAAGAACGCACACAGGCTGGACCTAGTTCCCCACATCCTACCCACCCCCACACATATATAGTGAATGTGCAGCTTGGTCTTCATGTGGGTCCCCCAGCAACTGGAGCAGGGGCTGTTGCCTGTCTGTGGAATCTATTACCCTGGCTGGGCTACCTTGTCTGGCTTCAGTGGGAGAGCATTCACCTAGCCCTACCTGCAGAGACTTGATGTGCCACAGTTGGGGGAATACCCAAGGTGAGCCTCCAACCCCTCAGAGGAAAAGGAGAGGGGCTGGGATGGGGGGGGGGAGGATTGGAAGGGGCCAACAGCCAGGATGTAAAGTGAATAAATAAATGAGAGGCGAAAGAAAACTCACAAAGTGCTTCTCTAAAGATAAGAGTTGTATTCGTTTAACCACTATATTAGTTACTGTCATAATAAAATGCCATTACCAAAAGCAACTTGTAAAAGGAAGATTACTTGGTTTACGGTTCCAGAGTGAAGGTCCATAATTGTGGGGGAGGCATGGCAGCAAACAACCTAAGCAGGAAGCTGACAGATCACATCTTCAATCACATGTGGAAAACAGAAAGAGCAAACTGGAAGTAGGGTGACACATTCTCGGTACCGTATCCACAGAAAGTAGGGTGACACATTCTCAGTACTGTATCCACAGAAAGTACTTCCCTTAACAATGCTGCACCTTCTAAAGGCCCCATAGCCTCCCCCACAAAACTGTCAGTAGCTGGGACTATGTGAGTTTACTGGGGACATTCTCATTCCAACTACCATGATCACCATCATGAAGAATGTTTTCAATACCAGCAACAGAACTTTGCCAAACTGAATCTTTAGGATAATTTTTCAAAGTACACTACCTATGGACCATAGTCTCGTTTTTTTGAGGATTTAATGGAAAGTCTCTGGTTTTAGGAGAAACAAGTGTTTGATGTACCAGTAAAGAAGAGTGACCTTAAATTATAAACAAAAACATAACTACCTAGGAAACTAAAATTCTAAGTAGCAATATTATCTAAGCATCTGTACTTAGACGCTGCAGCACATCTAGAGTGTAAGTTACATTTTCCTACATTCTGTTCTTCACTCAATCATTACTGCTTCTAGAAAGGACACTGCAACCTAGATTCCTCACAACACTGGTTCTTCCTTCCTCCTCATCCCCACGCATCCAATATCACAACCCACACTTTTAGTTCTTCGTCACTGTATGTTTTATCTACTCCTGTTTTATTTTTATAGACTCATTAGAGATTACAGAATATTTACACTAGCTATAATAACAATTTTTAATTTTTCTTTACTTATATTGATTAGTTTTTATGATATATTCTGTAGTGAACACATCTGTGAATTATTTGTTTGATCAGTATGAATAAAAGACATATAGTCAGTTTTCCAAGTATTTGGATTATTTGTTTCTGTTGCCCTTGTTCACACACTATAAGGCTTGGTTGATGTCTTACTAAATCTTTTCACCCTTGAAATAAACCATAATCACTAATAATCCTGTCATTTGTTACTACAGAGGAGCTCACTGCCTGTCTGATTCTCTCCTTTGTGATATCTAGCTTGTTCCATATGGGTTCTTACTTTGTGATATCTAACTTGTTCCATGTGGGTTCTTACTTTGCAACATTTTTCCTTCATTCTGAAAATTGAAAAGTATAACAGCATAACTATAAGTATAACTATGAATTTTAAAACAATTTTAGGGATTGTTTCTTTATAGTACGTTGTTTTTTGTTGTAGTTAACTGCGTTCCCAGACAAACCGAACATCTAGTTTCTTGTCTGAGTAGTTTGCTTAAGACTCTGTGGTGGATTGAATATGCATGGATCAGGAAGTGGCACTACTAGGAGTGGGTGTGGCCTTGCTGGAGGAAGTGTATCACTGTGGAAGTGGGCAATGGGACCTTCCTCCTAACCATGTGGAAGCCAGTCTTCTCTTGGTGGCCTTCAGATGAAGATGTAGAACTCTCTCTCAGCTCCTCCTGCATCAAGCCTGCTTGGATGCTGCCATGCTCCCACCTTGATGATATTGGACTGAACCTCTGAACCTGTAAGCCAGCCCCAATTAAATGCTATCCCTTGTCAGAGTAGCCTTGGACATGGTATCTGTTCATGGCATCTGTTCTAACTAAGACTGGCCCTCATCCAGAATTCACAATTAATTTTTCATCATTGCACATTTTTTGTCATTTAATTAGATATTAATCTGTATGATGAAGAGGTAAGTGCATCATATGAGAAATACATATCATGCAGAGGTAAAGAAAAAGTACTGGAACTCAAAGCTAAGACAGAAATCCTTATGGGCTATATTTGGCTATAAAAAATGAAGGTTCCTTCAACATCAACAGGCCTAGAAGATATCCTCAGTGGTTCAATAGCTGTACTTTTATCTTGGAGAAACCAACAGCCACTTAATTGAATATAAGGCCCACTTAATATATCTTCGTACACACAGGTAAATTAGCTCTCAACCTAAAGAAACATCTTTTTGCAGCAGACAGAGAATATTACAGAAATCCACAACTGGTTAAAAATGCAGAAAATAAATGATTGTACACACCAATAATTCATCTCCTACACCTAATGCTCGGAGAACACTATAGAAAAAGGAGATGAAGAGACTGTAAGAGCCCCAGGACAGGCAAGACAGGGATGCCTGCTGTAAAATACTGTCAGTTCGGCATGACAGTGAAGCTGCAACCACAATAGTTCAACAGTGATGAGTTAAACAAGACATGCATGATAATACCACCAAACAGTTAGCCCCAATCACATGTACATTTCAGCACACCTAAATAGATTCTGTAGGTCTGTTTTTACTACATATAAAAATGATGATGATGATAGTGAGGCAGTGAATTTGAAGGTGAATTGGGGGAACACAGAAGAATTTGGAGGAGATAAGGAATTGATATGCTCATATGAAATTCTCCCAAAATAAAAAAAAAATAATAATAAAATAAAGATTCCCCTTAATTTATGCAGGAAGTTTTAAACAAAGTTTACAATTTACACTTGAGAAACTCCAATTTTAGGGAGTCAGAAATTCATGAAAGAACAGAGTAAGTTTAAAAACTAGGTTGTCACTATCTGTCTTAAAAGCAGTGTCAGGGGCATTTTGCCAGCAGAAGGAAACTATTAGATTAAAGATGTAGTTTGTCTAGCATGAGGTAGAAAGAACTATAAAACTGGGCCATTTGTAGTTTCACATGGGAAACTGCATATGGATGACTAGAGCTCTTTCCTCTGGATTTAACCCTCTGCCTCCAAAAGGAAGGAGGTTATAGTAACAGTGATTGTTGGGAAGCGGAGACTCCCCTGGAGCTTTTCAACATTGCACAGTGAACTCCAGTGAAGTAGCTCTGCTGAGTCATCATTCATTAAACCCCCAAATCCCACTCAGCTAGCCGTGAAGTCATTTCTCTGGTCTGTAGTCTATACCCTATCTAGAATGAACTGATATTTGTCATGTAATAGGGGAGAATAAATTTAATCAAATACAGATCTAGGGATTAGCAGCATCAGTATAATCTAGGAGCTTGTTACAAAGCAGACCATCAGGTCCCACTTTACACTTCTAAACCATAATCTGAATTCTAACTTGGTCCTCATATAATGTAGTATACATCAAGATATTAGCAACCCAGTTTGTCCCATTTAATGTGGAAGAAAAAGAACACAACTGTAAACCTACATATAGTATGTATGTACATATAGTATGTCCACTCAAAAAATGGACAGAGGAGATACTCAGGGAAATAGGAATTTTTACTAGGATAGTATATTAAAAATAATTCAAGGCTACATTAGATTATAACTATATTACCAATAATCAGTCAAAAAACTGGAAGCTTTCCAGGCTTTGAAAACACAAGCTTTTACTGAGGTATACAGAATAAGAATGAATGTTGGCCTTTGCTAGATCCCAAAGGTAAGAAGCCTGGGGAATAACAACAGCAGTAACTCAGGTCAGGAAATGAGAGTTGATTCCCTAGGTAAAGCTAAAATGGAACCCAGAGGTTTTAAAGCTTCTGTGAGTTAGAAGACTCAAATGAGCTGTGTAATGATCCATACCTCTAATTCTAATATTTAGGAGACTGGCACAAAGATGTTGTGTTGCCCCCAAATCGAGTTTAACCTGAGATACATGGTACATTCTAGGCTAGCCAGTACTACACAGCACAAAACTAAACAAAACTTCAAATAAGTTCAACCTACAAAGAAGCCAAAAGCAGAAATGAAAAAAGATTTTTTTTTAATTTATTCTTTTGTTTTGTTTTGTTTTGTTTTTTTCCAAATAGGGTTTATCTGTTTTGTAGCCTGGTTGTCCTGGAACTA
The DNA here is from genome assembly GCA_030674055.1 of Rhabdomys pumilio. Lineage (NCBI taxonomy): Eukaryota > Metazoa > Chordata > Mammalia > Rodentia > Muridae > Rhabdomys > Rhabdomys pumilio. Next base: position 46,417,210 of record JANHMN010000011.1, read on the forward strand.
GCTCTGTAGACCAGGATGGACTCGAACTCATAGAGATCTACCTGCCTCTGCCTCCCAAAAAACAATAGTAGTGTGAGAATGGTGTGACACTCAATGAGCACCTCCTGAGGAAAGAAATTCAAGAAAAAAAAAATTGTCTCCAGAAGCTCTTAGGTGTGGCTTAATGGAGGAACTGGGTCTCAGTTCTCTTCTGCAGCTTGAGGATCAAGACGTAGATCTCTCGGTTCCTTCTCCAGCCCCATGTCTGCATGAACCCACCATGTTTCCCACCATGACAATAACAGATTAAATCGCTGAAACTGTAAGCCAGTCCCAGTGAAATGTTTTGCTTTGAGTGGCTGTGGTCACAGTGTCTCTTTACAGCATTAAAACCTAAGACAAGTGTATTGCCAACAAGTGTCAAAGACAAAGTGAAACAGAAAAATAAGTGTTAAAAACTTGAATATGTAATCAAAGTAGATTTGCTTTTGCTTTGATTTGCTAATATCTTCTCTTTATATATTTTTGAGACAGGGTTTCACTCTGTAGCTCTGGCTGATGTGGAAAGCACTATGAAGACAAAGCTGGTCTCAAACTTAGACAGCTGCTTGTTTCTGCCTACCAAGTGCTGATACTAGAAAACAGGTTGTTTTGATCTATTTTGTTGAATTAAGAATGGACACAGTAGAGTGCTAAATATAATTTTCATAATACAGCCAAACTCCCAATTAGCTATAAGTCTTTAATACTATAGTAATGTTCTATATGACAGGTATGATCATATATGATCAGCCCCTGATCAGAGTGCTCCAACTCTGCTGTGTTTTATTCCAACCCAGAGAAGTGCTGATGAGATAACAGTGAGAACACATGGGTGAGCAGTGTACTATGTGTTGTTCCTAAAAAAATGACTAAAAGAACCAAACTACTGTAGATGGATAGAAGAGTCTGTTTGTGCATTGTATGTACACATGTATGTATGCAAGTGTATACAGGTGCACAAGAAAGTGTGTTCCTGAGTGTGGAAGCCAGAGGTTGATGGTGGCTATCTTTCTCACTTGTGCTCCACCTAATTTTTGAAACAGTCTTTTAACTGAACCTGAAGCTTCTCAACTCAGCTAGACTGGATAGCCAGTGAGCTAGTAGCATCAGCCCATTACCACCTCCTCAGCACAAAAATTATAGAAGTGTAAATCTATGTGTAGAATTTTTTCTACAATAATTTATTTCATGTACATGTGTGAACACACATGTGGCATTCAGAAAATAACCCATTGGAAGTTGGTTTTCTCCCTCCACAATGTGGGATCCAGGGATCAAACTCAAGTCATTCAGTTTGGCAGCAAGCACCTTTACCCACTAAGTCATCTATCCAGCCCCTAATGGATTTTATGGGTGTTGGAAGCCAAACTCAAATCCTGATGCTGCTGAGGGCAGGCATTTTGCCAACTAAGCCACCTCACTTCTTTGACATTCTCGTCTAGATTTGTTTCATAACAAGAACAACAACCTACAGAAATTCCATAAAATGGGAAAATCAGCAGATAGCCAAAGGAAAAGAAACAGAGCAAGTAGCTTGCTTCTTCACCAGGGGAAGGGGAAAAGTTAGTGTGTTCCCACACGTGCTTAGGTTCTTTAGGCAGTCACATTAGAATCCAGGATAAAAGCTGCTTGAGAATTCAGTTAAAATTGATTTCATGATTTTACTTTATCTGCCAATATAGGGGAATTCTTAAAACTGTCACTGAAGTGACCATAACAACTTTTAAGCAAAAACTAAATATGACAAACTACTTTTAGAGAGAGAATCAAACTGACTTATGTGTGTATAAAATATAAAATAGTGAACTATTTTACCTGGAATGAGCCAAGAATATCCTTTAAGGGTTCTTCATAAAATTCATCTCTTCCAAAGAACAGGAGCAACTCAAAGAAACTCCTGAAAAGAAAAAAAAAATGTATATATATATATAATTTTCATTTCTTTGTGGGTTTGTTCTATTTTAAGACTATCAAGTTGTAATATCTCTCTAATATCAAATACTTTACTTATAAATACTTGATTTTTAAAAACTCATTAAAGGGCTAAGGATTTAGCTCAGTTGTCATACACAAAGCCCTGAGTTCCATCTCGTGCACAGCACTGAAAGAGGTATATTGGTGCATGTCTTTAATCCTAGAACCTGGACAGTGACAAAAAGACCGGAAGTTCAACATCACCGTCAGTTACATGCCAAGTCTGAAGCCAGCCTAGAATACATGAAATACTGTCTGAAAATACAAAAACAACTTACAAAGCACAAAAAGTAATGATGCAAAATGACAAGAGATTAAAATATGTCAGATCAAGCTTGGCACTATATGATAATTTGTAGGGAAAAACTGTATGTGGAGTTCCTTACTATCTGGGGTTTTAAACATCTACTGGAAATTCTAGAATGTACATGTCATACATCAAGGGAAAACTCTGTGTACTCACCAACATACAATATTTCTATTTTGGTAGATTACTTAGGGAGATCAGAAACTAATAAAGGCAACTATTTCTCTTTAGTATAAAGCAGAAGTCAAAGATGAGCTGGAAAAAGAAAAGGGGACAAGTGGCAGGAAGGACAGTGAACAGTGAGTGGATCAGTGGGATAACACAGTCACAGTTTATCATATCTGTGTATAAAAATCTCAATAGTAAAACCTATTATTTTGTACAATGATATATTCTAATAATGAAAAAGAAAAAGACAACAATGAAGTTGCCACATCATTTGGGTTCTCCTTTTCAGAGATTCTTTGGAATATGATTCAGACAGCATCACATGCTACAACGTGAATTAGAACTTTTACAAAACTGAAATGAACTCAGGATGCAGCTCAGTGCTAGAGTTTTTGCCTAGCACGAACAACACCCTAGATTCAATCCCTAGCACCAGAGAGGAGAAAATCTGTGGTATTAGTAAAAGTTGGAATGATACTCTCAAACCTCTTTATCAACTGAGTTTAGACAATGTATTGGTCTTTTGTTGACTACTTAGCAATATTTAATAGCATCTTCTCCAAGATTTATCTCAAAAACCACTTTTCTTTTTCTTATTAGTGGCTCACTTACTCCTCCTATGCTCTGAGGCTGGTCGCAAACTTTTGGAATCAAGAAATCTACCTTCCTAAGTAAACATGATAGGTACCTACCCAGGGTCATTTAAAAAGTACTATACTTATTCATAAGATGTTGACTCTTCCTACTTTAAAATTGGTTATAGCAATTCATTATATATTATAATATATAGTATTTCCAGGCTCTGTGCATAATTCTTTCTACTACATCTTCAGTTAATTCCTCTACTAAAGTTATCCATGCAGTTAGAATCTACTTCAAATTCCCATACATATTATTTTTTATAGAATCCTCCTATGCACTACAAGTATTTTTTATTGCTATTATAATATAATTTTCCAGGGCTAGAGAAGTGGCTCAGTGGTTAAGAGCACCATCTGCTCTTCCAGAGGTGCTGAGTTCAATTCCCAGAAACCACATGGTGGCTCACAACCATCTGTAATAAGATCTGATGCCCTCTTCTGGTATGTCTGAAGACAGTGACAGTGTACTCACATATGTAAAGTAAATAAATCTTAAAAAAAAAAAAAAAGATAATATAATTTTCCTGGGTCCATCAGGGAATTTCTACCTATAAGACAAGAATCACCTTATAAAATAAAATTGTCAATTTTTTTTTCCTATTGCAAAATATATATATATATATATATATATATATATATATGCATGAAAATAACAATAAGTTCGCGTAAACCTTCATGAGAGCTCTTGAATGAACAGGTCCATTGATAGCAAGCAGTAAACTTTGAAAGGAATCTTTCTCTTTAAGCAGTAGGTCTCAAGACTGAACTCAGTAAACCATGTTGGGAAAGGTATTCTATCATTCAGCTGTTGTTCACTAGCAAAGTTTGATAGATATTTGGTAGAATTCTTAAGGACCCTAGATTTTTCAGAAATGGTAAACAAGGTTCTACTAATAAGAGTCAGTCTGGACTGCTACAAACTTCTTTGTCTATGTGAGAGCTACAGCAGGACTTCTTTAAATGTTTTTTCTTCTTGTTCCTTTTCACTTAAAAATGTTTTGTATGATTCTGGATATATAGGTATGCACAATAGGTATAATCACTTACTGATAATAGCTGTAACGAAATTTAATTCTTACTTATACATTTAATTTTACCACTGACTAAAGATGAAGACAAATTGCCATATGCATTCTTTTATTGTTACATAGAAATTTATATATTGTTTGAATATTGTATGATGACATAGAATATGTTCTGTGTTTTTCAGAGTTGATTGACATTTTGCTTTTATAATCATCAATGTTGAAAAACGTTTCTTCATATAAATTCACAGTACAAAATGACTGAAGTGTGTTTGGGAACTTTCAAAAATTGCTGACAATCCAGACCTAATCCTAAGCCCAAATTCTAACACAATAAATACAAAGATCTACTAATTTGGTACTTACAAAGAGCACTGGTAGGAAACTATTAAAAGTCTTTGTTTTCCAGAAGTAGGTGATTATGTTTCTCTACATAGAAAATTTTGTATGTACAGTAAAAACATTGCAATTTATAAGAAATATCTTTGAATCTGAACTAAGATGCATAAGACAGCACTCACTGATACTGCATAGCAAGACAGTGTAGTCAGTACAAGGTATGCAACTTATGTTATAAGAACCAAGGCTGGCTTCGGGTCTGGGCCAGAGCACTGAGCAGATACCAGGCAGCAGCTCTGCCCCCAATCTCACAGAACCCAGAAGAAGCAAGCCTTCCAGGGGCTCTAACCCAGGTAGTATCTTAGATAAGGACTGAGAAACACCAGCCCTAAACAGGGAGTAACTGGGACCCACTAGGACCCAGGAAGTCACTGCTGGCCTGGAGCACTGATTCCTTCCTGTCTGCACCTGAGCACTGAACAGATTTTGGGCACCAGCTCTAACCCCAGTAGTAACACTCACTCCACACAGTTCTGATACAACGAAAATAATAGGAAAGACAGGCTGCAGTCAGAGACAGGGCAGGTAGCACTAAGGAGATGCAGATGGCGAAAGGCAAGTGCAAGAACATAAGCATCAGCAACCCAGGGTACTTGGCATCATTAGAACCTAGTTCTCTGACACAAGAAAGTCCTGAATTCCCCATATCACAAAGAAAGCAAGATTCAGATTTAAAATCACTTTTAATGATGATGATAGAGGACTTTAAGAAGGACATAAATAACACTCTCAAAGAATTTGAGAAGAACACAGGTAAACAGGTAGAAGCCCTTGAAGAAGAAACACAAAAATCCCTTAAAGAATTACAAGAGAACACAACCAAACAGGTGAAGGAATTAAACAAAACCATTTAGGACATAAAAAATGGAAGTAGAAACAATAAACAAATCACAAAGGGAGACTACCCTGGAGATAGAAAGCCTAGGGAAGAAATCACGAGTCATAGCATCACCAACAGAATACAAGAGATAGAAGAGAGAATCTCAGGTGTAGAAGATACCATAGAAAATATTGACACAACTGTCAAAGAAAATGCAAAATGCAAAAGTTCTTAACACAAAACATCCAGGAAATCCAGGACGCAATGAGGAGACCAAACCTAAGGATAATAGGTATAGATAGATGAGAGTGAAGATTCTCAACTTAAAGGGACAATAAATATCTTCAACAAAATTATAGAAGAAAACTTCCCTAATCTAAAGAACAAGATGCCCATAGACATACAAGATGCCTATAGAATACCAAATAGACTAGACCAGAAAAGAAATACCTCCCGTCACATAATAATCAAAACACCAAGTGCACAAAAACAAAGAAAGAATATTAAATGCAGTAAGGGAAAAAGGCCAAGTAACATATAAAGACAGACTATCAGAATTAAACCAGACTTCTCACCAGATACTATAAAAGCTAGAAGATGCTGGACAGATGTCATACAGACCCTAAGAGATCACAAATGACAGCCCAGGCTACTATACTCAGCAAAGCTCTCAATTACCATAGATGGAGAAACCAAGATATTCGATGACAAAACCAAATTTGTACAATACCTTTCCACAAACCCAGCATTACAAAGGATAATAGCGGGAAAGCTCCAATACAAGGAGGGAAATTATACCCTAGAAAGAGCAAGAAAGTAATCCTCTTCCAACAAATCCAAAAGAAGATAGCCACACAAAGATAATTCCACCTCTAGTAACAAAAATAATAGGGAGCAACAATCATTGTTCCTTAATATCTCTTAATATCAATGGACTCAATTCCACAATTAAAAGACATAGGCTAATTGACTGGATACATAAACAGGACCCAGCATTTTGCTGCATACAAGAAACCCACCTCAGTGACAAAGACAGACTTTACCTTAGAGTAAAAGGCTGGAAAACAAATTTTCAAGCAAATGGTCCTAAGAAACAAGCTGGAGTAGCCATTCTAAAATCTCCAGCCAGAAAAAACAAAGGGAGGGACTCACGGCTCCACCTGTATAGGTAGTTGAGGGTGGTCTTGCCAGGCATCAGCAGAAGCCTTGGTGCCTAAAAATTTAGATTCCCTAGTGTTGGGGAATTTCTAGAGCAGAGAAGCAGGAATGGGAAGATGGTGGGAGCACACCTTCATAGTAATTGGAGGAGGAGGAATGCAGTGAGGGGTTAGGCATCAGTGGAAGTAGAGGGCCTTGGTGCCTGGAAGTTTGGGTTCCCTAGTGTTGAGGAATTCGAGAGCAGGGAGGCGGCAATGGGAGGATGGTGGGAGCACACCCTCATAGAAACCCCCACAATTATATGGATTAGACATGTCAGACACGGGCCGCTAGAAGACTAGATTCCAAAATTCAAACAAAAAATTATCTTGATACTAAAATTTGTTTTGAGAATTGTATATTGCAGAAAACACAGCCAGCGTATCTCTACTCATCAAGTGAGCTGAGCAGACCTGCTTGAACCTCTGATGTCCTGGAATTCCAGCTGGATGCAGTGAAGACACAGAGTCAGAGGCTTATCAAGTTACTCTTCCCCCTGCCCCTCTTCTAATATCTCAATGCCCATAATCTGCTTGAAGAAGTTAATGAAGAGTCAGTGCCCCTATTCCCTGAGATTGGGGACTGAGGTGATTAATATTGGGCTCTCTTTCTACGGAAAAGTAGTGGTTTTGTTGGAACAAGGAGGATAAGCTAGGATTTACTGCATAGCCATAACCTATTGGCAGAAATATGTATAATTGTTATTAAGATGAAGTTATAATTTCTTAAATGGTACAAAATTTACTTTGATTTCAAATTTAAGGTTTTTATTGGTATGAGCTTTTTATTGATATAAAAGTGAGATTAATATTATTACTCTCATAGGCATTGTGCCTGTATAACACATTTAGGAAAACAAAGCTTAGACTCAGTTTTTCTTTATCTTTTTTAACTGATTTGAGATTATGAGCCTGTGGGTTAAGGGCTTATAGCAAATTCATGGCTCTGAGTTTATTGTTAGGGTGTTTTCTATATTTTATTTAGAAATAGCTGAGAGAAGTTAACAGACAACAGTCCAGATTGCCTTACATGGATAGTTGGTTTTCAAAACGTCAGAAGTCCACAGAACTGATGTTACAAACATTTCTGTATTAATGTTCATTTTGATTAGAGACCTGTCTGCTCCTGACAGCTTCCTGTCTTGAATTCTAAGAAGAAATTGAGCATCTTTGGAGTTATTCCAGTTGTGGTGAGACAGCCACTAAGCAAGAATTGCCTCTTTTCATCTACAGACAAATCACTGTCCAGAAAAGGACAAACTTGTAGAATAGTCGACTGATTATATCTGCCTAGACAGAGTAATCAGCCCTTAATAATTCTGCATCACTAAGGTCTGTCAGATGATCCTGGGCCAGAAGGCTGAAGATCCAACGTTTTGTAGTATAGGGACTGTCCAGGTATTCAGTGGTCTCTATGATTTGGCTAAGTTTTAGAAGCTATGCTTTGTGCTTCCCATAATTTCAGTTAACTCAGTCATTCTGGATTTCTGATGGGGTTGAAGACTTATAGTCTCATAGCCAATCCTGGCTATTTACTTTGAGAGAAAAGATTTGAGAGGATGGTTTTAAGCTGACATTCATTCTAAAGCCAAGAAAAAAAAAGCCAGGTTCAAAACTAAGTCTTTTAGTTAGGAAGGATGACAGAAGTTCTGGCTAGTCAACAAAATAATGGACTGGATATTAGGTCTATCTTATATCTTACTGACCCAAATTGGTATAGTTATGCTCTAATTGTATTTTAAGAGAAAAGTTTTATTCTAACAGGAAGGGTGATATGTAGGAGGAGCTAAGGTGGGAGGAGTAAGGAGAGGAAGAGGAGGAATAAGGAGAGGAGGAGGAGAAAAAGAGGAGGAGCTAGGTGACAAGAGGCGGGGAACATGGAGTTGGATGTTCGAGTGTCTCCACCAGTGAAAGGTAGTTGGTATATCTAGGTTGGGTATTGGGTTACATTTCTGACTGTATGGGCATCTTGTTATTGAGCATTATCAAACTCATAAAGCCTTTGATTAACATTAAAAAAAAATAAAATTCATAATGCCTTTGAAAAAAAAAGGAAACAAAAAGAACTATACAAAGAAAAAAAAGAACCAAGAGTGAAGTTGTGTGATGTAACATGAGTGAACAGAACCAGAAATACCTTAAATTCGTCACGTAATTTAGTGTGAATTAAGATCTGGTCATTTCAAGTGTATAAACTTTTAAGTGTGCTAATTTTTCACAACTTTCCCATTCAATTAACACCATGTGTGGTCACACAACAGACAATTTCAAAAGCTATCTTGCATTATCTTCTAATACACAGCTGTTCCATCTACACTGAAAATCTGTTTAGCATATCTACCAAACTAAATAGCATGGTTACATGTTTGAAGTCTTCCAATGGCCATAGATAAAAGCTTGGTCACCAGCTTGTGTTACTGGTGGGAGTGTCCTGAAATAGTTCTTATGTCATTGTTTGTGTACCTTGAAGGGGATCAAAGGTCTCTGATATCTTCCTGTTTCCTGTTTCCTTGCTGCCATGAGGTAACCAGCTTTCTCATCTGTGAACTATTTAGCCATGATGCAAACTTTTTAGCCATCGGGTCTAAAGACCCAATAGGAATAACCATAGACTGAATCTCCAAAACTTTCAACTAAAATAAAACTACCTTTGGTGGCTAAAAAGATGGTTCCTTGAATAAAGTGCAACCTTTACAATTATGAGAACCTGAGTATGAAACTCAGCATTCATATAAAAGCAAAGGGTAATGATATATACCCCTGTATAAAGACAGATGAAGAAGCCTTGGTACTCAATGGCTAGCCAGTCTAGGAAAACACCAAGTTCTGGGTTAAGGCAGAGGGCAATTCTGCCCTACACACACAAGGGCAACTCGGCACACACACAAACAAACCTACCCTCTTTTTAAGTTGATCATTTTCAAGTATTCTTTTACAGGTAAAGAAAGCTGTCTAACTACTACTTTCTTAAATTTACTTAGCTAGATCTTCTGGATAACTTCAGCTTCTACATCAGCATTCCTGCTCCAGTTAGTAGTTGTGTTATTGAGAAAGCTTCCTTCCTAAAAATCTAAAAACTAAAAACAAAAACAAACAAACAAAAAGAATCTCTAACATTAATCTTATATTTATAGAATTTATAGAAAGCCTTCAGAGACTTGACAACAGTTAGGGCCTTGTGTGTGCTTCCATACATTAACCATACAAATTTAGAGAGAAGTTGATTATAAAGCTAAATATCTAAAACAAGAAAAGGAAAGAAAAAAAGAAAAAAATGCTATGAAGTTGGGCATGGTAGCACACACCTTTTATTAATTCCAGCATTCCAGAGGAACAGGTAGATGGATCTCCTCTGAGTTCCAGGGCAACCTGGTTTACATAGTGAGTTCCAGGACAACCAAGAGCCTGTCTCAGGAAGGGAAAAGCGAAGGGAGAGGAGGGGATGAGAGGGGAAGGAGTGAAGAGAGAACAGGAAGTGTGCTAGCCAGTTATGTCAATTTGACATACAAGCTAGAGTTACATCATTAGGGAACATCATTTGAAAACGATTCCATAAAATCCAGTTGTAAGACATTTTCTTACTTAGTAATTGATGGAGGATAGCCCAGCCCATTGTGAGTGGTTCCAATCCTGGACTGATGATCCTGGGTCTATAATACAGCAGGCTGAGCAAGCCACGGGGAACAGGACAATAAGCAGCACCTTTCAATGCCTGTATACCAGGTTCCTGCCCTGCTTGAGTTCCTGTCCTGACATCCTTTGCATGAACAGAAATATATAAGTGTAAGCTAAATAAACATTTTATTTTCCAACTTGCTTTTGGGTCATGGTATTTCAATGCAGCAAAAGACCCTAGCTCAGGCAAGAAGGGAGGGGAGAAGGTGGAAAAAGAGAGAGAAGCAGAGAAGAGAATGGAGGAGGTGAAGGGATTGAAAAAGGGGAAATACAGAAAAGAACTTATAAAACAAAAAAGTAACAGTAAAGGACTAGCTAATCTTATATTCTAAAATGCCTTTGTAGTTAAATCAATATCACAGCATAAGAATAAATAAATTAATGAAGTGAAAGATAAAGAGTTCTTAAATAAATAAAACAGAATCAGTTAAGTATTAAAAGCATCTCAACTCAGTAGCCAAGTGTTAGGTAGCAGCATATCAAATCACTATACAGCCGAATGCTTTAAAAACAAACAAAAATTCCACGCATTTTGCTCTACTTTCCAAATGTGGATAATGTTCAAGCTAACACTCAATACAGAAAAATTAATCAATTCTAATATACAAAAAATATTTCATATAATCTAGCTATAGAAGTATCTTTATGGCTCAAAATTATATTTAAAATACATGTGGATTTCAAAAACAGTATAAATGTTAATATCATATCCAATGCTTGCTCATTTTGGTGCTCCTTGCAGAGTTTTTAGCTTTCTTCCTCTCTCCCTGCTCTCCTAGTTCGGGGCTGTTAGGAATGAACTATTAACTTCTCAGTTTTGGCTGAAGACTCTTATTTCTCCTCCAACTTAGAAGTCCATTTCAGGTGAGAGATTTTTTTTTTCTTACATTGTTTTAAGATGTCATTTCATTGTGTTCTGCCTTATATAGTTTTATTTACAAGATGTGTTTGTATTTTATGTTCGGCATCTTTATTTTTGAAGTACTAATAGTTCTCTGGTTTTCAGTCTGAGTATCAGGCTGTTGAGGCACTAACTCTGTATGCATATGTGCATGAGAAATCACACTTGCACTGAGTTCTGGATCTATGTATTCATTTCTCTTCTTACTTTTAAGAATTTTGTGGTCAGAATTTTGTCAAAACTGCTTCTGGTTTATTTTAGATGTTCCTTCGAGGACAGCGGTTCTCAACCTATGAATCATCATGACGCCTCTGCAGGTCATATAGAAGATAGCCTGCATATCAAATATTTACATTACAATTGATAACAGTAGCAAAATAACAATTGTGAAGTGGCAATGAAACAATTTTATGGTCTGGGGCATCATAACATGAAGTACATAAAGGGTCACAGTATTAGGAAGCTGTGAACCACTAGTCTCAGATTTTAATAAGTATACAATAGTTTTATATTTTCCCATAGCTCCTAAAGCTCTTTTGTCTCCCTGCCTTTTAAATTGGATAATTTCTACTAAGCAACATTCAAGATTCAATCAATTTTGTTCAAGGCAAACCACAGACTTTGCTTAAATTACATTCCCAACCCCCTTTTCTTTGTCCATCAGAAGCACTGGCCATTCTGAATAATACTGTGTTTTTTTAGTTTCTAGCATTTATATTTGAGTATTTAAGTTACCCATTTATATGTTCAAATCTGCAGTCTGTTCAAGAATGCTGTCCATCTTTCCCACTAGAATCTTTGAAGATCTGTAGCTGATTTGACTGATTATTTTGACTCTTGATAAAAATAAAATCACAGTTTAAAAACTTGTATAAATTTGTAAAGTATTATCCGTGTTATAACACAGTAGAGACTGTAGTATCATATCCTGGAAACATTCTTCTCTTTCCTTGCACCGTGCCTTTACTGTGGAACACTTGACTTAAATCAGTTAGAACTTCAGCTGAGGCAGGCGGGTGAGGGCGGATGTGAAAGGAAATAAGCAGAGGTGTGGGATGAATATGATCACATACACTGTATGAAATCTCGGTGCCCCAGAGTAGGGAATGTTAGGGTGGTGAGGTGGGCATGGGTGGGAGGATGGGGGAGCATCCTTGTAGAAGCAGGGAGGAGGGGGCATAGGATAGGGGGCTTGCGGAGGGAAACCAGAAACAAAGATAACATTTGAAAGGTAAATAAATAAAATAACCAGTGAAAAAAGAAATCTTCAAATTAATAAGAATTATTTTTCAAAACTAAGTTAAGGTGAGCATGAGTTCTGTTTTTCTCTCATAACTATCCATCAATAAGTAGGAATAGGACAGTTCATCACTTACCACTTTTTACATCCACCAGCACAAATTTAACAATAAAACACAGATGCTAGTTTCCAAATTGGCTGATACTTTTACCTATATTACTGTGTGTTATAAGTGAATCAAATAAAATTTGGTTGGAATATTGTCTTATTGGTGGTTTTACTGATGTGAACAGACACCATGACCAAGGCAAGTCTTATAAAGGACAACATTTAATTGGGGCTGGCTTACAGGTTGAGGTTCAGTCCATTATCATCAAGGTGGGTACAGGGCAACATCTAGGCAGGCATGGTGCAAGCAGAGCTGAGAGTTCTGTATCTTCATCTGAAGGCTGGTAGTGGTAGACTGACTTCCAGGAAGCTAGGGTGAGGGTCTTAAGCCCACACCCACAGGGACACATGTATTTCAACAAGGCCACACCTCCTAATAGTGCCACTCCCTGGGCGAAGAATATACAAACCATCACAAATATATTATATAATAGAAAATCAAGTTTGAAATATAGTACAATAAAGTAAGATAATTAAAAATGATTGGCAATGTACAAGTAAACCTGTGGTATAGCCCTAAAATATCTAGCTGTTCTGAATAAGAAGCTAATCTTTTTATTTTTTGCCATTGCACATATGAATGCTACTAGTTTAACCAGTTCACTCTTTTGGTAATCTTTGAGAACCTGATGCTAAAATATGCTAAAATTCATGAGCATTCTTTCCTTTTTGTAAGAAAAACGTTGGAAAAGCCACATTAAAATCTCTGTTTTGCTCTCTCTGTTCTTAGTTTCATACGTGGCCATTGGGTTTTATGTATTAAATTTAGGAATTACTGCTCTGTTCATAGATTGGTTCCTCGTCAAGTTGCCAACAGGGAGGCTTCCTCCAGCAGCAGATAGGAGCAAATGCAGTGACCCAGAGACAGACATTAGTCAGAGAGTCTAAATTGAAGGTCTCCATTTGGTCCCTCCTCTTCAAGATCAGTAAGCAGAGAAGAGGAGGAAAAGCTGTAGGAGTTAGAAGTAATGGAAGATGCCAGGAGAACATGGCCCACCAAATCAACTAAGCAAGACTCACATGAACTCATAGAGACTGAAATGGTAAGCACCGGCCACATGGGTCTGAAACAGGTCTCTGAGTATATGCTAAGGCTGTTAGCTTGGTGGTTTTGTGGGACTCTAACAGTGGTTTTGTGGGAGCAGATATATCTCTGACTCTTTTGCCTGCTCAAGAGACTCTTTCCCTTCAACTGGGTTGCTTTTTTATCCTCAATAATGAGAGCTTTAGCCTTATCCTGTATTTTGTTTTGTCCTGTTTGGCTGTAGTCTCTTAGACACCTATTCTTTTCTGAAGAGGAAATGGGGGCAGGGAAGGGGAGAATCTGAGGCTGAGGAGAGGTGTAGAGGGAGGGGAAATTGGTTGGGGAAGTATTGTAGGAGAGAAGACTATATTTTCAATTAGAAAGAAAAAAAAGGGAGAGAGGGAAGAAAGGAAGGAATTAAATGTTAAATCAATTTACAAGAGAAAAGGGAAAGACTGGTCATGACAAGCTACCTGAAATTTGCAAGTCTCCAAGCTTCTCAATTCTCAGTTTCCTTATCTACCAGGAATGAATATGAGGTATACTTTAATTCATACACACAAACATATATACATATCTATATACATTGTATATATACATCTACATATTGTATATAGACTATATATATATATATGTGTATATATATAAATATAAATACATAAAATTTTCTTTTTCTTCCCCCCCTTTTTTTTTATAAAGTACAGCCTACAAAGAAGGGAAAGTCAGACATATTGTGGTTGCTGATTTAAAATTTTTTACATGACTCTACATTTCCAAAACATTTGAAAAATATTCAGGTAAATAAAACCAATTCATTTTCCTTTTCTGTAAAAATCCGTTTAAAAGCCATAATTAAATTGTCCAGCCTAGAGATGGTCTGTCTTCCTATAGTACAGGAAGTTCAGTCTTTTATAAATGTGGGCATATATAAATCACTACCAGAGAATATGGCAGCTTACCTATTTATATATAGAAATATATACATATAATTACATTCACATAAAAAGAGTCTCAAACACAAAGTTCATATGTATGTATGTTTTTTCAGCTGAATAAAAGTTACATATACATGATATAAAATATGAAAAAGAAGTCTTTAAACAGAAACTAAATATAATGAAACCTGCGAATATTCTGACTTTTCTGTCTAGGTACCTTTATATGGCTATAGAATGCTCTTCTGCTGCTTTATCTAGTTATTCCTAGCATTCTTTCAGAAGTCAGTAAGTGTTAACTCAACTACAAGTTTTTCTCTAACATCCCAGACTAGGCAAAGCCTTTGCTATGCCCTCTCATTATACACTGAAAGTATTTCAAAACTACAATTTCATAATAGTATAACTGGTGGTTTATTATCCTTAAATTCTGCAACTTTTGAGACTAAGTCTTATTTGTCTCCAACTTTTCCTTAAGAACAAAACACAGAGCTTTACAGGAAATAAATTAAAATATAGTTATGGACTTCTAAAAGAATTTTCTGGTTATCTTGGAAAAATAAAATACTATCCTTACAAACGTAATGGAACAATCGTGTTTTCTTTCCCCCTATTTTTCTTCTAGTATGAAAATATAGTTCTCTCTTCTACTAGAGTAATTTCTAAAAAAACAGAATCCTTCTCTCTCTCTTTTCAACCTTCATCTGTCGCCCCTTGTCCCCTTCCCCCACAATAAACCTCTCAAATGTGGGAAAACACACACACAACAGTTACAAGAGGATTCAGTATTGAATACATTTAGGATAATCAACTCTCATTCTCCAAAACACTCCTAATTTCTGAACATGATAAATATGAGAGTTAAAGCGAGATGATGTGATAGTAACCACCAGACCTGTGTCATTCAAATCCATGATGGTGACACTAATTTCTACAGTTCCTATTATCTATACAGTTCAAAATAATGGTTTTGCCTCACTCTTTTCTCTAGTAGTGAAAACCCCAATAGCTTCAGTTTGACATTTCCAAACAAAACAGCTTTCACTCCAAATATCAGAGAAACTAAATATCTGGGAACCCGGAAAATAATAACAGTTTGTGAAGTCACTGCACTCATTTTGAGTAAGACTTATGCAAATTTTCATTGGTTACCTGACCTGCAATTCTTAATAACTTACTCAGCTATCCTATAGATGTGATTCTGAAGGTATTTTTTTAATTTCTTCAAATAATTGTATAAACATATATCTTTGTCCTTAAATGACTGTCTTATTTTGCATGTTTGAAATTAACCTTATATTTTTCTTTTCTTTTTTTTTTTTGGTTTTTCAAGACAGGGTTTCTCTATGTAGCCCTGGCTGTCCTGGAACTCACTCTGTAGACCAGGCTGGCCTCGAACTCAGAAATCCGCCTGCCACTGCCTCTCAAGTGCTGGGATTAAAGGCGTGCACCATCACCGCCCCAGGAACCTTATACTTTTCAATATGACCAGATCTCACTATGTAAACCCTTCTGCCTTGCAAATCCATAAGCAGGCCAGGAGAGCATGAACTTAACAAGACCTGTCTTGTTCTGTCTCCAGTGTTCTGGTATTTCTTTCATATTTCCACTCCCACAGCCCCCCCAACCACCCCCCCCCTCACACATCCCACCAGGCCTCCCTATTCTCTGGGACCTAAGTCTCTAAGACTTAGGTGCATCTTCTCTGAGGTCAGACCAGGCAGTCCTCAAAAGACAGCCCTACTTAATAAGCAATTCAAATAACTAAATCTCTCATTCAGCATTCTCCCTTAATATAACATTTGATTCTTGTTTTTTGAGAGAGGGTTTCATGTAATCTATGCTAGCCTCAAACTCCCTATGTAGCTAGCCAGTGATGACCTTAAACTTCTGATTCTCTTGCCTTCACAAAATAATGCTGGGATCAAGTCCCATTCAGGGCATAGTTTAAGATTTGATTCTTAAACTACTGTATTTTATATCAGCAGTAGTAAATAGGCTACCAAACAAAATAAAAATCACTATATGACATTTTAAATAATGGAAAGGGAGGCTCTAAATAGGAAGTGGGATAAATACAGGAAGAGGGAAGACTCAAAAACAGTAAGGATACCATGCACTCCTGCACATGGCTCAAAGGCCCCCTGAGTTTAAACTGATTTGAGTGTTTCTTTCCTGAGCACTAGCTTTCACAATGCCAGAAGTAGCATGCAAGCTTTCAAAGGAGAAAAGCAACCAGCAGCCTTAACCCAATTATGATGCCTACGAACAGCATCAATGACCAGCATGACACGGTAACCCTAAGGGTGTAGTAGCCACACACATATCTTGGTGGTAACTAACAGCTCTCTAAATGGACTTAAGAACAATTCAACAAGAAGGAAACCATGCCTAATACTGAACCCCAGGTAAGTGAAGTCATGGATGTTAAAGGAGAACCTACAACCACCATTGTACTAAACCAGAAAAATTCCTAACTACATTTTAAATATTGTCTTTCTACATAAGTGTAGTCCTTGCTTCACGAAAACTTGTCTTTGCAGCAGAAATTCGTAAACATTACAAATAATCAAAAACGCAGAGCTGTAGGGCACATTCCCAGTGGATATATTTTAATACACTTCCACACATAAGGCTTAGGAGCATTGAACAAGAGGGGCTGAAATAATTGTATCAGCAAGAGGGCCAGAGTTTGCTGTAAGGATCGGTCTTCTAAAAATGTCAGCGCCATAAGTTCTTACCAACATGACTACCAATACATGGCCTGCACAAGGACAACAAAAGTCATGCCTAAGTGGGCAGAAGAAAGACCACAAGACCTCAGCACAAAGAACTTCAGGCAACTAAGAAATGCTGAGAATGGAAGAAAATAGTCTTACCCAGGAAAGAGCACACCAATTGGTTATCCAATACTAAATGACCATCCTTGAAAACATACCCAAAAGTAACTGTATACTGATGTATTTAGTAATACATAGGTATATACATACTGTGGTGTTTTCAATATTCTAGGCTCAAGGACGTGCTACTATTAGGAGGTGTGGCCTTGTGTTCACTGTGTAGTCAGACTAGGACCTTTGAGGGTTCCTAGTGCTCTGCCCAGAGCAAGTGAATCAGTCTTCTGGCTGACTTCGGATCAAGATGTAGAACTCTCAGTTCTTCCAGTATCACGTCTGCCTAGATGCTGCCATGCTTCCCTTCATGATTGATGATAATGGACTGAAACTCTGAAATTGTAAGCCAACCCCAATTAAATGTTTCCCTTCATAAAAGTTACTTTGGTCATATTGTCCCATCACAATGGAAACCCTAAGTCACATATAGAACAGTAATTAATGAAAAGAAAGGCTATGAATTTGAAGATCAAGAAGGGAAATATGGGAGGATTTGGAGGGAGGAAAGGGAAGTGGGAAGGGCTGTAACTATATTATAATCTCAAAAATAAAATCCCAGAACTTGGGAGGCACAGGCAGGATTCAAGGCCAACCTGGTCTATATAGTGAGTTCCAGAACAGTCAGGACTACATAGAAAGCCTCTGTCTCAAAATTAATAAATTAATTACTAACTAACGGTGGTGATGATGTAGTAAACTTCCAACGCTTTTAAACCTTTTTTATATTACAACATTATAGTTAACAGTGAAGCTACAGCTCTTGCCTTCTTGTTCTTGCTATGTCCTATTGTCCCTTCTCTCTCTCTCCTTTCCCCTCCCCCCTCTCCTTCCACGATCAGCTACTCCTCTCTCTCCTCTCTCCTCTCTCTCTCTCTCCTCTCTTTCTCTCTCTCTCTCTCTCTCTCTCTCTCTTCTCTCTCTCTGTCTGTCTTTCTCTCTCTGCCTTTCTGTCTCTACTACCCTCTCAACTCCCCTCCCCATGCCCTGAATAAACTCTACTCTATACATAAAAAAACAAAACAAAAAACCATACAAACAAAAAAACCAATGAAGCTACAGAAAAAAGTGAAGGGAGGATAATAGCACTTTGCAAAAACGAATAATATTTATACTTAAAAATAGCTTGTTATTTAAAACTTATTTTCTTCAAATATCAGTAGAGAATACTTACAATGTTTTAGAAGTCTTCAAAATATAAAAACATTGATTGATTGATTGATTGATTGATTGATTGATTGATTGTAGGCATCAGTTTTTTCCTACCTAGCCAGATTCATCTGCAACTACCTGACAGAGTTCTTGAGAGAAGTGCTTAATTTCTATGGTTCAATGGGGTGACATGGGACTATAACTTAAATAAGCCAAAGGTTTAACCACCTTTTCCTCACCATAGTGATTAATCCAAGTAGGGAACACATACCCAAACTGGGCTTGAGATCTTCCAAACATACTTTTTTTGATAAGAAGGGGGCTAGTTAAATTAATGAGCCATGCTTAATCTAGTATTGCTAGAGGCACGAGAAGAATTAAAGCAAAAGATTAAGGCTAGAAAAAAAAGATCAATTCTCTCTAGTATTTTATTTAGAAGATCCTGAAACTAGTTCCAGTTCCAGTGTTTGCTTTCATATGGTTGAGCTACCTAATAAATCCACATCCATACACACGCAAATGCTTTTCTCTCTTACTTTATTTTCACTTACCTAGTTTGAGTAAGAATTTTTGTATAGTTATAGACAAAGTCAAAATAGAGTTTTCATTCCATTAAGAATCACAAAATATTTTTTAAAAGTCAAATTTTTAAGCTTCCCTTTTTACATTTAAAAACATAATATCTTACATTTCTTTCTCTCACTTTTGAGCATATATAACCAACTTTTAAAAAATACAATGTTCTTTTTTCCTTTGCATTTCTTTTGACACTTTTTTAGATTTTGAAATTATAATTTCACTCCCACATACCCTTCCTTGCTCTTTCTAGATCATGGTCTCTTTTTTTCATTAATTATTGTTACATACACATATGTATATGTATCTATATAATAGTATAACATATGTTCCTAAATACATAAGTACAACTTCTCTGTCTGTATGTTACATGTATGTCTGCCTTTTATCTTCTTCAGGAGAGGTTCCTGCTATATGGCCCAGGATGGCTTCAAATTCGTATTTCTTCAGTGTCAGGCTGCTAAGTACTAGGATTACAGGTATACGCCACCATCAACAGCTTTATAGGCACGCAACTTTATTTATTCCACTTCCTAGTTAATGTCTTTACCTTTATAAGGTCTAGCTTTTTTTTTTTTTTATAATTTATTTATTTGTTTTATGTATATGAGTACACTTTCACTCTCTCTTCAGACACAACAGAAGAGGCATCGGATTCCTTTACAGATGGTTGTGAGCCACCATGTGGTTTCTGGGATTTGAACTCAGGACCTCTGGAAGAGCAGTCAGTGCTCTTAACTGCTGAGCCATCTCTACAACCTGAGGTCTAGCTTTCTATTCTTTACATTTTAACCATACTTTTTAAAAAAAATTATTTAACTTTATTTTTTATCTGCATTGTGATAAAAATTATCTGTGATAGTGTCAGATCCCCTGGAGTCAGAGTTACAGACGGCTGTGAGTTGCCGTGTGGATGCTGGGAATTGAACCTGAGTCCTCCGGAAGAACAGCCAGTGCTCTTAACCTGAGCCATCTCTTCAGTCCCTTAGCCATAGTTCTAAATCTTAACATTACCTTTGGTATCTTACTATTTTTTTTAACACACCATAATGTAGTTTGAATGTTACACCTGTTTTCTCAACTGTCTCTTGAAAATATAATACAATTTAGGTTTTAATGGTTTGGTTTCTCACATTAACACCATTCTTCCATAACTTTTTTTTTCAGTTTTTTTCCCATTGTATTTTTCACACTGAAGGCAACCTTGAAATGTCTGATGATTCTTTAATAACCTTTAGTACTTTAAAAACAAGACCACACGCAGAAAACTGAGACCCTCCCTATGAGCATGGATTTCTTGATTCGTGAACCTTTTAGAGTAATCAAGTCAACCACTAGCTATTCCAGGAGGAATCTTTCAATGAGAGAATACAAAGGTCATTGCATCAGCATCATTTAATTTCTTTAGTAGAAGGAAACAAATCATGCCCCTTAAGCCTGGTAAATGGCCTGACAAAAAAACCAAATCTACGAGTAACTCTTTCCCCATATGCTCCCAATGAGGACAGCTCCTGCGGATAATTCACACCTTGCACATTCACATTCCATGCCTACTGTGGGCAGGCGAGGAGCACAGGCTTCCTTCTACTTGCTTTAATCACTGCCCTGTTTTAAACTCCCTTTATAACTAGGTATATGCACACCTAAATCAGTAAGAATTTCAGATTCTTAACCTTAGAGACTTACCCTGGTCCTTTCTTTGAATTTGGCAATGGATAATTTCACAGTCCAGTGTTGTGCTGAGAGTGCAAACTGAGGCCAAATACAAACCCTAGATGGGTTTGAACTTGCTCCTGTATATCCTGTATCCTTTTTGAATTTCAGAAAATTGTGGCTGTCTTTTTATCACTATTGATCCTATTTTCTTTTCTCTGTATTTCTTTTTGTTTTTTTTACTATTATTTTAGTGGGCTCCTAGGAGGGCAAGAAGGAAAACTACAAATGCCCAGTTTATAATTTTCATTCAATGTTATCTACAAGCATTTTATTTAAAACTCAGAGTTTCTTGATCTCTTTTTGGAAGGCTTTAAGGTCCCTCTCTGCAATTATCATAGTCTCAATTACCATATTCTGAGACTTTTCATTCAAATTTGCCAAGACCACTTGGAGAAGTAAAATGCAAAGTAGTGACCAGAAGAATGTGTGTACCACAAATCCATTGATATCCATTCAATAAAGTAAAATTGTTCCTAAGTGTTGAACATTAAAGTGAAATAACTTAAGAAATGGCAGTTTCTTTTTGAGGGACGACATTAGGAAAAAAACACCTAAAGCCAATATATCAAAGTAACAATGTGTTGATAAGAAATAGAGTACTTACACAGCAAGACTGCTCAACACATACTGTACGTGCTCACATTCATCTGGGAACGACGTGCTGGCTGACGTGAAACAGCAAAGTGCAGTCTGAAGAACCTGAAGCTGTGGCAATGGGACCTGCCAACGTCCAGCATAATCTTCAACCACCTGAAGAAGTGATTTCAAAAGCACATTACTATGAAAAATGTTGCCAACTTAAGTTTAAAATCCAGATCAAACTTAAAGGATATACAAAAACATTAATTCTGCATGAATGCACCAGAATGAGAGATAAGGAAACGTGTCCTATATTGTTTATCTCACAGTTTAAATCTGAAAACAAAATGATCTTTGAAAATGTAGAAAAGAAATACACTAAATGAATTATTTTCAGCTGCCAAACCATTACCAATTTTTGTTAACAAATTTTCACAGTCTATATACACCTTTTGTTTAAACATCAAAAGTATGAAAATTAAAGTAACTATACAGAAAACTAGAAACGAACATACATATTATTACCATTATATTAACAGCACTAGACATGCTCTCCACAAGTGCTTCTCAAGCTACAGAGCATTAATACTCTGGTTATGAATATTTATGTCCTATATTATGGGAGAGATGAGGAATTACGATTCTTGGGCCTTGCTGGCCACCACCTGAATTCCAGACTCAGTGAGAGGCCCTGTTTTATAAGAATAAGCCAAAAGATGAAGCTGGATATACCTCCTCATCTGATCTCCACTTATACACAACCCCACACCACCTCCCCTACACACACCCCAAGCAAACACTCACACTCACACACACACATATATACATGTATACATATATACATGTATACATATATATAAATCAGTCATCATTTTGAACTTTCCTAACAAATAATTTTGTAAGAAAAAAATCTAAAGTTAAAGTTTACATTTTTTAAAACAGCAAAATGATTTAAAAGTAGATTCTAGAAGGTAAGCCATTTGGAATCCGCAAACAAGTTAAACCTCAATATTTCTGGATGCTTAATAAGGCAAGTTCCTTGCACAACTCACTGCTCCTTAGGTTGATATTTATATAACATGAAGGGCTTTCAAGAGCTCTCAGTGTGGTTAAGTCTAAACTTTTCCAAAATGGAAGCTGGAATAAATGCCTCTGCACCTTCACATTCCATGTCATCTTGCACATTATCTCTTCTAGACTGATGGATAATTCACCACATCTAAAGACTATTCTTTGCTGGGGTACATAGCTCAGTGGTAGGAAACTAGTGCAGGATGTATAAAGCTTCAAATTCAGCTTCTGGTAGCAGCAAAATAAATAAGCAAAATGAAAGATGATTTACTTTACAAACTCATTTGTTAGAATATACATTATGAAACAAAAAATGACATCTACTCCCAAATATTAGTTTGGTGATCTAAAACCGTATAACAATGCCACAGTCTGTCAAATACAGTCTCTTGTCTGAATTTGATATCTGATATCTTTTAACTATTTTACCAATGGTGTGTAGAATCTCTCCTCTCAAGAGCAGACCTTGAACCCAGCCCAAACTATCATACATATTCTTCCCGTACATAATCCAAAATGAACCATAAGACCTTAAGCTAATGCAAATCACAATCATTTTCACATCGATTTAGTCTGAGGATAGTATAGATTTGGGTTTTTCAGTCAGCAAAAATGCTGAATTGTTTTTGCACCCAGATTGCTCTTGAGCAGTCCTTCTAATGTCACAGCTTTCCCATTCACAGTACCAGCCCAAACCATCAGGTATGCAGAGCCAGTACATTAGCATTTACTTCCAGTTCATGATACCTGAAAATATGCAAGTTTTTTTATGTCATCATCAAGATTGTATCCAAAAAATAACACAGACATGTAATGGAACATGTTCAGATCCCCTAGTCACATATGAGAGATCACTAGTTAGTATCTTTTTGGCAAGGCTATTAAACCAGCTAGTAATATTAAGTCTTCCCTATCTCACTGAGAAAACGTCTAGAAAAAGAAAAATATTAAAATTTACATATGTTGAGTCTTCCACATAGCTCATAACTATTGTCAATAATCCTATTTTTTAAGTAAACACTTTTTAAATAAACACTTTAGCAAATTTACTCACTATTCGCTATGTTCCACGGTTCCCATAATCCACCTATTTGGAAAACACAATACTTGCACATATCTGTCTAGGTTTACAATTCTTCATTTCTCATTTCTATAAATTTGATTGTTTGCAAAGTGTCCCCCAGAGTCCATCTGAATGTAACTGAAATTTTTTAAATTATTACAGACTCCTCCCAACTTTGGTTTGTAAGCTTTGGGTCTTTTACATATAAACAGTTCCTAACTTGGAAAAAAATAATTTACCTTGTTAGATGATATATTTGTAATGCAGCAGCTGTATTTTTTCTACCCAAATATCTCCTGCATATATTCACTATATTCAGTGACTTAACAAAAGATAATAAATTTTCAAAATAAAGAAGGAAATTAAGTAAAATCATATTATAGGAATGTATTCCATTAAAAAGGAAAGATATCAAAACTAGCTTCACACATGAAATAAAATCTTTGGTGAATCATGTAATAATAAATAACTTAAAATATTGATTAGGTATTATTCCTGTTTCACAAAAGGGATTTCATACCTGCTACTGTAAACGTGGTTAAAAGCCTGTGGTTAGGGAGAACATAGGCTTTAGAAGTGAAAACTCTTATTTTATTTTCTAAATAGCCATGCTGTTAAACTGCTTTCTAAATAAGTTTATACCCACAAATGAGAACAAAATGGCTGAGTGCTCAGCTATAGACGCGTCATCTGCATCTACCTCCCCAATCCAAGGCTCAGGACATGGAAGAGGGAGCAGAAAGAATGTGAGAGCCAGCAGACGGGACGGAGAGCAGTGAACGGTTGACCTCTGGATATGACATGGTTATTACACAGCAGCTGTGGTCTCCTGTGCAAGACCTACACAAGAACCAGCATGGATAGGAAAGAGGCTCCCACAGCTAGTGGAAGACCTGTTGGCACCTGATGGGAAGGAGAGTCTCTCTCCTTTGAGTACTATGGTGCTACAAGGGTGCTACAATGGTCCCACCTCATGCATATATGTAACACTAATTAATTGAACTCGGCGAATTATTAATAATAATTTTAAAAGAAGGATATGAGGGTGTAACTAAGGCTGGATGGGACGCACAAGAGGGAGTCATAAAGGGATAGTGGTAGCCATATATATATAATCATATTGTGTAAATATATGAACTTTAAAACAATTTATTTTTGGAAAAGTAAAAACAAAAGTACACTAGAAAACATTATCTCCATACTAACAACCAGTCTTGGTTTGTGCTAACTGCCATTGAAACACTGTAAATAACTCTTTGAGCTCTCTGTAACTTGTATTTTACTACCCAAATTTTATTTATTTATTTATTTATTTATTTATTTTTAATATCTCTAATTTAAAATTGGTTGAGACTTTGTGTTTAGCTATCCTGTTAAGTCGCACTCTGCTACTTTACACTTGAATAGTATACAGCACTTGCCTTTTAGTTTTTCTATTTTTAAAAGGTAGCATTATTCAGATGCAATCTATTTTTTTCTAACATTCCCACGATAGGAATGGTATTGGTTTTTATGTACACTTTATATAAAGGGACCGACTTTCTTCTTTTCCTCTTCTGTGGCCCCAGTACTTTCTATAAACTACAGGAAATAACTAGAAAGCCTATACTGGTTAATGAAAAGAAGGGTAGATGCCACAACATCAGTCAGAATTCTCTCACTCTATTTCGGTCCTTCTTAAACTCTGGGCAGTATGACTGTCTTTTTTTCTACATTTTCATTTATAAAATATGGATTCAGTCCTTCTCAAAACACACCATAGTGAGGACAAAGTTTACACCTCATGCCCAAATCACTTAGTTCATGGGATGATGTTTGCAGCGATTACTGAGATCCTACCAACTCTAGGCCAAGGTTAAGTGTAGAAGTTTTGTTCTATAATGTTTCCTCAGGTTTTCTGCATTCATTGCATGTAACACAGGTCAGGGCACCTACATAGTAGCATGGAGGTCAGCATAAAAATCTGGCTTTTCCAACCATTGGACTGAGCACAGGGACCCCAATGGCGG
This sequence comes from Rhabdomys pumilio, assembly GCA_030674055.1. Taxonomy (NCBI): domain Eukaryota; kingdom Metazoa; phylum Chordata; class Mammalia; order Rodentia; family Muridae; genus Rhabdomys; species Rhabdomys pumilio. Next base: position 46,442,761 of record JANHMN010000011.1, read on the forward strand.
AGTTAGAGAAAGAACTGAAGGAGCTGAAGCGGTTTGCAGCCCCATAGGAAGAACAACAAGCAGACCACCCTGCCCCAGATCTCCCAGGGACTAAACCACCAACCAAAGAGTACACATGGAGGGACCCATGGCTCCAGCTGTATATGTAGCAGAGGATGGCATTGTCAGGCATCAGTGGGAGGAGAGGCCCTTGGTCCTATGAAGACTCAATGCCCCAGTGTAGGGGAACGCCAGGGCCTTGAGGTGGGAGTAGGTGGATGGTTATGGGAACACCCTCATAGAAGCAGGAGGGGGGAATGGGATAGGGAGTTTGCAGAGGGGAAACCAGTAAGGGGATAACATTTGAAATGTAAATAAATAAAATATCCAATAAAAAAAAAAAGAATAAAAAAAAATCTGGCTTTCCTCTTAGTAAAGTAATAGTAAACAGTAAGGGCTTTATATTAATTGTGGAATATAATTTCCATTTGTTACCAGAACTAAAGGAGTAACACAACATTTGTTTCATATATTCTTAGATTGGTGGCTAGACAAGAAAATACACATATATGCACAATAAAAAGATTAAATTAAAATGAAAGTTACATAAATACTAACTTTCGATACTAGGTGTTGCGGTAAATCTCCAACCCCAATAAGCCAGTGCAAAACCATACAACTCAGTTATAATATAAGCTGCACGCCTAGATCGGGCATATCTACCTCTACACTAAACTATTCCCCAGCTATGACCCGTTGCTATTTGAGGCTTCTCCCGGCCATGTGGTTCTGCTCCATCTTCCTTCTACCTATCCCTCCTAGTCCTTCTTCTTCTGTTGTTTCCTACTCTTCCCCCACTCTCTAAAACCTCCAGCACCATCTTTCCCTTCCACTGCCCAATCATAGGCTCTAGCCTTTATCTGACCAGTTAAAATGGGGAGAAAGTCACAGGAAATAACCAGAGTGATCCACTCTTCCTCAAAGCAGCCCCTCTTGGGGAAACAGAGTTAACATCAGAATCCAAATAGCACCAGGGCAACCCACAACACTAGCTTTGCTCAGTAGCCAGATAAATTGAATTTTATTTGGTGACTGCTTTGTTTTTTGAGACAGGGTTTCTCTGGGTAGCTTTGGCTGTCCTGGACCTCTCTCTGTAGACAAGGCTGGCCTCAAACTCAGAGATCTTCCTGTCTCTGCTTTCTAAGTGTTAGGATTAAAGGTGTGCATTACCAATGAATTAAAATTTAAGAGAAATGAAACTTTTTTATTCATAGTAGGAGAATTAAAGAAAAGTAAATAAAAAGGCATGCCAAATAAGATGGAGAAAAACTTGGGACTTCCCTAGAAAGGACACTCGGGGTGGGAGGTGGGAGGTGGGAGGGGGAGTGCATTATATATCATTCCAGAAATGGTCTCAAAGATAGAATTAGGGAGGAACAAAGCACTAGTTGCTACCCACTAAAAAGAGAATCTTTGGTAGTTTCAAAGGTACCTGAGGGAAAAACATAACTATAGGACCGAAATCTCAAAATTGAGCCAGAGTGGAAATCCAACCATAATAAAGTAGTCTTTTTAAAACTGGTGGAAAATGATAAAAGAAGGTAGGAAACCTCACCTTGAGCACTGAGAAATTTATACTAAGTAGCAAAAAAGTTGTACAGATCTGACAGGTAGCAGAGAAAGAGAGAGAGAGAGAGAGAGAGAGAGAGAGAGAGAGAGAGAGAGAGAGAGAGAGAGAGAATTAAATTATCTGAAGTATTTCAGTACTTCTTAAGTACATAGTTAATATAAATTGCCATTATCTGATCAGCATAATACCATAAATGAAAGGCCTAGGGAGAAGAAAAGCAATAATGAAGAGAAAGTAGGAGGTCTGCTTTAGGCCAATAAGATTTCCTTAACTGAGGAAGAGTGGGAAAATTTTGTTTAATACTGACAACATCTTGATTCAAAGTCCTTGACATTTTAGTCTCTTGGCATCATAGAGGTATGAGATAATGGATAGACCAAAAAGCAAAGAGAAAGGAAAAGGAAGGCAGGGGGGCCAGGTTCACAAGTAGTCTAAAAACCAGCCTCAGTTATGTTTATTGATAGTAAAGCATCCAATGCCCTACTACTGCTCACAGAAATATGACAAAACAGGATGTTTATCGTGCCAACAAAGTGAAACTCTGTAGGACATAGGACAATTAAAAGCAAAAGTAAAAAGATGAAAAGGAATACAAACCAGATGAGGCACTCTCCAGCTGGAGAGAGAGCTCAGCAGCAGACTGTTCTTTCAAGGACCCAAGTTCAGTTCTCAGAAGTAGCTCACAATCTCCAGGAGATCGTATATCTTCCTTTGGCTTCTACAGGCTCTTAGACCCACATGTTCAAAACCAGACTCCATTAAAGGTAAATCTGTTTGTTTGTTTGTTTGTTTGTTTGTTTGTTTTTTAAAGAAGCTTTCACCAGATTCCAAAAACATACATTGTTTTCAAAAACATCTAAAAGAACTCATTTCTTGGTTATTATGTAAATGGTGTAAACATGGAACATAAGAGTGCTTTTATGATTTAATTTAGTAAGTTTAAAATGTCAGAGGAACAGCAGCAGCCCAGGTAACAAAGTGCAAAAGGTAGCTTAGCACAAGACTGAAAACAAAAAACAAGAACCTAACACTGGACTATGAAGCCTTGAGGGACAACAGCTGCAGTTGGGTTCTTCAGACAGTACATGCTGTGCTACTACACAGACTCCATGCTTACTCTAGCAAAAAGGAACAGAACTCCACAGAAGAAATATGTATTTTTAGTAGAAATATGTAGTAGAAGTACTATGCCCTACTTCTAATGCAGGAACCATCAATTAAGACCTATGGTGGTACCTATGATTGCAAACTGGTTTCATAAGATTTTTGAAAGGAAAAATGCAAACTACTTTCAGGATTTAAAAATGTTTAGGGATAAGAACTCTCTGCCCTCACCACTCTCCCCCCCCCCAAAAAAAAACAATACAAACCACTTGGTGAGGCTTTCTAGTAAGCTCTAGAAATGCACGTTCTAGAGGATCAAGAACTCAGTCAGCAGAAAGCCTGCTATATATAAGATCCCTAACACTCACCTGAAAGCTGGACACAACAGCATAAGGATGTTGGCCTAGTGCATGACAAATGCATTTCCAGAGCTCTTTACCCAGTCAGCCTGAGCTCCAGGGCAGTAAGATCTTGTTTCAAAAATTAAGGTAGAACTGTGCAAAACGATGCATGACTTAATGCGGCAGAGGCAGACAGATCTCTGAGTTCTGAAACCAGTCTGGTCTACAGAGAAAGTTCTAAGATAGACAGAGTAAATAGAGATCTTTAAAAAAAATTAAGTTGGAAAGAGATTGAGAAAGACATCTGAAGTTGACGTCTGACCCCCACGTGCATGTACATATACAAGCAATAAATAAATACTGTGTATTCAAATAATTGATAATAATGACTCATAAAGCTGAAAACAAACTTCATTTTTTATATGTTGTGATTTGGATATAAAGTGTCTCCAAAATCCTGTGTTAAAATCCTCATAAGTGGATTAATCCACTAATAGTTTCATAATCTAACAGCATTCTTGGAGGTGATCACATTTTTCAGAGGTGGAACCTAGATGGAGACATGCTGTTAATGTCTGTATTTGGTCACTGCCTCCTTCCACCTGTCCTGCTTCCTGTCTACCATGAATTGAGCAGCTTTTTCCCACCAATCTTGACTCATCTCAGACCCAAAGCAATACTGCCAGCCAACCATGGTCTAAAATCCCTGGTAAAAGGGAGACAAATCAATTGAACAAATTGACACATTATTAATCAGTAGATTAAATTTGATACATTTAAACATCTACACTAGGACTATTCAAATCAAAACCTAAAAGGTAATTTTAAACTTGAAAACTGATCAGAAAGCTTAAATATACATGTTTGGTTTTTCTTTCTTCCTTTTTCTTTTTCTTTTCCTCCCTTTTCCTTTATTTCTCTTCCACACAATAGTGGTTAGAATGTGAATGTACCTATAGGCTCAGATATTTAAATACTTAGTTGGTTGTGCTGTCTAAAGAGGTTTAGCAAAAGTATGGCCTTGCTGAAGGAAGAACACACCACTGCAGAAGGGCTTTGAGAGTCAAAAACCATGTGCCATGTCCAGTTAGTTTGTTTTCTACTCCTGCTTGCATCTCAAGATGTGCTCTCTCAGCCCCAATGCCGGCTTCTTGTTGCATGCCTCCCTGCCATGCAGCTATTAGCCAAAAGAAACTCTTCCATAAACAGCTTTTTTGAGTCATTGTGCTTTATCACAGCAACAGGTAAGTAATATACACATTGATGGACATTTGTAGTTTTCTTTTCTTGTGTGTGGTTTTTAATATCTACGACACTACTTTTACTCAACCAATTATGAATTTTAAATGTTTTAATATAATTAAATAATATCCCACATATAATACAGTTTTTATGTCTATGATAATAGCTAAAATGTACAATATGACTAGCCAGACATCACATACTAGCAACATAACTTGGCCAAGTCATCGGCTCTCTCAATCCTAGTTCCTTTATCTATGAAATGAAAATAATAGATACCATGAAGGGTAGCAAATCAAATGCATTACAACAGGCAAATAATTATCAAATCTCTGATCCATGATTAACAAGAGTAACAGTGAAAATAGGAGTAATATGTATACATATCTATAGTACAGATCTAATAAAATGGACTGGATATTTAAAACTGCTTTGAATGTGTCTTCTAAACTTTGTGTTCTGAAAACTTAACAGTCTGATGGTGATGGAACTGGAACTATTCCAAGATACTTAGGGCTATATAACATCACAAGGTTAGTGCAATCGTGATAGTAGTAGTAATATTATGGGGGAGGTGGGACGGAGGGAGACAGAGACAGACAGATAGACAGAGAGAGAGAGAGAGAGAGAGAGACAGACAGACAGACAATGAATCTAGATATGAATCTAGTATACATGTTCCCTTGCTCTTGACATGTTTTCTGCCATGTTCTGATTCAGTAATAGGCCCTAACCAGATGCTGGAGCGTCTAGCCTTGTAACTGCTAGCTTCTAGAACTATAAAAAACTTTTATCCTTATAAATCACTCAAGTCTGTGATATTGTATTTTAGCAACAGAAAATATATTAAGATAATATTAAGCTTTCATTACTGTATTTTTTAAATCATTGCCCATGCCAATCAATACAGGAACATTAAATAGAGAGTATTTAGAATATTTAATATTTAGAGTAGCGAAAATACCCTGATAATATCTTCAGTAGTAGAAATATATATTACTAAGTAGAGTATACATGGATGGGGATAGTGTTGATCAGCAATTTCCTCATAATTGAAAGATTCTTTACTAGACTGAGGAAGTAAACAAAGCAAAGGTTGACAGAGCTGAAGCTTACAAGATTCACAAGTCTACACAGACAGTTAACTTCTACATAGAAAGACTCTTAATGGCTGAACTGACTTCAAGTTGTTCAGGAATCTCCAAGGATGCAGCCTTCATGTATTGTCACGGCTGGGGGATTACGGGCTCAGGAATGAGTCATCCATATTACTCCAAGTAACCCCTTATTCATACTTACTAAATGACCTTAATAAACTCATTCTTCACCTTAATAAACTCTGCTCAGCAAATTTGCCTTTAATAGAATTGTTACTTTGGTTTGTCCCTGGTTCCCTATCTAATGTGAACATTTTCATGTCTTTGGGGGAAAGATGACACAATAAATAACGTATATAGACTACCACAGAAAGCAGAAAACAAGCCTGTACCCTTTTTTCTGAAAGTTTATTAGGTGATCAACTATAGAGTCTGCCTCCCAATACTGAATGGGGGAGTTCTGTCCTCCATGCCTTTATTGGGGCAGAGGAACACTGATAATGAAAGGTATAAACTAGTACGTACTCAATACACAGTATCAGTAAACTCAGATGATCCTCTGTATTCCAATCCAATCTACCTGATCAAGCAGCTGCCAATCTATAGACCTCTGTTCTTCTTTATCTCCAGCCACGCCCATATGCTCTCAACAAATCAAGTTTTCTGCCTTTGGTGATCACTTTGTCTTCCTGAAATTTATCTGTTCCTCGATTTTCTCCAATAATTAACTCTTTTCAGACCTCATTTAAAGAATCATTCTTTTGGGGCTGGAGAGGGCTCAGTGGTTAAGAGAAATGACTGCTCTTCCAGAGGTCCTGAGTTCAATTCCTAGCAACCATCTGCAATGGAATCTGATGCCCTCTTCTGGTGTGTCTGAAGACAGCTACAGTGTGCTCATAAAATAAATAAATAATTCCTAAAAAAAAAAAAAAAGAAAAAGAATTATTCTTTCTTAGTTGGCCAATTGATTTTGGAGTTCCTCCAGTTTCAGTTTTTATTTTTTTTCTTATTCCCTTTTCTTAACCTAGTCTGTATTTTCTCCCTATATGAATTTATATCTCACATCAAATACCATCCATATAGCTACAAAAACCAGAACTTCCTTGCCAAGCTGTGATTTATAGAAGTCCAGCTATCTTTGAACTCAACTCAAATGGGGCAAAATATCTTAAATTTCATTTTCAGATTAAATCAAAGAACTTCAGCAAAGACGTTGTATAAGCATCTAAAAACAGTCATGGCTATTAGCCCCCTTTATAGAATTGTATGCCCTCTCCTCACAGAGCCTTTATAGACAAGTACCAACATTAGCATCAACAGTCTGTCTACTGCATAGATTTTCTATTCTTTTCTGATTCACAGCTAGTTCCCAATGTATTAATCAATGTATTCAACTTTCCAATCGTATACAACACATTCTACAGATCAATCTTTTTTCATATCATGTTGACACTTCTTACTCCTTCACTATCTCCTAAGTCCCTTATCATTGCATATTAATACACACCTGAATGGTATTCAGTAAATTAAATTATTTTGGTTACTAGTTTACTATATGGTAATTTCACTAGATTTTGTTTTTCTTTTATAGTACTAGGAATTGATCAGCAGCTCTCTACAACTAATTTCTCTCCAGCCTTTTTTTCTTTCTCACTTTTTATTTCCAAACAACTTCTCAATAAGTTGCCTGGGGCTGGCTTTCAACTCCTTCTATAATGTAGATAGGCTTTGAACTTGCAATCTGTCTACTTCAGTCACTAGTACCTGTATCACCAGACCCAGCTATACAATACAGATTTCTTAAAATTGATTTAAAGTATACATATTCATACATACACATATACATACATATATATATATGCGTACATATATGTATGACTATGTATACTTTATATTCTTAATGATTATGGGTATGTGCTACAAATATTCTAGGTCAGAGCTATATCACAACACTTGCAAGCCCGGCCTGAGATGCTTTTCAAAACAAGGTAACTAGTGATTATTTAGAAAGCAATGATAAGTATATTAAAGATTTTGTGTCAATAAATTACTTACGCTTAAGATTTTACTGGTAAATGTAAAATAATAGCTTTACTAATTCAATTAATTAAATTATGTCTTCTCCACACCAAAGTGAGAGCATTTCACTTATCTTTGCAGATAAAAATTCATTATGCAAAATGACTGAACTTGAAAAGAATCTAAGCAAGAAAATAAAATACATTTATCCTGTATTTTTCCTTTATTAAAAAAAAAAAACAGTTTTTAATACTTGGGGCATGGTGATGCACAAATTTAATTCCAGCATTCAGGAGGCAGAGGCAGGCAGATCTCTGAATTCAAGGCCAGCATCTACAGAACAAGTTCTAGGACAGCCAAGGAAGGACACACACACACACACACAAAGCCTTTCTGGAAAAATCCATAACAAATTTTCCAATATATTTTAAACTTTAATAAAAAAAACCCAAGAAAATAATCAGGATAAAGGAATAATAAAATTCATCCATAAACATACAACTAAGAGATGCTA
>JANHMN010000011.1:46450696-46484369 GCA_030674055.1 Rhabdomys pumilio
AAAGGAATAATAAAATTCATCCATAAACATACAACTAAGAGATGCTATACTTGTCTTCTGTCTGCCTATGAGGATTCAAAATCAAACTTCTATATGCACTAAGAAAAGTAGACAACTGCCTACAGGTTATGAATAAGGAGTATGGGAAGCAAATGGATTTGGGGCTTAGATCTAGGTCTTATCCGTCTTACTAGGTATATGCAATGTTCTAAAATCTGGGAAGTGGAGGGACCACTAAATTGGACTGAGTGTGGTAGTGTGAGTCTTTAGCTCTAGCACTCAAAAGGCAGAGGCAACAAAATCTCTGAGTTCAAAACACAACCTGGTCTACATAGTTTAAGACCAACTAAAACTATTGAGACCATGTCTCAGAAAGGAAGGAAGGAAGGAAGGAAGGAAGGAAGGAAGGAAGGAAGGAAGGAAGGAAGGAAGGAGAAAGGAGGGAGGGAGGGAGGGAGGGAGGGAGGGAGGGAGGCAGGGAAAAACGGAGGGAAGGTGGGTCGGTCCTAAACAAAAATACTTCTACCTGGTCTTTTTTTTTTGTTTTTTTCGAGACAGGGTTTCTCTGTGTAGCCCTGGCTGTCCTGGAACTCACTCTGTAGACCAGGCTGGCCTTGAACTCAGAAATTCGCCTGCCTCTGCCTCCCAAGTGCTGGGATTAAAGGCGTGCACCACCACCACCACCACCACCACCACCACCACCACCACCACCACCACCACCACCACCACCACCGGGCACTTCTACCTGGTCTTAAGCATCTTGGATAATCAACCTGCTTAAACAGTTTCGAATATGAATAAACATTCTTGGGGGAGGGGGCATAGATTTTGTTACATGTAAAGATTTTCATGCCATTTGTCACTGAAGGTGTTCTAATAATTTGCTGTTATCACTAGCAACAGCTAGCCTTCAACTATGAAAGCCAACCTAAAAAAGTATTAAAGAACAACATGTAGACTAATTGACTTTGTTTTCCCTGGTTACTAATAAACAAATAACTAGCCTTCCATGAATTTCACCCTTCATGAATACTGCAAGTGTCTCTAATATTCAAGTTTTTGAAAACCATTTTTTAAAGACCACATTTTAAAAACCATTAAAAGGAATGTATGAAGTAAAGTGATGTAATGAATTGACTTTTAGCTCTGAACATCAACAATACAATAGACCAAGGACTTGGCAAAAGTAAGTACATCAGTGCAAATTACTGTCAATACTCCCCTTTATCTTTTATATTTATTCTTTTTGATATTGTTGTTTGTTTTTTTGAGACAGGGTTTCTCTGTGTAGACCTGGATGTTCTGGAACTCAGAAATTATGACTGCCTCTGTCTCCCTCCTGAGTGTTGAGAGTGCTAAGCCTTATTTTTATTTTTTTACTGAGCTAATTTTCAACATTTATTAAATGTAGCCGAATAAACACAAATTTACTTCTGTTCTCACTTGCCAACTTAACTAAAATAAGTTAAAATGTTTTAAAAGACCTAAAGACACAGACAGACAGACAGACAGACAGACAGACAGACACACACACACACACACACACACACACACACACACACACACATTTAGGTAGCTAGGAAGTAGCTGGAGGAAGTTGCTCCTAGCTTGAGACCTGAGAAGCTAAAATGGAAAACATTAGTGGAAGAGTTCAGGAACAAGCCAGTTGTTAATCCCGGGAGGGCTTCAATTGGAGGAATGTGAAGCACTACATATTTGTAAACATGGAAGTGAAAGGAGTGTCAAAATTTACAAAAAGGGGACGTGGGGGGGATAAATATCTACCCCCAGATCTCCTTCCCAGGCAAAAATAGAACCTAACCCTTAATTGTTTCTCTGGAGAGAAATGCAAGAAAGAGACTCAAAAGCAATGGAGAAACCCACAAGAATGGGTATATACAAGAGTTCAAACTGGAACACTCAGTAACAAGAGAAGGCTCTATGAACCAACTGATCCCACCTAAAATTAAGTGTGTGTGTGTGTGTGTGAGTTGCAAGTGACTAGCTCTGAAAAAAAAAGGGGGAGGGGAGAAAATATGTTTTCCTAAAAAGTTACCCCCCACACACACCTGTCAAATACAAAGCTAGGTTGCGTCTATAGCTCAACACCCAAACTTGTTTTCTTCCTTCCTTACTTAATAAAATCTTAAGAATGAATTCATCATTTTTAAAAGTTCTAACAGTCTATGTGGATGAGGATGCCTAAATAAGCTGGAAGAAGCCAGTGAACAGGATTTAGGGCAAGATAGTTTTCAATTACCCACAGAAATACCACGTTGCCACATAAAAGTCACATGCAATAGCTGGAATCCCAGCATGTATACTGACATATTAGACAAACTAGAAGGATGGTTTAGAAAGAAAAGCAACTGTACATAACTGTACTAACGAGACCACAGTGCTATCCCTCCACCTCCAAATCAAGATATTTTACATGAGCAATAAATAACTACATTGGTTAAGCCACTTAAATCATGTCTGAACTTGCAGGGAGAAGAAACTCCTCATGTTTAGACCTTCTATATGACTTTTAAAAATATATGCACTGATTAAAGGTAAGTTAAAAGATATGCCGATTAATAGCAATAATTAGTAATAAAAAATAATACATTACACACCCTCAGAAACCCTTCATGGAAGTACAAGTATTGTATAAATTTTATACCAAGACCAACATATCAAGATTCTTTTCTATGATAATTAATTTGAATTTCTTTGAAGAGACATTAAATATGTATTTTGTAAAAAAAAAAAAAAAATGAGGCAAACCCTTTTTACGTTATGACCATATTTTAGGTGTTTTGCATAGACAATTGCTGTTAAAACTTACTGAAGAATTATTAGGTACCTTTTGCTCAGAACAACAAAAAACTAGCTAGCTACAAAGTAAAAATTAAAAGTATAGCAGACTTTCTCACCCAGGTACCACTGATGTGTTAGACCAGGTTAACTGTTGGTCTGTCCTACACTATCCCTTGAGGGTGGTCAGCATTTCTAGCCCCACCCACTAACTGCTAGTTAGGAAAATCTAAGACTGTAGAATGCCATGCGGAGGTGACAAAATTTCTGAAAACCTAGACAGCAAATGTAGTTGCTTCACACATCAGAAGCATCAAGATATGACAATATTACAGACTAAAATTTAAAGATGATACTATTTTAACACATTTTCTGAAGTTCATTATGGGATATAAACTAGTAGCTCCAAAGATTAGATTATCTCTAATGCTCCTCCTAAACCCACAGAGGATTTACATCACAGAAATAGTAATAGCTTCTGTCTGTTTAAACCTCTCTATGTGTTAAGGACTTTCTGTTCATTATGTCCATTCTCTCATTTTATAGCTTGTCATCAGCCTAGGGTGGCTATTAAGCCCACCATAGTACAAAATAATTTTATAGTCTACTTATCAGACTATTAATAAGACTAATAACCTATCAGATTATTTCCATCTCATTATCGTTTGATACTAAAATTTGCTTAGTTTACTATATGTGACCAAACTCAAAATACTACAGCTTTAAGAATTAAATGTTTCCTGCACCTAACAACTCAAGAGAGATAACAATAATGTTTCTTGAAATAATTTTTACTACTATGGCATAATAAAGTATACTTTTTAAACTTTTTTAAGTGGGGATTTTGTGTGTGTGTGTGTGTGTGTGTGTTGTTTTGAGACAGAATCTTTCAACACAGTCCTGAATATCACTATGTAGTCCGTGGTCTCTACTCTAACTCACAGAGATCTACCTGGCTCTGACTCCTGAGTGTTGGGATTAAAGGCTGCACCATCAGCCTTGCCTCCTTTTCCAACTGTATCTGTGCTTCCTTGAGTACTTCAGGAATGTTGCCCTCTGCCTATCATTACCTTTCCATCCCTCTATCCCATCTACACCACGAAGTTCCATGTCCGTGTTTTGTGTGATCATTTCAATTTGCCTTTCAGGAGAAATTGAAGTCTGAAATCAAATCCCATCTTGTTCTTCTTTTGGAATCGAAAAAAAGTGAACTTGTTTTGGCTTCAAATTCTTCTTTGAAACTTGTTATCTGAAACTTAAGAATTAACAAGTTCTTAGTAAACGTTGCTTTCATATCAAAGCAAATTGAGTGTGGGTTAAGGCGCACCCTACTGAAGCATTTCTTGAGCAGATAACTAATATAACCCAAAAGAAGAGGAAATTACAGACAATTAGTCCACAGAGCCTTTGTTTAGTTTTCCTTCAAAGAATTGCTCATTTCTTTCTCCTGCAACCACACTACTAACCAAGAAATTTTGATTCATATTTCTCCCAAAAAACAAAGAGATAAACTGTAGATTTTCTTCTCAATATTACAAGCTGTATACATAGTTTGTATAGTTAGCCTTCTGTCACTTAGATTATCTATTTTACATCATTATTTTATTAATTAAATATTAAATTATCTATTTTGAAATTACTCATGATCAAATAATTTGTTAATTAGTAAAAGTTATTTAATATTACTAGTAGTAAATAATAGAATCCTAATTGTTTAAAAAATTGATCTTTGGAAATTCAGTTATATATAAGCCAGTTTTTCTTACTGGCAAATCAAACAATTAACAAACTTCTATTTTATTAAGCAGTAGATGAATGTAACTTATTATATGTCATTCTTCCATTCCATTTAAAATATGTAAGAGATAATATATATAAATCACAAAATAGAACCAGAACAGAAACTCAGAAAGAGTCTATTACTGATCTCTTAAGATAGAGGATGAAGTTCCAGAAAAAAATGGTCATATCAATATATGTCAATATAATCAATACTCATAATTTAGCTATGTAAAATAAAAGTTCATTGCATTTTTCCTGGTCAGTTTTATTCTTGGCTCTTCATAACTTAAAATTTTATAAAATAGTTAATTTAATTTGTTCTTAAAACATTTTAAAGTCAATTATCAGAATCTGATTTTGTTTTTTGACTCAGGGTCTCATTATGTAGTCCAGGTAATCCCTGAATTCGTATTCCTGGTGCCCCACCCCCAGGTGCTGTCATAGTTTTCCATAAGCTAAATGTGCTAATTTTTTTTCTTAAAAAAATTAACTTCAAGAAGAAATTTAAGAGTAGGTAAAGGTTCTCAAAAAAAAAAAAAAATGCTCTAGCACTCAAAATTTTCAACAACGAGGAGTCATTTGAGCAAGTATATTAACACCACCGGGCTGGGGTGTGGAGTTCAACGGGATATCTAGCCTTGGTTTCAATGTCCAGATAGGGTGCATGCACATTCGAACACGAACACACACAGGCTGGGGGTGGAGGGCTGCTGGGCAAGGCAGAAAAACAGAGAACTAAGTTGTACTTTTAAAAGACATATATCCTGAAACAATAAAATGTTTCAAAATATATTTAAAATATCAAATGCATACTAATTTTTCTAAGTTTGAAGTTTCTAGGTTCACAGTCTACAAGTGTAAGGATTGCTAGACCTTAATCATGTAATTAGAAGACAAACACCCTCAAAATCAAGATACTGAGCTTCAGTGAACATCAACTGTCAAGATGAAACACGTTTTCAGGAAAGTCACTAAAGAGAAAATGGTAAGATGTCTAGACCCGGACTGTTTCGACCCTCAAACCAATTTATTTATGACACTGGCAGAAATTTTAAATTTAATCACTAGTAACTTATCCAAAAATATCAACTTGTCCTTCTTTCCTTAAATGCTTGGCAGGGCATAAAATGAAATGTCAACAAATTTAATGCCCACTCAGTGTTCGCTTTATTGTGCACCTGTGACCAGAATGAAATTAACGGCTAACTCATCCAAACCTTTTACGTATTTACCCAGCTAGCAACTATCCCAATCCAAAAAAGTAACTGAGGCACAGATGTTAAGTAACAGGTTAACAGCTAAGAAACCATAGAGCCAGGCCTTGAACACTTTGTACACATTAAGAAACATTTTTTAAAAAACATTTTTTAAACATATGAAAAAAAAAAGTATCTTTTTTTTAAAGAAGCAAGAGTTGGGAATGCAAAAAGCTTGTATTACAAATGTATGCAGATGAGAATGCAGATTATCCAAACTTTATCCCTAAACCCGTAGGTTGTTTCTATATTTGCTTAAGTTAAATAAAAACTACATTCAATCCTAAAAGCAGTCAGCAGAATAAAGGAAATAAATAATTTGCTGTCACTTTTCCTGATACTGAGTTTAACAGACTAACCAAAAACGTGTAATTTAAACGCTGGGGGAGGGCTGGTGTAACCAGGGAAATAGTTTCAGGAAAACGACTTTCTGTATGTGCAGTCAATTAGGAAACAGTGTGTTTGTCAGAGAAGAGGGTCAAAAAAGGGAAAGATGACAATCACTCCAATAACGTCCCACACGGAAAACACCCCCCCCAACACACACACAGACACACACACACACACACACACACACACACACCTGGTGGGGTTGGGGGGGGGGGGAGTAGCTAACGGTGGGTCAGTGCCAAAGCCAACGGAAGAACTGGTCCAGAGGGACCTAGTAAGGGAATGACAGGAGACTCTAGTAGAGAGGGAGGGGTGGCGATGACAGGAGGACAGGCAATGGGTGTTAGCATGCTTGGCGTCTCTGAAAAAAGAGAATGCGGGGGAACTGGGTCTTAGAGAAAGACAGAAAAGCTCAGTAGAAGTGAGAGGGACCGGGTAGTGAACGTGATAAAGGCGGGACCTTCGAGCACGACGAGGGTCTGCATAAGGCACAGGCATGTCAAGACGAGGTTCCTTCCAGTTGACCGTCCAGCTCCCACTCCCCCCACCACGACAAACTCACTTTCTCCTCACCTCGAAGTCCGCAAGTCACCCCCAACCCACTCCCCGTCCCCACCGCCAAGCTTGGAGAGGTGCAAAGAGGGGACTGGGTCTTCCCAGACTCCCTCTCTGTCCCGCTGGAGGATCCGTCCCGGACACAGCCCAGATACCTGGGCCAGCAGGCCAGCAGCCACGCAGAGGCCCAGGAGCCCGGTGACAAGTCGGAGCGGCCGACGGGCGCCTCACCTGACAGAAGCGTCGGCAGTAATCCCGGCTGCTGATCCCGACGCCGCCGCCACAGCCGCTGCTGCCGGCTCCCCCTCTGCCGTCGCCCGCAGTTATGAGCCCCACTGGGCCCGGGGGGGACTCCACAATGGCCACGAGCTCTTCTCCGAGGCGTTCGGCCTCTTGATCGCTCTCTTCCTCCGCCATGAGGCTCTCGCCGCCCAGCGCGTACCCAGCCCCTGCGCCGCCGCCGCTGCCGCCGCCGCTGCCTCAGCTAACCTCCTCCTCCTCTTCTAGTTCCCTCCTCCTTTCCCTCCGCCCCAGCCGGACAGGGCCACTCGACTGGGCGCTACTTCCGGCTCCGCCCACCCACGCCCCCAGTTTTCACTGGAGAAAGGAAACCGCCAATCATAGACATGCCCGCCCTACACTCCTATTGGTTCAATAAACCGTCTGTTTGACAGCCCTGCCATCTGTTGGTCATCACTACTCGGCGGTTGCTGAGGACCGCCTACGAGCTCTGCCATAGGGCGCGCCGGAGGACGGGGCGCGGCGGGGGACACGGCAGCCGCGGCGGGGTTCGCTCGGGCGGCGGCGGCGGCGGCGGTAGCGGCGGTTCCGGCGGTAGCGGCAGGAGCGGCAGGAGCAGCAGCCGCAACGGGATCTCGTTCATCCCGTTGCTCTGCCTATTCTTCCTCCTCTTTTCGTTCCCGGTGAGGGCTCATGCACTTCCCCTTAACGGCGGCCCGCTTCTACGGTACCGAAGAGCTGGGAAAGCGGAAGGTGGGCTTGGCCGTTGGTGCGGGCGGCGGGCCGGGGCCTTCGGGCCGGGTGAGGGAGCCGGGGGCGGGGCCGGCGGCCGGAGGAGGAGGAAGGAGACGGGAAGCCTGACAGCGACGGCTTCGGCCGGCGCCCGCCGCCCCCTCCCCAGGGACAGCCACGGAGTCGGCTGGGCGGCCGACTTCTCGGGCCCTCCGAGGGCAGCTAGGACGCAGCCCCGGGCCCGCAGGCGGGGTCGCTGCGCCGGGGCGCCACCTCGGCCGGCGCGGCGGGAGGAGGCTGTCTAGACGTCGGGCGGCCCGCGCCCTCCTTCCCCGCCCCCACCGGAGCCTCGGGCCTATGGAGCGCGCGGGCCGCGGGGCACCCGCCCCGGGCGTGCGAGCCGAACAGGCTTGAGCTTAGGGATCGCGCACGGAAGGCAGAGACACCTGTGTACTGAGCGGCTGGAGACGCTCTGCCGCGGGCCTGCGCTCGGCCTTTCCCGCCCCTCCACCATCTTTTCCTCTCTGTTTGTTTTTGTGTTTTACAGTAAAGGCATGACTTCCCGGCGCCGCAGGGAAAATAGGGTGCAAGCCCAGAAACTGTTTCCCCACCACCACCTGTTGAAAAACTGAGTTCGGAAGGCGTCTCGGGGTCTAAACAAACTCATCGCTAGGATTGGATGCGTCTGTAGTTTTGCCTCGGAAAATCGTCTCTACTTAATATCAAGGAAAACCAAACAAAAAAACAACCGGAAATTAAGTCGGTAAATATTTCAAGTGGAAAACTCAAGAGTTTAGTTTTGCTCTAGTGAATGGCTGCTTCGCTTTTGTTAGCTAGCTCTCGGCGCTTTAACTTTTAACTTCCTCATTTGTTTAAAGTATTTTTGACTTCTGAATGTACTTGTACACGTAACTAACATCATCTCTTTGCTACCAGGTGGTTATTTGCATCAACAGTGTCAAGAACAGAGATTTCAAGTTAAAAGAGCAGAAAAAGTTCAGGCTTGACATTAGCACAAGAATTGCAGATTCATTTTCTATAAGTTTGCAATCAAAGAAAAATTTTAACTGCACCCTCAGTTTTTCATCAGTTTTGTTTCTAGATATAGAGTACTTATTGAAATTGCATATGTTTGCAGTGATAATTTTCTAAGTATTAGGTGGGATTCATCATGGTGTTCATCTTTCCTGCTGTGAAAAAAACCTATGCCCTAACACAATATCTCACAAGTAACACTTGTGTGCCAAAGATATAATCGGGCGGAAATCCACAAAAATTAAGCATGTGAGATTCTAGATGTTTTGTGCCTTAGAGAATTTTTATGAATTGCTAAGTCCTACTTTGGGTCCATAGATTTGCTCAACATACTGACAAAAGTTGAAAGAATCTTGGTGTTGCTCAGCAGGTAGACTACTGCAGCGGGATACTCCATGCTTTGTCGTTTGGCCTAGAAAAACTAACTCTTCAGAACATATTTGGAAGTATTTTTTTAACATGTTTATAACAAAACGTATCTGATGTCTTGATTATTATGAGATGTTAACTCACAGACATAGTTCCAGGAGAGTAAGTCTTGCTAATCATTTGTTATCAAACTGTATTTATTATCTTGGGTTTCCAGTACTTGTAATTTTATAAAGCTGATAGTCCATTGATAATTTTCAGAAGTTTGTAGGACTAGTGAGATAACTCAGAGTAAAGGCACTTGCTGCCTGCCTGACAACCCTGAGTTAGTCCATGAAACCACATGTTGGAAAGGGAGGTCCCTCTGGCTGTTCTCAGCTCCAAACAGGTGCTCCCGCATTTATACATGCATAAATGTAAAAAGTAAAAAGCAGCCAGTTATAGTGTCACATGTCTGTGATCCCAGCCACTCAGGACACTAAAACAAGGATTTCACATTGAAAGCCCTGCTGGACAACAGAGTTGGTTTGGTGTTTTGAGTTTTGATTCTAGGCTAAATTTAATTCTAAGCTGCTTCTAAATTAACGTGGTTTTGATAAATCGTTATGGGGGGGAGTTGATTATTTGAATTTGGCTTTTCTTTTTCCTGTTTTGTGTTTCATTTTTGTTTTAATTTTGTTTTGGTTTTTTTGTTTGGTTTTGGTTTTGCATTGCTGAGGTCAAACCCAGAATTTACTTCAGGCTAGGCAGTTGTTTTGCCACTAGTGCTAGTAGACACCCAGCTGCTCATTTACTTTTTATAAACATCAAGTTTTGATTGGCCAGCACATATTGGGCACTATGTAAAGGGAAATAAAAATTAGGAGAAATTCAATGGAAACAGGAAACCACATACCGGCTTCTCCTGATTATCACCTTTTAAAAACTTAAGAGATATACATGTATAAAAAAATACATTTTTCCAGGCATGGTGCCATACAATTTCAGTCTCAGGATTCAGGAGGTGGCAAAAATAGGTCTCTGTCTACATAGTGAGACACTGTTTTTGTTTGGTTTGTTTTCTAGACTGGGTTTCTCTGTGTAGCCCTGGCTGTTCTGGAACTCATTCCATAAAACAGGCCTACCTCTGCCTCCCCGAGTGCTGCGATTAAAGGCATGCACCACCAGGCATTGAGATCCTGTCTTAAATAAGTAGTACTTATTGTCAGCTATATGTAGGCCTTAAGTTGTAATGTCATTGTAAATAATTACACTTGCTTTATGATTGTTTTTAGTGTTTACTTGTTTTTCTCTTTGGAAAATAAGGTTTGCTACCAAATTTGTACACAGTTGAGTTCTCAAAATCACTTTCCCAGCAAGAAGCTCTTTACTTTGAACACACTTCTAACTTGGGCAAGATTAGTATTTTTAGTACCCTGAATCTTTGCTGTGATTGTGATTTTCTATAAAATAGACACATTTAGAATATTTTAATATGAGTCTATTTGTCATAAAAGCCAAGGTATTGAGAACTTGGATTAATAGGTCATGTGCTTCCTGTGCAAGTATGTGGACTTCAGGTCAGATTCCCAGCATCCATGTAAAAGGTGATCCCAGCAGTATGTATCTACAATCCCAGTTCTGGGTTCAGTTAGAGAAACTACTCAAAAGACAATAAGGTGTACACATGGACATATACCACATACACACAAATGTCAAGGAACCTAGCTATGTGCTGCTAATTTGCTCTAGTTTTGTTTTCCTTGAATATTTCAGATAAGATTTAGAAGACCTATGACCTACAAATTGAACTAAGAATATTTGGGGGATACTGAGGATCACTGAGTTAAGTTAGGTGTGGTTTTGTTTTTTGTTTTGTTTATCTTTACCCTTAACAAAAGCACTCATAACCCTATCTTTTATTTTAATCACTTCTAGAGTGAACTACTATAATACTAACATCTTTGTCTTGTCTTAAAAGAGCTGTATTCAGAGAGAAAATGGAACGATTTGTTGTCACAGCACCACCTGCTCGCAATCGTTCTAAGACTGCTTTGTATGTAACCCCTCTGGATCGAGTCACTGAGTTTGGAGGTGAACTTCATGAAGACGGAGGAAAACTCTTCTGCACTTCTTGCAATGTGGTGCTGAATCATGTTCGAAAGTCTGCCATTAGTGACCACCTCAAGTCAAAGACTCATACAAAGAGGAAGGCAGAATTTGAAGAGCAAAATGTGAGAAAGAAGCAGAGGCCCCTGACTGCATCTCTTCAGTGCAACAGTACTGCGCAGACAGAGAAAGTCAGTGTTATCCAGGACTTTGTGAAAATGTGCCTGGAAGCCAACATCCCCCTGGAGAAGGCTGATCATCCAGCGGTCCGAGCATTCCTGTCTCGACATGTGAAGAATGGAGGATCCATACCTAAGTCAGACCAGCTGAGGAGAGCATATCTGCCTGATGGATATGAGAATGAAAATCAGCTTCTCAACTCACAAGATTGTTGACAAGGCAGTTATGACCATTGTGATCAAGATAAATAATGTGGAGTATTAAAGTTAATGTGTTGATTGTGTGGTTCATTTTTATATTTATTTCTTTTTAAATCATGTGATGCAGAATAGTTTTGCAATGTGTATATAGTTACAGGCAAAAGACAGAAACCTCACTGCAAAACTTGCTAATTTTAGTCACCGATGGTATAAAGTAAAACTTAGCTATAGAGTGTATTAGGCGATCTGAAACCTGGTGGTTATCTTTAAAACTGACAGATGTTCTCCTGAAATGTTTGTGCATGGAAGAACTTCCCTGCATTGTAGCCCTGTTGCCATGTATGATTTTTTCCTTGGGAGGTTACATAATTATTTGGATTGAGAACTAGCCTAGAAGACTGAAGCTGCTGCCAGGCTATACCTCTCCCAGGACCTTAAGGAAGTTCAAATTCTTTTCAAAATAGAGTAGAAGACTGGAAATGTTCTTTGAGCTTGAGATCTCTGGGAGAAATGACTGTTCAGGTTACATTCTACTCGTATGTGAAATAATTGCCTAACCATCCTCACAGTCTCCTTTTCTGTTTTTAAAGACATGTATTTAGTAGCAGCTTTGAGTGACCAAAAGACTAAAATCTCTCTTAATGTCTTTGCCAAAAGCCATGAGGGTTTTGCAGTGATAAGATTTTAGTCTTGAACTATGAACAAAAATTTTCAAACCATAGTTTTCATGTTAAAAATACCATCCTGGATTTGCAAACTTTTTTATGTCTTGGTATTAAGACTACAGGACTGATCTTTTAATTTAAATACACTGTGGTTCCATTTTCTCTTTTTACAGGGAATTAGTTACTTTTTGGCTGATAACAAATAAGAAAATTGCTTTCTATACATTAATTTTTCCATAAGATTTTCTAAGAGTTTATTTAGGTAAATAGACTAGAAAGGAGTTTTAGTTTTACTTTTACTGCTTTGCCTCTGGTGATGCAGATTTTAAAACTTGGATGCTAAACAATCCAGAAAACCAAGAATTTTATATAGCAAAAATAACGCAGGATGCCGAGTCAAATAATCAGTTCTGTTAAAGGTCAAGCATGGTTAGGTTCTCTGAGCTTCACTGTTCTGTAAGCTTACTAGAAGTAATTTAGCTCAATAAGTCCTCTTCATGAGATCCGAATTATATTTTTTAAAAGTTTAGTAACTGAAGACTTAGATTAGAGCTTTAATATTAAAAAAAAAAAATCAAATAGTTGAAAACATTGAAGTTATATTTCTATTTTAAATCAGTGGCAGGATGCCCTGAGTGACTTGGAGTTATCTTTGAGGTCATTGTGCTGCAAATTTCAATTAAACAAAAAGCCAAAGTTAATAGAAAAAGTAATTTGTGGGGTTTGTGTTTTGATTTTTTTTTTTTTAACCCCGTCTTTTTACATAGCCCTGACTGTCCTGGAGCTCACTGGAGGCTAGCCTCAAGACCCACCTGCCTCTTTCCCTTCTGAGTGCTGGGATTAATGGCGTGTACTATCTCACCCAGCAATAATTTGTGTCTTTAAGAACAGCTTGTCTAGTGGGTTTTACAGATTTAACATTCCCAAGTCAGGTTGTCAAAGTGACCACTTGCTTTGTTTTTATTTTAAAAGCCTGCTATGGAAGAAAAAAAAAATCAGTTCTCAAAAATTGCAGTTTTTATTTTCTCATGTTTGGTTATATTCATGTAGCACATAAATGCCTAGACTAGTGGTTTACTAACTGCAGTTGGTAAAACATAAGAGACCAGCAGCAAAGTAAACAGTGCTTGCTTCCACTTCCTTAAGGAATTTGCAGGCAACCATGTTTAAATTGCCTAAGATGGTAGGAAATCTAAGCAACTAAAATAATTGAGTTTTGTACCACTATTTTCAGAAGGAAAACAATCACTTAATTTTTCAGAATTCCATGTGATCTGGACTATTCCCTATTGTCTGGGACTGTGCACTGTCAGTAAGCGTGGCAGAAAAGCTTCTAGTAGTCCAGTAACATACTTGACGTTGCACTAGGAAAATAATTCACCTTTGCCTTTCTTACAGTTATTACTGATTTCACAGTTACTTAGGTCCTATAGAACTGTTTTTCCAGGCTTGCAACTATTCTTCCATTTTTGAATCTCTAGGGGCATAGTTCATTCTGTTAGGGTTGTATCATGTCCTTAGAATGAGGTTTCCATTCCCTTGAGGGAAAGTTAGTATTAATGTTTCCTCACCGATTATGAACATTTGTTTCTTGGAACTGGTTAAATTTGTCTCATAAATAATAACAGTGGTTATAGTAGCCTGCGCAAACCAGTAAAGATTTGCAAAACCATGATTGGCATGTTAGATAACAAATGAGAGTGTCTACGGCGTGTGCTACGTGAGAGAGGCAAAGTGAATTTATGTACAGAAGCTTTCAATCTTATATAGTGTTAGTATGACGCTGTACTATTGGGCCAATAGCAGCTCTTTTTTATTAGTTGGATGCATTATCACAAGCTTTGTAATGTTTCATTTATAAACTGCCTTCAGCACATGCTTTCCTGTTAATGTTTTCTCGGAGTATCATAGTATGTCTTCCAGACCCTCACTGTAGCCTTACAGTTGATAGGTCTAGCTTGTTGAATTTTCTGTTGGTTTCTTTTTCATTATCTGTGACATATAGCAAGCCTGAAAGATATTGTAATCATTTTTTTCTTTTACAGAGTGAGAAATTAGATTGTGTATGAGAGCCTATATAGTTATTTTATCCATTATCTTTGATTAAGGCTTTCTAATGTTACTTAGTAAATGTTCTTTCCAGTTAATGCCTGTGGCCCTACTCAATTTTAAGGGACCAGAAAACTTTTAGCAAGTAAATCTTACTGTTTTAAACAGTTAATTTGTCTGGTTAGGAATGTTCTGAAATTGGACATACAGTTGGCAAGATTCCCAAACGAAAACTTTGGCCTGAAAGAATGTGTACATGAATGTTAACAAGTACATAAAAGCAAATTAAGTTTAAGGTGACCTAAAACAAAGGCTAGAAACAAGTTTTCATTTGATTCATAGTCTTTGTAAGAGCTCTCTGTTTGACTTAACTGCCATTAAGTGAGGGTAAATCACCTTAAAATAACTGATTTACATGGAAGGTTAGTTGTAGAGTTTCCATCCTAGCTTGCTTTGGCTTTGGTCAGCACTGATGAAATGTGAAGTGGCTATTCTAAACCCTGGTTGATCTCAACCCATACTCCCAGACTGCTGAGGTAACTACAGTCTGTTACCTAGTGCTATTCTACTTGTATCCAGAATACTGTATTAAAATTTTACTATGTTAATTTTCGTACTCCTGTGCTTATTTTTTACTTTTGCTCATGCACGTATTTTAGTATGAATGTGTTGCTTTTTTAAAAAGTTTGTGATATTTAGAAATAAATTTCAAAAAAGTTTCTAAAGTTTTTGAAATCATATTTTGTTTTGTGAGCCAGTAACGTCATAATTTCAAGGTTTTGTGTACCGAATTTTGATTTTCTACCAGTCAATTATTTGTAGTGTTAACCTCTTAAGCCACAGTGACATCTAGGGTGCAAACTGCCCTGTTCCAAAACACTAGGCAGTGGGTAAGTTCAGTCAACATTTTAGTGGGAACATGGTACTTCTACAAGTATTCTGAAGGGCTAGGATATAGCTCAGTGGTTACCTGCAGATTATAACTCCAGCTCCAGAGGATCTGACACTCTGACCTCTCAGGCACCAGCATGCAAGTTCATATAAATTTACATAGGCACACAAATCTTTAGAAATGTCATGAACAACATCAGTTGACCACAAGCCAGGACTACTAAATATATATATATACTTGTTTACCTCTTGTTTGTTCTCAAAACTCTTCAACTAAGACAATAAGATTGTCTTTTAAATTATTACATGGGTTGGCATGCCCCTGCCTCCACTCTCATCTGAGCAAGAGAACAGTGAACTAATCATGGTGTTTTATTTTCTGAAACCAAAGTGTTGGAGAAGCTTTTAGGAATCAACCCATACTGTTCAGTTTTATGTTTGGGAACTTCCTTCAGGTTTTCTAAAGAACCTCAGCTTATTAAGACAAAAGTAATTAATAACCAATGAACCTCTCCAGTATATACTATATATGACAGAGAAATGTCTCCCCTTAGGATTCAAGTGCAGTGGCATGCTGTACAAAGATATGTCTTTGTTTCTAGGCAACTACAAGCATTTCTCCTGAAACTTGTTACCAGACAAGTTCTTGTCCAGGTCCTCAAAGACTTGAGTTTTAAACGGCACAAAAATTGAATATTTTCAGAAATGTATCTTTTAGAAATCTGGAATTCTAATAACCTTTAGAATACCAATTTCAGATTAAAATCTATCAAGCAGTGAAATTGAAATCCTTGCAAAGAACCTTCCATAAGAATTTTAACAAACTGCACAAAAGGCCAAACACTTAATTGACAGTTCAGTATCAAGAAAGACTCAAGTGTATGTAGACAAGTACTTATTAATGATTATCATAACCCAAGCCCCTGGGTTTATATGTATATCATAATAAATGCTCAAAAGTTTTCTATTTAAGCATGAAAGCAGTACTTCACTCTGCACTCTTACCTTGCTCCCTCCTTTCCACCCCTTTTATCTCTGCACTTTTACCATGCTATTTAATACCTACTCAAGGGCTGGTGAGATGGCTCAGCAGTTAAGAGCACTGACTACTCTTGCGGAGGTCATTAGTTCAAATCCCAGCAACCATGGTGGCTCACAACCATCTGTAACGAGATCGGATGCCCTCCTGTGTCTGAAGGCAGCTACAGTATGTACTATTCAATAGTAATAATGACAGGGTCTCAGAGATAGCTCAGTGGTTAAAAGCACTTGCTCTTGCAGAAGACCAGGGTTTAATTCCCAGCACCCCAATTAGGTATAACTCCAGTTCCTGGAACCTATTATACTCTTGACCGTCACAAGCTCTGCACAAGGTGCACATACAGAAAAGCTGTCATATGGATAAGAATAAAATATTAAAAATAAAGTATGAAAATGTTATACATTCCTTTTAATCTACTAAATTCCCCCTTTTGGGGGATGTAGCCTATGAATGCTAATAACAAGTATAAAATACATGTAAAAGGAGGCACTTGGGGGTCAGGAGAGACAGTATGCTGCCTAGACTTGACTACAAATTAAGTTACCTGAATGGAGGGAGCCTCAATTGAGAAAATGCCTTCATAAAATTCAGCTGTAAAGAATTTTCTTAATTAGTGATTTGTGGGAGGTGGGCAGTCCATTGTGGGTGGTCCCATCTCCTGTTTTGTGGACCTGGGTTCTGTAAGAAAGCAGACCGCCTGCCTAGTCCACCTGTAGCAGCAGAGAAGAGCTGCAAGCTATCCTCTAACTTCCATTATCTGGCCCACAGCCCAGTCTGCCCTTCCAAAAGGCCTGCAGGGCCCCAGAAACATCCAGGCCCATGGTTCTCCCTACCTCCCTCTGGAGTCCTGCCAGCATTGGGAACATCCTGTAAACAACAGGAATAACCAGGTGTTTTAAGACCAGCATAAGAACATAATCAACCACAGTCAGAGCAATAAGGGATCACCAGAGCCTACCTATCCTACTATAGCAAGCAAGCCCTGGATATATCCTAACACAGCTGAAGCACAAGAAGATGACTTTAAATCCAAGGTGATACAGGCCTTTGAAGACCATTGAAGATGGAATTAATAAATCCCTTAAAAAAATACAGGAAAATGCAACCAAACAGGTGAAGGAAATGAGCGAAGCTGTTTAAGAACTGAAAAATGGAAATAGAAGTAATAAAGAAAACACAGTCTGAAGGAACCCTGGGTATGGAAAACCTAGAAAAAGGAACAGAAACTATAGGTGCAAGCATCACCAATAGAATATAAGAGATGGAAGTGAGAATCGCAGACATAGAAGATATGATTGAAGATATAGATATATCTGTCAAAGAAAAGTTAAATCTAAAAAGTTCATAATGCAAAATATTCAAGAAATCTGGAACAATATGAAAAGACCAAACTTAAGAATAATAAGAATAGGGGGTGGTGAGATGGCTCAGCAGTTAAGAGCACCAACTGCTCTTTAGGAGGTCATAAGTTTCAAATCCCAGCATGGTGGCTCACAAACCATCCATAATGAGATCTGATGCCCTCATATGGGTGTCTGAAAACAGCTACAGTGTACTTTGGGTCAGAGAGAGTGGGAAGTGGGGAGCAAGAGGGAGAAAGAAAGGGGAAAGAAAGAAAAGGACTAATAGGAATAGAAAAAGGAGGAGATTCCAGTTAGAAGGCCCAGAAAATACTTCCAACAAAATCACAGAAGAAAATTTCCCCAACATAAAGAAAGATATGGCTATAAACATACAAGAAGCTTTCATGCATTGAATAGATTAGACCACAAAAGAGAACTTTTCCTCCACATAATAGAGTACAAAATCTACACAAAGAATATTGAAAAGTGTCAAGGGAAGAAGACCAAGTAATAGATAAAAGCAGACCTGTCAAAATTATACCCGACTTCTCAACAGAGACTCTACAAGACAGATGGGCCTGGGCAGATGTCTTGTAGAACCAAAGAGACCACAGATGTCAGTCTAAACTACCATTTATTCCTAGCAAAACTTTCAATTATCACAGATGGAGAAAACAAGATATTTTAAGACAAAACCAAATTTAAACAATATTTATCTACTAATCTAGTCCTACAGAAGATATTAGGAGAATTCCAACCCAAGGAGGCTAACTACTCCCAAGAAAACACAGGAAATAAATCACCTCACACCAGCAAACCATAAGAAGAAACACACACACACATGCACACACACACACACACACACACACACACACACACTCTACTGCTATGAACATCAAAAGAACAGGAATTAACGATCATTGTTCGTTAATATCTCTTAACATCAATGAATGAATTCAATTCCACAATAAAAAGACACAGGCTAATAGAATGGATGAAAAAACAGGATCTATCATTCTGCTGCATGCAAGAAACACACCCCAGCAACAAAGATAGACATTAACTCAGAGTAAAGGGCTGGAAAAAGATTTTCACAGACCCAAGAAGCAAGTTGAAGTAGCCATTCTAATATCTAATAAAATAGATTTGCAACTAAAATTCATCAAAAGACGTGGGGAAGGACACTGCAAACTCATAATATATATATATATATATATATATATATATATATATATATATGAAGATGACATCCTAATTCTGAACATCTATGCCCAAAATACAAGTACACCCACATTTGTAAAAGATAAATTACTAAAGGTTAAATTACGGATTGAGCCCCACACAGGAAGTGCTGTGGAAGCATAAGCTGAATAAACCCTTTCCTTCCCAACTAGCTTTTAGTTACGGTGTTTTGTTACAACAATAGAAACACTAATTAAGACACAGAGTCTCTCTACATAGCCCTGGCTGTCCTAGAACTCACTATGTAAACCAGGCTGGCCTTGAACTCACAGACATCCACCTACCTCTACCTCCCAAGTGCTGGGATTAAAGTTATGTAGCCACCATTCCTGGCCAGTTCAGTTTAATATAATGAAAATCAACAATAAGTACTCTAAAAGTTCAGCAGTAGAGTGATGAGTAAATGTATGGCCTAGCTATATTATAAACTACTGAAGTTATCTAAGCATTTGTCTATGCTAATTGCTAAGTTTGAAATATACAGAGTAGGTTTTCTCACCTTTGAAATAAACTATGCTACCTAAGTGTAATCTGCTTGTATGAGATCAAAACAAATCATGTTTGATATTCAACAAATGTAAAAATAACTGGAAAATGTAGACATTGAATAAGGCCAGAGGAGAATAACAAAAAACAAACCCAGCTACACCCCTGTATGATTGACTTGTTCAAAACAACATGTGTTATCATTGCCATATGCATAAAATATGAAGTAATGTATTAAAACCAGTTTTCGTTGGGTGGTGGTGGTGCACGCCTTTAATCCCAGCACTTGGGAGGCAGAGGCAGGCAGATTTCTGAGTTCGAGGCCAGCCTGGTCTACAGAGTGAGTTCCAGGACAGCCAGGGCTACAAAGAGAAACCCTGTCTCAAAAAAAAAAAACAAACAAACAAACAAACAAAAAAAAAAACAGTTTTCATGACCATCATATCCAAATATAAGGACTAACAATTTGCTTAATTCATCTTCTTTATTATGGAAATATTGAACATTATAGATATTTAATTTGTTAATTTGTATCACAAAATCTTAATTGATGAAAATATTTGTACATACTTCTATACAATTTAGTTACACATTTGTAAAGTTAAGCCTTTTTAGCTCAAGTTATGATTAAATAGATAAAGGGGAGCCAATTTCAAATATATCTTTAGACTTGTTATTCTGTTCATAACCTAGAACTTCCAACTGTTTACAATACTTGTAAACATTAGTCTACAATATTTCGATGGTTCTTCTAATCAACAGAAGTTTAACCACTGCTAAAGCCCTGGAGACACTTAAAAATCTGAAAATTAATAGGAACAAGGTGAATGTCACACAATACCATTGAATAATTCTTTATAACTTGTGATAACTTCTATATAATATTTAAATTTTCTACTTTAGAAAAATGTCACCAGGATCAGAATAAAAAAATCAATATTGGTATTCATCTGAACCTATTTTTCCCCACAGAGGTTGCCATCTCAGAAGTTAAATATTTTGAATGTTCTTTATTTGCTTAGAAGTTGCATAGTGTATCCTTGCTTATTGACATGGTACTCATTAGTTAAATGGTAAACACTTGAAGTCCAGTTCTGTCTCTGCTGGCCATCTCTTGTGAATCTCTTTCTAGATGATTCCTTCTCCTTTTAGGCCACTGTAAATTCCTGATGTTGATGCTTTGGATAACAAAATATTATCAATTCACTGTGAGACCTCCAAAATTATTCTTGCCCAGAAATATATACATATCAGTCTGCATTTTTAAAAGCATCATGCAAAAAGTTTCAATTCAGTCACCATATACTAACAGAATGTGAAAGCTAGAGACCTAATTTCCCAATTAAACATGACTGCAGGTTCTACATTTCCATAGAAAGGAGACTGGCAATAAAATCCCCTACATGGTTATAAGGCATTTAACTTTAATCTCGTTAGGTATTAATGTGCCTGTCACATTGGTTTTCTGTATGTTAGCCAGTATGGATGAAGCTAATATTATAAATATCTGATCAACGTAATTGCTGTCTACAGAAGCCTATGTAGAGTATCAATCACTTTGCAACATTTAAGAAATAACATGTCTAGATGTGTTTTAAAATTATATCCAAAATAATTGGCTTTAATTTTTTGCTTTGGGTTCTTTTAAAAGTTGTTTTTGTCAGAATAATACGTGCATATGATTTATGGCATCAGATGATGCAAAGTGACCATACCAGCAGTCCCTGCCTCACCCTCTCCTTTTTCTTGTTCTTCCAGGATTCCTCTAAAATCTCCCCTTTGAAACTCCTTTAGATGTTTATTCTGATACTCGCTGTCCTGTTTATTTTGTTGGTTAGTTGACTGGTTTTATTCTAAGTTAATTATATTTCTTTCTTTTTCTATTTATTTATTTAGTTGGGACAGGGTTCTCTGTATATAGCTCTGGAAATCACTAACACATTCCTGTTTCTTAATAAATTGTTTATGCTATAATTTTGGTTCATCAGTTTTAGAAAAGAAGATAAAAAAGATCTTTTTTTGTTTGTTTGTTTTTGGTTTTTCGAGACAGGGTTTCTCTGTGTAGTCCTGGCTGTCCTGGAACAAACTCTGTAGACCAGGCTGGCCTCGAACTCAGAAATCCACCTGCCTCTGCCTCCCAAGTGCTGGGATTAAGGGCGTGCGCCACCACTGCCCAGCCAAAAACATCATTTTACCTGTTCCATCACAATCCCACAATTTCCTTAACCAAAGGATTTTTATGTAGTTGAAATCAATAGGTAATGTTTCCACTATTATGACCATGTAAAAAACCGTTCGTCATTAAATATGGGCATTTACTTCTTCATATAATTTTCATATAACATTTTTAAAGTCATTTGTCAAAAAAAAAAAAAAAAAACCTCTTTGAATTTGCTGCTTTATTTATTCCAAACGATATAGCCAGCACCTGTTATAGGAGCCCTCCTGATGCTTATATATAGCAAATCACGGATCAGTTGCCCACCTCTTCCTGATCGTGACCCTTTCCAGCTTCCTTTTTTCTCCAGTTCAAGTCTGAAGCTTCCCCCACTAGGTCCAGTACAGTTATGATTCTAGGATATTTCCTCTCTTCGTGTAGGACTTTTCTGGCTAAATCCTTCCATTCCTTGGTCCCACATGGGAAACCTAGTCAATACAAGATTAAGAAAGGTTCCCGGGTCTCAGGTCCCAGGAGCTTAAAGAATGTCTGACATTCCCTGGGAGCGGGTTATGACAGTGGGATGATCTAGGGCAATAAGGATATGACAGTGGGATAGTCTTAGGATTCAATAGTGGGATAGCCATAGTAATGACCCTCGCCCAAACTTCCCAGTTCGTTGTGTCTTTATAACTTGCCCCCGGATTAAAGTTTCAGAGCTTGATCAGAACCCCAGACTTGCTCTCATTCTTTTTGTCAGTTGTCCCTTCATTCTTTCCCCTCCTTCCCTAGGGTTTCATCGAATTTTTGGCCGGGGCAATGGGATGCGCATTACTTTATAACAGAAATAACATCAGTGTTTGGTTCTTCCATATCCTATGTGTTAGAATAGAAAGTTTGGTGCCTTTCTATGTTTTTGCAATATATAATATTAATTTATATCATTTTATACATTATAAATATTTACTGCTGTACAACACAAAAATCAAAGACAACACAAAATGACTTAGAAAAACAAGTTTTAATGAAAGTAAAAATAAAGAAGACAGGGAAAGGAGATCTCCATTAAAATGTGTATGTGTATATTATTTTATATTGTGGTGTTTATAATTTATTTATTATTCTTCTAGTTTTATTCTGCTTTAGATTTCCAAGACATCTTTGTTGTTTTCTGAAGATTTATTTTTATTAACATCTTATTTTAAGTTTATGATTGTAGTATACTATGTTCCTGTGGCTATTAATAATAATAAAAAAACCCACTATAGACAGTCAAGGTCATCCTTAGTTACTTAAGTCAGATGTGGGGTTAGCCTTGGATAGGTGAGGCCCTAACTCAAAAAAAAAATTTATAAAAACAAAGTAAATAAAATTAGAAGTGTTCTCTTCTATATTATCTTTTTTTTCCAGGTCCTTCTATTTGTAACTGAGTTTCAATTATTGAACTATTCCTCAATTACTGGAAACATTTAATGATCTAGGGTTTGTTGAATATTTGTTCATACATAAGAACTAAACAGCTGGGGCTAGAGAGATGGCTCAGCAGTTAAGGGCATTTGTTCTTCCAGAGGACCTGTGTTCAATTCCTAGCATCCTTATGGCAGCTCACAACTGTCTTTAGCTTAAGTTCCAGGAGATCCAACACTTCTCACACGAATATCCATGTAGGCAAAACACCGATGCTCATGTCCTAAAACTTTTTAACACATTTTCTAAAAGTTTAAAGTCATCCTTGAAAAAATAGAGACAATCTTCACAGAATACAGTCAGTTAAAAAAAAAAAAAAAAGCTTTCCTAAAGGTTTTCCATTTCTGCAGCATCAAAGAGAGTAGGGTGAGCAGGGCAGTGGTGGCGCTTGCCTTTAATCCCAGCACTTGGGAGGCAGAGGCAGGTGGATTTCTGTGTTCGAGGCCAGTCTGGTCTACAGAGTGAGTTCCAGGATAGCCAGGGCTACACAGAGAAACTCTGTCTCGAAAAACCAGAGAGAGAGAGAGAGAGAGAGAGAGAGAGAGAGAGAGAGAGAGAGAGAGAGAGAGAGAGAGATTAGGGTGACCTTTTAAGAGCAAGAACTGAGTTAAGTATGACATGCTGAAATCTTAGTATCCAATTCTACAGGGCATGAACTTGTGTCTAAATAGGCTTGTTAGTGATGGCATAGGATAAGCTATACTGATATAGTGTAGGCCCCTAATTTAATATATTTGGTACCAATACAAACACATCATATCACGAACAGGAAGGTAGAGGCCAAAATGATCCAACCAAGCCCAAGAATCATCAAGCTTTAAACCACCTGAAGCTAAAAGAAAGGCATGGAATATGTCCTGTAGAGATCTCAGAAAGAATCCACCTTGGATCCAAACAATAGCAAATTTCAACTACAACTGCATGAGCAGTTACAGGAAAGAGGAATAGGATTTTGCATAAGGTATTCACAGAAACTTGAGTTTGTATATAGACATGTATTTGTGAAACAGTCTTTTCTCTTTCTTATTTGAGAAGTAAAGATGTGTCAACTTGATAGTGTAATTAAGTATTATTAATTTTACATGAAAGTATCTAAGTCACAAGATATCACGATGAGAAAACTCATGGGTTGTTGCCCTCAGTTCTAGGAAGAGGGTGAGTATGTTTTCTGTTTGCACAGCATAGGTGTTATATGGCACAACATCCATTTGCCTTTATTTAGATATCAACTATGACTTAAGTAGATGCACGACACTACCAAGTTATTGACGGGTAGACTAGTAATGGTTTTCTGAGTAGGCTGACTTGGCCAAGAGGCACATAGAAATCTGTTATTATTCTGTGGTAACAGTGAGGATGCTTTTGAAGTAAATTCATACTTGAACTGTAGACTGAGTAAAGATTGTTCTCCCAAATGTGAATGGGCCATGACAAAAGCCCATTCATTCAAGTGTGGCCTTTTTACTTCTGCAAGAAGGGGAAGACTGAGAGGCATAACTTAGACCTTTGCCCCTCAACTCCTTATAACTCAAGTATCACTTCACTTACTATGGTCTCCTTGCAAGTGAGACTGATAGAAACATATTCACAGAGTTGCCTTAAAAACCAGGAAATGCAGCCACAGCCACTTTCTAGCACTGTTCATAGGCAGGCAAGCATGAACTGCGTAGCTAAAAACAACTCAAACGTGTTCTCCCACAATTCAGGAAACTACAAACGTAAAGTCAACTTGTTGGCATGTGGCTGAGTGATGTATCTTGCTAACAATAAGACACTTGCCTGTCATACGTGAGCCCCGGGTTTCAGGGGCTACAGTCTGGAGACTTATAAAGGCTTCACTCTTCAAGTCAGTGGGGGTAAATCCTTCCTGCCCCTTGCTACTTTTTTGGTTTGCCAGCGATCATTGATCATTGATACTCCTTGACTGATAATGGCAGCCTCCAGTCTCTGTCTCCACTGTTCTATGGAATTCTTTCTTTGTGTCTGTATTTAAATATCCCTGTGCTTGTAAGAACACCATTCACCCTGAACTTGGAACAATTTAATGCTTTCCAACTTAATTAAGTCTGTACTTTTTTCTAGAGACGCTTCTTAGGAGGTGATGAATTATCTCCAGATTAACTCCATTGTAAATGTAAAATATCTATCATACGTTTTTAAAAAACGCATCTAATACACTTAACTATTGAACCTCACAGCTTAGCAACACAGTGTGCTTAAAATATTCGATGTTTTTCTTCATTCTCATGCAGCTGTTAACTGCTATGCAACATGACAAAGAAAGTACCATACTACAAAACCCAGGAAAAAATGAAGTAATATATATATTACTTCATATATATATTTTCATTCACTATTCACTGGGGAGGGGGAGGGCAGGCAAGGGGCACAGTTCAATCCGTTGTAACAGTTTTACTCACTGATTAGTAAAACAAGCAACAAGTTTGCCATAGATGCAGCAAGCTGGTGAAGAAGATAGTGGAGCCCCATCTTGCTTGCTGAACTTAGTCAAGAATGTCCCAATGGTGTTTTTAGAGGCCGTGGTAATAAAATCAGATCATAAATTATCAGCAGGCTCTAGATGTATTGTGAAGAGCGTGTGCTGAAGACTTAGCAAATCAAGAAGATGCACTGTGAGATGAAACAGAGGGAAAACTAAAGCCCACAGCTCTGCCTTCCAAAGAGGAAGGATCTCTGAAGAAACTGTTGCAGGGGTATCAGGAAAGAAGGTGTCTGCAGTGCCTCAGATAGAGAGAATGCAGAAAAGGCTGAAGATTTCAGGGTTCCTGAGGTGATTTCAGTGAGAATGAATCCCATGGTCTCAGATGTCTGGATGTTTGGTCTCCAGTTGCTGGACTGTTTATGAGGGACTAGGAGGTGGGGTCTTCTTGGAGGAGGTGTGTCACTGGGTATGCGTTTTGAGGTTTCTTTTTTTTTTTTTTTTTTGGGTTTTTCAAGACACGGTTTCTCTGTATAGCTTGGGACGTCCTGGAACTCACTCTGTAGACCAGGCTGGCCTCGAACTCAGAAATCCACCTGCCTCTGCCTCCCAAGTGCTGGGATTAAAGGCATGTGCTGCCACAGCCCGGTGGGTTTTGAGGTTTCAAAAGCCATGCCAGACCCAGTCTGTCTCTCTCTGTTTGATACTTGGGAATGTAAATTCTTAGCTACTGCTCTGGTACTATGGCCTGCTTGACTAGTTCATGGAGTCACCCTCTGAAACTGTAAGTCAACCTCAGTTCAATGCTTCCATTCATAAGTTGCCTTGGTCATGGTGTCTCATCACAGCAATAGGAGAGCCAACAATACAGTCCCTGTAAGCTTGAAAAGTAAGAAAGCTCTAGTAGCTACATTTGTAATCCTTTCAATTCTTAAGAAAGGTCTGTCATCGGACAGACCAAAGCATATTGGCAACCTGGATGAGCTAAAGGGAAGAGCACAGAAATTTACTTTCAATATATCTCCTTTCTCTAGAAAGTATAAAGACAAAGAGAAACTGAAAAAAAAGAAAAGGCAAGTGCCTGTATTTGCAACTTGGTAGATAGAAGGTTTGTTACAAGACTGAGGCAAGCCTGGGCTACACAGCAAGTTTTGGGACATCCTGGCAGTGAGACTCAATCTTAATTACAACAACAAAGTACATGGTGTTGTGGGTAATAATAATAATAATAATAATAATAATAATAATAATAATAACCAATAATACCATAGACATCTGTGATGTTTCACAACTCTTAGGACTCAGAGAAATTCTTTAAACACCCATAAAAGAAAAATGCTATCTGTATAAAACCCGACACATCACAAACACCATGAAGCACAACATGCGTGATGACAGTCTCTAGACTTTGCATCCTTAAGACACAAAGAGAATTCCTCACGAAGAGAGCTGTTATTGAAGCTCTGGCTAGCATTTAGAAGTCAATAGATCAATCCTCCCAAATTCTGAGGATGCTTTAGTTTGAGACTACATAGGTACACTTAGAAAATAGAATGGATGTATAAGATCAAAATAAAAATTATTCTGATTTGCAAAGTCTCCAAAAGTATCACTTACAAAAAAAAAAAAAAATTGCAAGTAATTATGAATGCGTGGCTCAGTGGCTAAGAACTCGCAGTGCTTTCCAGAGGACTCAAATTTGGTTCTCAGCGTTCTCACCATGCAGCTCAGAGCCATCTGTGATGTCAACTCTAGGGTATCCCACACCCTCTTCTGACCTCTTTGGACTCTGCATTCATGTGCACAAAGACACAGAAAATACATAACTAAAACATGATAAAATAAAATAAAATCTTTTGTAAAAGATTTCTTAAGATCGTTTCAGATAGATAGGAAAGAAAGAAGATGCTATCTACAAGAAAGAACAGCATATAAATGTGCATTTTAATCTTAATACTGATGACTTAGATTGATTAAGATTCTTGAAGGTACTATTATTATTTTACAGATTGGGATGAGATAATGGGGAAAATTCAAAAGGAAGGAAAGCTTTAAAATGTACTCCAATTTTTGTAAAAAATATAACCCTATTACACATCTACAGTTTACTATTAAATATTCCTATAAAAATCAAATTTGCATACAGAAAGGAACAACAAAACCCACCAAGAATTGGCACATGACTTCTAATACCATTGATGAACACAAAACTCAGACAAAGAATTCAATGGAGCAGACAAATCAATAAAGAAATAAACCAAGAAAGCAATGCAAAAGACAATGACAGGAATAGTCAAAGTATGTCAAAATATATATGTGATGGGTGATCTTGGTTGTCCAGTTGACTGAATTTGGGCCTAAGAGGCCCACCTCTGCGTTTATCTGTGATGTTTCCAGAGCAGTTTAACTGAGGAAGAATGACCGCCATCTGGGTGAGTGGTATTATCTACCTCATTGCATAGGGACTTAGACTGAATAAAAAAGAAAAACAGAGGAAATTAAGTGAGAACACACATTTCTGTCTCTACTTCATGACTGTGGATGCAATGGTACCATACCCCTCACTCTCTGTACAGTTGTTCAAAAGCCTGTGCTAGGCGGTTCTAGGCTGTGGAGGGAGAAACTAGCACTTCCGTTCTGCTGCGTGGCTAAATGGATGTGATATTCCCCCCAAAATATTTATATTATGATTCATAACAGTAGTAAAAGTACAGCTATAAAGTAGCAATGAATGTAATTTTATGACCAAGGTCAGTACATTAGGAAGGTTGAGGTGAGGACCACTGTTTTATCAGGAGGCAGAGAGGAATATAGCCATGAGGTCAAGCTCAGTCAGGTCTGCCTCAAAACACAAAACAAAACTGCTTAGCCGGGTTGAGTCTAGGAGGGATGCAGTCTGCTGAGATGGATAACAAGAGATGCTACAAGACTCTTAGTAAGTCTTTCTTTACTGCAGAAGCTATATTTTGTCTGTAGTATTCTGGGAAGACACTTTCTGATCTGAGAAGGGTTTGTTCGGTTGGTTATTGTTTTCAAGACTTTTCAGCTGTTGTGTCTATAAGAACTATGCAGTTGTTACAGCTTGTTCTTTCTCCTTTTGGGGGCTGTGGGGGGGGGGGGCGGTAACTAGACATCAATGAGAAAGTTTGAATTTCTTAGGTCAGTTGATTGGGAACCCAACCCGGAGTTTTAAGTGAGATCCTGCACCTTCTTATTTATTCTAAAGAGGCAATTTCATCTCAGCATCTCAGTTATCCCCCTTCCGTTTTTGATGCTATGTTGAGACTCAGCAGAATTTTATGTATATTTTATGCTTGCTGAATTTAGATAAAAACATAGGGGAGTCTGGAAGAGTTAAGTTTATATTTATACTGCCCTTGTTTCACCTGAGGGAAGCGACTTAAACCGGGTACTAAACTGACTTTAAAGTCTACTCATGTGTATTTTTTTAAGGTTAATTAATATATACATATAATGCATGGGCCATAAAGTGAGTTGGTGATAATTGTGACACTTAGATGGGACAATTGTCCTTGTCAGTTAGAACAAATTTCTTCCTGGTTCATGTCTCAGTCTGTTTTTCTTGCTGAACGTATCAGATTACCAAGTGCCTGTCCTATTTCAGTTAGGTACTGGCTAAGTGGCCGCTTCTGTCCTGTGGGGCTCAGAGTCCTCAAATCAGATAGGTAAAACCATATTGTTCCATACCAAAGCACTGAGGCATCATGCACACACCATGCGAGGGACACAGGGAACATAAGTCTAGGAAAGATTCAACATCTCATTTCAGCAGGCAAGTCCATGCACAGTGTCCCCGTGAGACGTGAATAACAAGACCGGCATTGTTAATTACAGCATTGTTAATTACAGCTTGGTCGCCAGCCCAAGCAAGTAAATACGGGTTAGCAAGAGCCTTTGCTAGCTGGGTATGTTACAAGGGCCTTGGTGGAAAATGATAGTTCTTTGTTAAGGATGCCTGAAAGCGAAGATTGTGTACTAGGGGGCGAGACTTTGCCAAATCCGACCGTACCACAGAGGTTGAAAGTGAAACTAGTTTCTGAGAACTCTGCAGCAGGCGGAGGTAAGCCCCACCCTCCTGTGCCTGTGTGCGTTTCCATCAGCTCTGCAATCGACAGTTTCACTGCGCCAGTTGCTCTCCACCCTCAAGGACACACTTGACCTCGGAAGGAGTACTGGACCAGAGGCTTCTAACAGCCGAGATGTGAAACATTCCAACGAAGATAAGAAACACAGGAAACCAGGCTCTCAGACCCGTGTGTACTGCCAGGCCCGGTCTCCCTTTTTCTGAGCCATGCTGGTACTGTTTCTGGCAAAAAAAAAAAAAAAAAAAAAAAAAAAAAAAGTTCAAAAAGTTCATATGGTGTGATCATGCATGCTGGCCTGTCATTCATGAAAAAAAAGTGAAGTAACAGCTACATGAAATTACATAAGTTACGTTTGTGACGCAAATGATTCATTTAGCAGGTTTTAAAAAGACCACATAATTTTTAAAAGGCCACATAATTTTGAAAAAGATCACATATTTTTTTCAAATATTATTTACCAGCACATATTCATTTGGTACACTGTACATTAATAATAGGTCTTGTCGTAACCATTATAGGATGTACATCTATCATGTAATACATTACAATCATATTCATCCTTTATATTCATCTTTACTCAGATCCCCTTTGTTCTCTCAACCAATCCCCCCTTTCTTCGATTTTTTTTTTTTTTTTTTTTTTTGTGACCCAACAAATTTTGTAGAATTCTAATCCAGTAACATCAGCAACATGGCTGCTCTGGCAAGGGATCACATCCAAAGAACTTTTAGGTCTATATGATCTAGCCAGCAGGCAGACACACCTTTAGTACACATCTTTAATCCTTCTGCCTGGAGCACATACCCTTTTTAATTTCCAAATAGAAACGAATACATTTAAATAGTTTTTGCAACATAGATTAACTGTTCCCCTTATATTCTAGAGACACTTTTACAGGATAGTTAACTAGATTCTATTTTACCATGTAACTAACACGCTTACTTGAAGTTGATTTAAATGACAGGAATTCCACTGAAATAAATAAAAGGAAATAGCTAAACGTGGCATATGGATTTTAGGGGCCTAATTATTTAATTATTTATGTTTTACTAATGCAACAATCCCGTGTATATTGAACACAGAAATAAACTAAACAAACACTCAGAGTTTAGTGACTTTCTCAATTACCAGGATAAACTTTGACTCTATATCCTAAATGTACTTAACAGTGAGCTGGCATGCATTAAGAAGGTTTAATTTGTTCATGGTTGAGCTGACTGTTATTAATTCCATGGGGCCCTGGATTGATTAGATTGTCTCTTCGTTGTACCCATGGCTACCTGATCCTATTTCCAGTTTGCTTTTAGTAAATAGGAAAAAACTATCAGTGTTTTCCCAACTATTCAATATTGA
The DNA here is from genome assembly GCA_030674055.1 of Rhabdomys pumilio. Lineage (NCBI taxonomy): Eukaryota > Metazoa > Chordata > Mammalia > Rodentia > Muridae > Rhabdomys > Rhabdomys pumilio. Next base: position 46,481,565 of record JANHMN010000011.1, read on the forward strand.
CTCATCTGAGTGGTATTTTTGACAATGATCTGCCTATTTCTTATAAGTGAATGTAGTACACAATTTTAATCCCAAGCAGTAATGCCTAATTGAGGTGCAGACCAAGTGGCAAATCAGAGAAAGAGTTGAAAGAATGAGCCAGAGATAAGATCTGAAAGATAGTTCCAAGCTAGGCAGTGGTGGTGCACTTTGATTCCAGCACTTGGTAGGCAGAGGCAGGTGGCTCTCTGAGTGTGAAGCCAAGCCTGTTTACAGAGTGAGTTTCCAGGACAGTAGGGATACATGGAGAAACCCTGTCTCAAACAAACCCTCATGTAATAGCATTAGGGTCTCTATTACAACCTCAGACTTGGGCTCCAACTCAACCCTGACACAGCAGGACAGGAAGGGAAGGTGGTGGAGCAGCCTCAAACCCTCAGCAATACAAGTTTTATAGGAAAATAGGAGCAAGTAAGGGGGTGAAGGAAGGGGTGTCCAATCTGCCAAGCACCTAATAGGATGACTATAAGCCGACAGGTGGGTGCTCTGAAGCAAGACCGAATACAATCGCAAAGGGTCTGAAAGTACATCTGGAACAATCAAACTAATCTTAGATTAACAGTTACTAGGAAGTGGCTAGGGAGTAACTCTGGCCAAGGACAAGCCGTGGGGTCCTTCCTGGTACTTGGGTGCAGCTTGGGTTCTGCTGAAGGTCAAGTCTCAGGTTTTTTTCTTTAAATGGAGGCTAGTCCCAAGATGGAGTAAGTTTGGCCTCTCATCTTCACCCCTGAGTCCTGGAATTACAAAAGTGTGTGTCACTATGTCCACTTTATGTGGTTCTCTGACTGAGCTCTGGCCTTCCTATACTCTAGACAAGCACTTTACCAGCTGATGCTATCCCCAGTCACCAACTTCCCCGCTAAGATATGGAATGAAAAGTGATTTTATAATGATGACATTGATTCTGATGGAACTTGAGGAATATTGTACTTTGCTGAGTACCTGCTTTATGTTTTTGTTTTGCTTATTTAAATACTTATATAAATACTTATATTTGATTATTTGAAAATAATGTAGATAATTAGGCAATCTGACAAAACCAGTAGAAAAGACAGCATGTATGGACAAAGCTGGGCAGGATGGCACATCATGGAGTCTCAGCTCTCAGAGGCAGAGGCAAGAGTAGCTCTGTGAGTATTTGGCTAGCCTGGTCTACATAGTGAGATTCTCAACAGTCAGGACCATATAGATACCCTGTCTCAAAAACCGAAAACAAAACAAAACAAAAACAAACAAAAAGCAAAGCCAAGACCAAACCATAAGGACTTGGTCATTGGCCTTTTGACATTGTTTTTCATTACTTAAACTCATCTAGAATGGTAATATTCTATAATGTTCGATGATTGAAAATGGTGTTTACTTATCGGTGTTTATTTACAATTTCATGTCATGTAATTAATCACGAATAGTGATGAAACACTTTAAATAAAAATCTCAAGCTCAAGTAGATTTAATGTTTGGGCTGGCGGCATGCCATCATTCAGAGCCTGTTAGGTACCAAAAAACCTGGGAACACATGACTATCTGAGCTACCTGTTAACATATTAAAGGAGACTGAAGCTGCCCCCTGGCTGCCAGGTTTTCTCAGTATTGGCAAGTAGCTCTTCCAAAGGCTCTCTTCTCAGCACTTCTCATCCCTACCCTATGGTCAACTCTCCAGTGCCTCCCTAACCCCAGCCTCTCTTTTCTATATGACCCAGTCATTTTGGCCCTGGGTTCTCTTGGCTTCTTTGTCCTTCTCTTCACCTTTGACTCCTTTCTAGGTCTGCTTACATCCACTTCCTCCACCAAGCTCCTGCCCTGGCCCATCATCTGGTCTATCACGCTGGCCATGTTCAGTCTGGACTCTTGCAGAGCCTCCGGCTGTTCTCTTCCCTCGAACCTACACTAGAAACTTCCTTCTCTCCTGTACCTTGGAGCGGTCATGTCCTCGTTTCCATTCAGGGCCCTTCTCCTGATTGGTTTTCACTTCAGTTAATTCTATTTTTTTCTTTCTGTTCTTCAGCTCCTCTTCTCGATTGCACTTGTTATGTCTCCCCCATCTACAGCATGTCCTAGAACTGTCAAAACTTCAGTGTTTCCTTGCTTTCCTGTATTTTTAATTTTCCCACATGATATCACACTAATTGTGTGTCTGAGCAGCAGGTTTGTTAGAGACCGATTGTTTCCAGATCATGTTTTTTTTTTTTCTTTCTACTTCACAACGTTCTATAATAAATGTCATCACATGTTACCTGTCTCTTAGCTGGATGATGAAAAAGTGAGCTGTCTCCACAGCTCCACACTTTCACAAATAATGTTGAAATAAACTTGTATTGTTCCTTTAGTGAGCCATGCGAGAGTGTCTTGGGCCCTGAACAAGGAAACAGCTTATGTATTTGCTGTCTCTGTTGTCTTTCCAAAGACACCGCTTTGCAGCAGCGCTGATTTCCGCCTTTGCCCCTTGGTTTTATTTATCTTTCATTACTTCTTTCTGTTTGATTTATACCACTTCCTTTTTTTTTTTTTAACAGCCTCCCCACTTTTTTTTTCTCCTTTTCTTTCACATTTATTCTATGTTTACCTTTCTAGCTTCTTGGATTAATCTCAACTCGTTTTTAAAAATTGTTCAAGCTTTCTGATAAATATATCCAGACTATAATGTTTCCATTAAACACTGGTTCAGTGGTATGCCAAAAACTTGATGTATAGTACTAAGTGTTTTAAGTCCCCTGTCCTGTCCTTTCCTTTCCTTTCCTTTCCTTTCCTTTCCTTTCCTTTCCTTTC
>JANHMN010000011.1:46484379-46499211 GCA_030674055.1 Rhabdomys pumilio
TCCTTTCCTTTCCTTTCCTTTCCTTTCCTTTCCTTTCCTTTCCTTTCCTTTTCTCTCTCTCTTTCTTTCTTTCTTTCTTTCTTTTTTCTCTCTTTCTTCTTTCTTTCTTTTTTCTTTCTTTCTTTCTTTTTCTTTTTTCTTGTTTCACCAACAGGCCATTGATGTGATTGCACACCAGTTGAAGCCCTCAAATGCACTGGAGTTCTAAGGTTTCCTGTATGCCTGATTGTAAAGATAAAGTGCCTCAATGTGCTAGACAGAGCTACAAAACAGTCTGCTGCTCCACTGAGCCTACTCAGATGTGGTCCTGAAGGAACGCGCATGCGGAAGGGAGCCTCCCAGAGGGTGAGGCTCCACGCAGAATAAGGACTTTATTAACTCTGCACATAGAGAAAAATCTGAACGAAGGCTACAGATACGATTTGAGAAGCCAGTGAACCGTCGTCTCCAGGTCTGCCACCAAGTTTTTGATGTGCCAGCCTCTGCTGCTGGTGGATCACAAGTTCAGGAACAGCAGACAACTACAGTTTGTCAGGTTGTTTTCCTATTGTGAGAACTTGAACTCGTTCTCATTCTATTTCACTGTGATGAGGAATAACAACTAGAAGAACGGTTTTAATGGAGCATGAATAGATCTGTGTTTTGCAGGGGTTGGGGCCCGCCTTACAGCAATTTCGTCTACATTCCCTATGTAATCACATGTCACATATGCTGTAGATTGGATATGGTTTGAGTGTTTGCTTCCAATGCCCATGTCCTACAGGCTTGGCCCCAGCATGATAATGTTTAAACGGTAGAGTGGAGTGGAAGTGGTCATGGAGGCACTTTTAGAAGGATCCATGTAGTCCTTCCTGTTGGGACTCTGGTTAGTCCTTGTGGGAACTGTTTGGAGACAGGATCTTACTGTATAGTCTTGGCTGGCCTGGAACTTACTTTATAGACCAGACTGGCCTTGAGCTCACAAAGATTTGCCTTCTTTTGGCTCCCATGTGCTGTAACTAAAGAAAGGTATATGCCCATACAAGATTCCACTTTGTAGAAACTCTAGTCTCTGATTTCCTGTCTTACCACATGGCCACTTTCATAGGTATTCAAACAAGTGTGATGTCGTCTTTCCACATAGGCAGTTACTAGAGGTACTGATGTTAGAGGACTTTCTATCTTGAACTTTTAGTCCTCAAAGCTACAGTAATAAGGAGTAGGCTTTCTGGAGTTTAGGGGATTTACTGGATGACATAGCAGCAGAAAGCAAAGTAAGGAAACCACATATGGTAATAATTGCTAATTTGAAACATCCAAAGCCTTTTAGCCAGAGGATTTCCCATTTCTCAGGAGGTTGTGTATGTGTCATTGATGGGGCTTAATGCAATTTCCACAGGGTAACTGTCCATGGAAAGAGCTTTTAATCAGTGAGGAATATGTAGCCATTATTACCCCTGCCTAGAACAAATCTGAGATATGTTCTATGTCTTCCAGAGGGCCCCAGGTAGAGTTATTCCCAAGTGATAACTTGCCCACAGTTACCGTTTGATTTGAATTGTCCCCTAAACGCCTCATGTGTTGAAAGTGTAATACCCAGGCAACTGGATCATGAAGACTCTGACCTAAACAGTGGATTGATTACCTTTATTGAGAGAGTCATGATTTGATGATATACCTAGGAGAAAGGAGGCAGGGACACGATGAACATAGTAGGTCCTGGAAAGCACGTCCTTATAGCAGCTTTATTTTCAGCCTAGACTGTTGTCTCTCCTTCCCAGCTGCTATGAGATGAGCAAGTCTGCTGCACTATGATGCTTCCGTAAGTGCTAAGGAGATTGGAACCCTGTATGTAGTGAGTGCAAACAGATTATACCCCTTTAAGGTGCTGACGGGAGGTACTTTGTCACAGTGACTGATGAACACATCAGTGTACCCCGAGTCTGTGTTCTTCCTTTCCACACGGTTCTGCATTTTCTCTTGGCTGATCGTCTTCTGATTCTCAACAAATTAAAATGTGTGCGTTCAAATTCTAGGTTCAAGTAGTGGTTCTGGAAAATCCTGCCTAACACCACGTATGTTCTCTTCACAGAAGACCCTTATCCTAGCCCTCTTTCAGCTCCCACCGTCAGTCCAGTCTTTTTCAGCAAGGTTGATATTGAAGTTAGTCTTCCTTAGAAACTTTACTGTCACTATTTCAACGTTTTTTTGCCCTTCCTGAAGGTACGCTCGCCAGCCCCAGCACAGCACACTTGGCCCTGCCAGGCCTTGCCCTCCCCCATCCCCCCTGCCTTGTTAAAATCCATTAGATTACATTCTTAAAGCTAACCACCAAGGTCTATTCCCTTATTTGGCCACTTCCTCCTCTTGGGGCTGAATTCCAAGGTCCAGCCTTCAAAGTATTAAAGTTCAGCAATCAAAAGCCCCAGTTGGCTCACCCAATTAACATGCCCAATTAAAATTAAATATCTCCTCCTAACGCGGGGTTTACCCTTTTGCCTTTATAAACCATCATTTTCCTATGGGCTACATCTGTCTCCTCTCTATCCAGAGGCAGTCCTTTGTCACCTGCTTCCTTTTCCTTGTTCCCTTCTCCTTCTCCCTTGTCTTCTATCCCCTGACTTTGTCCCTCTGGAAAAAATAAATCTCCTTTGTGCCAAGAACTTGATCTTGGGGGTCCTGAGCCGACATCATTCCTTTACAGTTCTGCCTTTGATATTATTGATATAAAACAGTAAATGTTACGTATCTCCTCTTACTTGTGGAATGAAAAAATAAAATAAAAGGAGGAAATAACTACCCCAAAACTATGGAGAAGATTTTTATTGTAGAGAGAAGGGAGAAAGCAGGCAGAGCGATGAGTCCAGGCTAAACATGACAGGCAACAGACTAAATGGGACCATGAGAGGAGAGAGGGGGAGGGAGGGGAAGAGGGGAGACCAAGTGAAGCAGCCTAAGAGACTAGGAGCTGTGAGGCTGAAATGGTTGAACTATACAAGATCTGGCTAGGAGAAGAGAAACTGAAGGTGAGCCATTGTGCGGGAGATGCTTAGGGTAGGGGGCAGGGTGGCAGGAGACACATGTACCATTTATCCTGGAAATGCCAGCCAGTATCCCCTTTGATATGCTAATATGCACCCCCCTTAGCCTTTTGTCCCAGGCTTCTGTGACCTCACAGAATTCTCCAAAATCTTTTTAAGTAACAGTAGTATATGATTAAACTTTTCCGACTTTATATGCTTGAGAACAGTTAAACGATTTAAAATTCTAATCTGAAGTTCCTTCAACAGTTTAAAAAACGTGACTCTTTAGTCAAGCAAATAGACATACCAGGGTTTCACATGGCAAGACTGTTCTGACAGCAGGTTTTCCTCAGGTGTATTTTGAAGTCTGTAGGAGGTACTTTTTGTACCATACACGCTGTTCAATGCACTTGTACATAACAATATCTGTGACAACCAACACTGTTTCTAAATCTATACAGGATTTAGAATCTTCATTGTCAACACTATAGACTTATGTTACTAAGTCAAAGATTTAATTGTTTTTTTTTAGAAGTAGAAGCTAAATTATTGCATAATAGACATCTGTATAGTTCTATGTAACTGAATTGATTGTTGCTGGCTCATATATGTATGGATTTCACTCATGTTGTGATACTGGTTAAACCATTTAAGAATTGTTAGGTATTAGATTTTGGATAATTACTAACCACATATTGCCTGTTACTTAGTAACTGTGTTTTGGTGAACCCTTGGAGCAGTCTGTCAACATCTTACAGAAGTGCTACCTTTGAGAAAGGGATGTGAACATACTTTTTTTTTTTTTGGTTTTTCGAGACAGGGTTTCTCTGTGTAGCCCTGGCTGTCCTGGAACTCACTCAGTAGACCAGGCTGGTCTCGAACTCAGAAATCCACCTGCCTCTGCCTCCCAAGTGCTGGGATTAAAGGTGTGCTCCACCACCGCCCGGCCAGTGAACATACTTTTGTGATGCTGAGACATTACTGACAGGAAACACAGAATGGACTTCAGGTATGGGAGACCCAGGAGCCACTCCTTCTATACCTCTCTACTTGTTTAAGACTAAAGCAGTGGTTCTCAGCCTTTCTAATGCTGGGATCTTTTAATACAGTTCCTCATGCCGTGGTGACCTCCAACCATAAAATCATTTGTGTGGCTATCTCTTAAGTGTAATTTTGTGACTGCTATGGGTTGTATAGTAAATATTTAATATGCAGGATACCTGATATGAAACCCCAAGGAATCACTGGTTGAGAACCCCTGGCTTAAAGCATTCATTGGCATTAACTCCTTGTTATGTGTCTCTTACCCACCTAGTCAGATTAGATCAGACCAGCCAGGACCGAAGTTGTCTTGGCTATGAAGGAAAGTGGAGAACAAGACACCTCATGGCTAATGAAATAACTTTCATAGACCAAGAGGAGTTACTAGAATGTAGATGAAGTCTTGTGGGACATGGGAGAGCTTGCCTGTAGTCCTACTATTTGGGAAGCTGAAGCAAGAGGATACTAAGTCTGACACCAGTCTAGGCTTCATGGAGAGGCAACAAAAAGGATTTGCTTGCGCCATCACTCCCCAAAGTAATTAATTAGGAGCCATGGTCCCTATGCAAGTTAACCGCTCACTGACAGGATGTGTTCTAACCTTGGTTTCTACTGGTATTTGGCTTATGCGCTGGCATGCTCTGCTGCTACCACCACCAGGTGGCCAAGGAATGATTCTATTCTAAAGAATAGAATAAGGGGCTCCTGCTTTGACTGTCAGACTGTTGAAAAAGTAGCCGCTAAGGAATTAGAATTTCCCCAGGAATCTCCCACTAGGAGAGGAAATTGTTGAAGCCCAAGGGGGTCATCCAAGAGGTAAACCTTAACTTCCTGGAGAAATACTTAGAGCCAGTCAGATGATCTTGCAGCTGTGGAATGACCTTGAATGAGAAAACTAGACCCTACTCTGTACTGTCTATAGTTATGTATATTCCCTGCATTCTATTTAAATCCTACTCATACCGGATCCCTGCAGATGACCTTGGGGAATTGTGGATGACTTTTTTAACCTTCCCAACGTGGCCATCTTGGTTATTTTTTTTTCTACTACACACACACACACACACACACACACACACACACACACACACACACACGACTCCTGGTTTGGAGGCAAATGCAGGCAGGTCTCTGTGAGTTGAAGGTCAACCTGGTAGTCTACACAGTGAGTTCCAGGACAGCCAGGGCAGCATGGAGAAGTTCTGTCTTGAAAACAACAAACAAGCAAGCAAATCCTTGTTCATAAAGAGAAATGTGTGTGTGTGTGTGTGTGTGTGTGTGTGTGTGTGTGTGTGTGTTTAAGATTTATTTTATTTATGCCTTTAATCCAGCACTTGGGAGGCAGAGGCAGGCAGATTTCTGAGTTCGAGGCCAGCCTGGTCTACAGAGTGAGTTCCAGGACAGCCAAGGCTATACAGAGAAACCCTGTCTCGAAAAACCAAAAAAAAAAAACCAAACAAACAAAAAAAAAGATTTATTTTATGTATATGAGTACACTGTAGCTGTCTTCAGACACACCAGAAGAGAGCATCAGATCCCTTTACACATGATTGTGAGCCACCATGTGGTTGCTGGAAATTGAACTCAGGACCTCTGGAAGAGCAGTGCTCTTAACTGTCCAGCTATCTCTCCAGCCCTCCAAACAGTTTACATTTATTATTAGCTTTTAGTAATGATTGAATCTCTTGAAATCTATAGATTATTATAACTAGGTTATAACTCCAACCTGAATGTCTTCCTTCCTCTTCCTCTTCTTCCTCCTCCTCTTCCTGCTCCTCCGGCTCCTCCTCCTCCTTCTTTTTCTTCCCTTCTCTTCTTCCTGCTGCCCCCGTGCTTTCTTCCCTCATCTTCCTCCTCTTCTGGAAAAATCCTTGAAGTTAAACATTCAGATGTTGAGTGCAATTGTTAATGAAGTCAGTGATCCTATTTTATCTCAAATGACCAATATATCAGAGGAGTCTAGACCTTCTAATCTTTCCAGAATGATCGTTTGTAGTTCTAGTGTGATTGATCTGGATTGGTGATCTAACTCAAGTGTGATGAATTCTCCAAGTTTGACTATATTTGGAACTCTCTCCAGTGCCTTGCTCAATCCTACCCCAAAGGGGGAAATATAGAACTATCCATACCACGGTTTCAGTACAGTACTCTACTGAAACAGAATTCTCTCCTAGTCATTCCCTGCAGCATTTGCTTTAGACCTGTGGTAGGTTGTTATTAAGATAAGGAAAGAGAAAGACAGAGGAAAAAATGGCATACTGTACTAAAATGGCATACTGTACTACTTTGGTTTCTGTTGCTGGGATAAACACCATGCTCAAAAAATCTTGAGAGAAAGGGTTTGTTTGGCTTACATTTCCATCAAGGGAAGCCAAAAGAGGGAGCCTGGAGGCAGAACCCAAAGCCAGAGAACCCAGGGAAATGCTCTTTATTGCCTTACTCCCATAACTTGCTTGGCTAACTTTTTAAAACGTTCTAGGACTCCCTGCCTAAGGATGGTACCACTTACAGTGGGCTGGACCCCCCTGCATCAATTAAAAATCAAGAAAATGCTCCCCCACCCTATACTTATGGGCCAACCTGATGCAAGCCCGTTCTTCATTTAAGGCTCCTTCGTCCCATGTGCATTAGTTTGTGTCAAGTTGCTAAAAACTAAACAGTATACATGCAGCTTAATATTAAGGAGTAACGAAGTTTAGAGAAGATGAAAATGAAAAGAGCCACAGGAGAGCTGTGTGGGAAGGAAACACAGGGTATAGAAGGAGAGCATCCAGAGGAAGCTGGAAGAGAGTTAGTTATACAGGGCATCACGCTTCGGCAGATGTTCCAAGACATTGTTTTGTTCCAAGACAAGAAAGATTGATCAGGGATTTTTGAAAACTTAACTGCCTGGAATATTCCATGTAGGCATTTATTTCGACACATGACATGAAGTTGGAGAGCAAAGCAGAGTCAGCACACCTTTTTTAACAGTGTGGATGCCTTCCAGGCAAAAGAAGCTGGTAATATAAGCCAGAGAGAGAGAGAGACTAGGCACATATTTAAGCTTAAAAGGTAACTTCAACAGTAGTTGTGGAGGACAAACTGTGTTTAGATGAAACCAAAGGGAGAAAGAGCAAACCAGAGACGATGAGACTGTAGACTTGGGAGATCATAGGACATTGGGTGCCATTGTCATAACTGCAGTGGGACTGTTGTCCTCTCGTTTAACACAACCTGTTCTTCATATGGGAGTCATTTATCTCTCAATCTATAATTGCAGGCTGAGCTGTCAACAGCAAATGAAAGCTTTATTTCTTCTTTTACCAGCTGCTTGAGTGCCTATCATTATATAAATTTAGGAGATTGGTGTATTCGTTTTATTCTTTTGGCAGGTAGATTTTATTTGATCGCTATATGTATTATATTGCTCAATGTCTAATTAAGAAAATTGTGCTTTGTCTTCAAATGGTGACCCCTTTATTTTATTTATTTATTTATTTATTGTTTTTTCTTTTTCTTTTTTTTTTTTTTTGGTTTTTTGAGACAGGGTTTCTCTGTGTAGCCTTGGCTGTCCTGGAACTCACTCTGTAGACCAGGCTGGCCTCGAACTCAGAAATCCGCCTGCCTCTGCCTCCCAAGTGCTGGGATTAAAGGCGTGCACCACCACTGCCCGGCTACGGTTGGCTTTTCTTTGGGTTTCTTTGACTCACAAATTATTCAGACACCTACCAATTAGTTTCTAAGTACTTGGGGATCTTTAAAATAGCTTTTGACATGGATTTTTTTATTTTACCGTGTGACTCACTGTATATAATTATTAATACATTTGACTCATTTACTGTTTAGAATATGGCTAAGTATTCCACGTGTGCTTAGCAGAGCTATGAACTGTGCTAGTGTTGAATGCCAACCTCTGCAACTGCACTTCAAACTGGTTAGACTACTCTGACCCTTATCATGTATCAGCAAACTAGAAACAGAAAAATACACACACTTTGGGGGCCCCAGCGCCTCTGTAATAATTACCCAATTCTTAAGACAGAAGCATTTGAGATTTTATTCTCTTAAATTTTCCATTAAGTTCTGCTTCAGGGGTGTTTCACGTTGAATATGTTTGCTCTTGTCTTCATCCGGTAAAAGCTGGTTCATAGCACTGCCAGTTTTCCCCGGGAGCTCTTCTGTGGCAGTGCGCGAGCACTCATAGATGTTACCTAAGTGGACCAGCTTCTCTCTGCTTCAATAAAATATTTACATTGACAGGTGGGCAATGGGGAAGGATAGATTTAGCTTTCTGACTGTAGTTGGCTGATCCCTGCTCTAATTCCTTACTGACTTTCCATCTACCCGTTCATCACTGACTGAGCAGTGTTAGCAATGGCTCTGAGGCCTGTGAATATACCCTGGGGAATTTTCCTGTGGTCCTGTGAATTTGCTCTCATACATTTGGAAGTTTTATCATTAGATAACTGATCATATAGAAGAAGTATGTTTACTAACTTGGATATAGTGACCATCATGAGATGTTATTCTTTATTGTAGAAGATAACTTTGATATAGTCACTATTGGGAGATGTTACTCTTTATGGTAGATTTCTTTCCTTGGAAGCCTAACTGATGTTAGAGCAACCATCTCAAATGTCTTTTGATGCTGAGTGATAACAAGATGGTCCTCACAGAGTTACCTCCCTTACTGCTATGAAGAAATGTCTTATAGAAGGCAACTTGAAGCAAGAAAAACTTACTGTATGTTACAATCTAAGGGCACATCTTGACCTGGCAGGGAAGGCCTGGCAACAGGAATGTGAAGGGTAGGGGGCTAGTCACAGTGAGTTCTTAAGCAGAGGTTGGACAGACATTGGGGTCAAGTTATCAACCCTCAAATCCTGTTCTCAGTGTCTCACCTCCTTCAGCAAGGCTCTGCTTCCCAAAGGTTCTACAAATTTCCTAAACAGAGGCACCAATGGAAAACAGTTTGTGCCTATGGGAGATACTTCACATTCAAATTACAATGTTTTTGTATTCTTGCTATTTATTTATTTATTTATTTATTTATTTAGCAAGATATCACTATGTAGCTTTGGCAAGCCTGGAGCTTGCTGTGTAGACCAGGCTGGCCTCAAATCATAGAAATCCACCTTTCCCTGCCTCCCAATAACAAGGATTAAAATTGTGAGCCACAATACCTGGCCATCCTTTAACATGTAATCTATTTATATATATTTAAAGTTCTTTTTACATGGCAACATAGATTTCGGTCTTGACTTTTAATTTTTTATTATTATTCTGGTTTTTTTTTTTTTTTTTTAATTTTCAAGATAGAGTTTCTATGTAGCTCTGGCTGTTCTGTAACTCTCTCTGTAGACCAGGTTAGCATCAAACTCAGGGATCTACCTGCCTCTGATCCAGAGTACTGAGATTAAAGGTATATGTCACCACCTCCTGGTGGGTTTTGATTTGTTTAATCCAACCTGACGATTTTTTTTTGTTTTGTTTTTTTATTTTTCTTTTACTTAGATTACTTGAAAAACAGATTGAATATGCTTTCTAACAAGGCTAAGCACACTCAGATACACACACACACACACACACACACACACACACACACACACACGGATACTACTCTGCTCAAATGTCATCTTATTAATGATTATTTCTATTTAACCTTTGTATCTTCTATTTTATTTGTTTTGTTTTCCTTAATTTTTCCTCCCTTCACTTGGTTTAGGATTTGTAGGATTTTCTTTTAACTCCCCTCTTTCAATGATCACACATCTGATTTTCATCTTAATGGGTATGCTGAGGTTTCCACTATGCACCTTTACACGGTTGTGTGTACCTTCAAATAACATTATGCTATTTCCAGCACAGCATAAACCCTCGTGGTTTCATGCCTCATAGCGTCTTTTTCTGACCTTTATGTTGCTGTGTAATTTTACCTTTTCATACATTACCAACTTCACACTATGCTGTGATTATTGTTGTTTAAAACCATTTAGCTTAAAAGCTTTAAATGGTAGGAAAATACAGGTATTCACTAACACACTTGTTATTTCCAGGGCTCTTCGGATCTTGGTGCTGAGCTTATTGCCGTATTTCTGTTCTAACTGAAAGGTTTCCTTTAATACCCCTGACTGTGTGATTATGTTAACACCTTCCAGCTTTCATTTGTTTAAAGATGTCTTTAACCTTATTTTAATGATAATCTTATTATTTAGCAAGAATTACTTTTTGTTCCTTCAAAGCTTTAAAATTATTACGCTTTCATCTTCTAGATTGTCTTGTTCCTGCCATTATGAAATTTTCTACCTCTGTAAATTTATTTATATATTTATTTTTGGGACAAGTCTCTCTGTAGTCTGGGTTGGCCTGAAGTTTTTCAGAGACCAGGCTGGGAATCAATCTGTCATGAGCATGTGTCACTATATCTAGCTATTACTGTGTTTTTTTTCCCCCCTCACTTTAAGATTTTTCTGGCCAGGAGGGCTTTGGTATAGATTTCATATGATATATGATATAATATAGATATTATATGATGTGCTCTGGTATAGATTTCATTCTGCTCCTTGTATTTGAGTCTGTTGAACTTCCTAGATTTGAGGCTTTATAGTCTGTATCTGGTCTAGAAAACAAAGTCAGCAATATTTCCTTAAACATTTTTTCTTCCTTCTTCCTCTTCTTTCAGTGACTTAAAAGTATGTGCAGGGGGCTGGCGAGATAGCTCAGTGGTTGAGATCACTGACTGCTATTCCAGAGGTCCTGAGTTCAATTCCCAGCAACCACATGGTGGCTCACAACCATCTGTAATGGGATCTGATGTCCTCTTCTGATGTTTCTGAAGACAGCGACATTGTACTCACATAAAGTAAATAAATCTTTAAAAAAAAAAAAAGAAGTATGTGCAGACTAACCTGTGTTCCTTGAGCAACAGTTCAGAGATTTGTTCATTTAAAAAGTTTTCTGGGGCTGGAGAAGTGGCTCGGTGGTTAGAAGCACTCACTGCACCCATGCATCCATGCCTGGCTGTCTCCCAACTGCTTCTAGGTTCTAGAGGATCCACCGCCCCCTTCTGGACTCTGTGATAATACTACTATTACTATTACTATTACTATTACTATTACTATTACTAGTACTAGTACTAGTACTAGTACTATTACTACTAACACACACACACACACATACACACACACACACACACCTGTTCACTCTTCTCTATGTGTATCTTCTCATTCTAGTTCAGAATTCTAACTAATTCTAGTTCAGAATTCTAACTAATTCTAGTTCAGAATATTAACAATTCTTTCTATAATTTGTTCATTTCGCACACTAGTTTTTTTTTTTTAAAGATCTACTTATTTATTCTATGTGATTACACTGTCTCTATCTTCAGACACATCAGAAGAAGGCATCGGATCCTGTTACAGATGGTTGTGAACCACCATGTGGTTGCTGGGAACCCAGGACCTTTGGAAGAACACTCAGTGTTCTTACCTGCTGAGCCATCTCTCCAGCCCCTACACACTAGTTTTAAGCTCAAAAATCTTCAGGTAGCTCTTTTCAGTATTCATGTCTCTGTGGATGCTTCCGAATGTAAGAAGTACAGTTACATTTTGAAAAGGGATCTTGCTTATTAGTTCAGCCTTGTTTGCTCTTTAATGTTTTTGACTAAATGTTTTTGACGATATGTTTTTCATATTGTGCTACACTTTCTGCTTTGTCTGGTGCCTAATCATTTGTGTTGGTTCATTTTACTTTGTTGGGTTTTGGATACTTCTACAATTCTATAAACAGTTTCCGAACTTTGTTCTGAGTTTTATTTATTTATTTTTTTTGAAAGAGTTTGGTCCTTATGTTCTTAAATTTAAGCTTTCAGAGGATTTTATAGCAGCTCAGTGCTTTGGCGAGTGTAGGATAATCTCTATTGTTGGAACAAGATCTTGTTTGTAGTGCTCCTGGTTTTTATTGTGTTATGGGTTTTCTAATATGGCTTCTGGGGACAACACTATTTCTGGGTTTATGTGAGTGTGGGTGGGGGCACTGCTGGCTCCGTAATAGAAACCTTAAGAGATAATGTGGCAGAATGACAGTGAATATTTCAGTTAGTGTGGGCAGGACATGGTGCTCTTAGGATAGGACTTTTGAAGACAAAGACAAGTCTCAGTGGGAAAAGGAGTAGAGGCATGAGACTTCAAATAATTAAATTTATGACATTTTTCATCTAGGAAGCCACTGATAAGCTTTTCTACTTTCAGTGTGGTATAGTGGTTGAAATTAGAGACATATGAACATATGATACACACACACACATACACACACACATACACACACACATATATGTTTATCTATCGCCTCATTTTATATAGATTGGTTTTTCAAGAAAGGGTTTCTTTTTGTTGTCCTAGGTTCCACTCTATAGTGGAACTCACTCTATAGACTAGGCTGGCCTTGAACTCACAGAAATGGGCCTGCCTGTCTCTCCCAACTAGTGCTGAGATTAAAAGGATGTGCCACCATCACCCAGCTGAGGCTATATATTTTTCAGTTATTTTTTGTAAAGGGACAAGGAGTGGTAGGAGCCCCACCCTAGGCTCTTAGGCAACAATGGATGCTGTGCAGTGCTAAACTGAGGAATTCACAATGCACCTGCGTGGAGTTGCTGCTGACCTGTAGCTCCCTCCCTAGAGCCACTGTCACCCTAATTGATCCTGTTGGTTGTTGTGTGTGTGTGTGTGTGTGTGTGTGTGTGTGTGTGTGTGTGTATGTGTGTGTGTAGGAGAGAGAGAGAGAGAGAGAGAGAGAGAGAGAGAGAGAGAGAGAGAGAGAGAGAGAGAGAGAGAGAGAGAGAGAGAAAGAGAGAGGTCATCAAACAAGGCCTTTCTGCTTGTTCTTTTAAACGCCGAGCAGCTCCTTCAGGGAGCCATCACACAGAACACAGAGCTTCGAAGCAGCCCGTCCCTGGTGGAAGTTTTCACACGTACATGGTTTCCTCCATTGTTTGTCTTACCTGCTCTCTGCTCTCCCTAGATTTTATTTCATAGCTCACTTCCATTTCAATCTTGTCTTGCTTTCTAGATTTTCACCATTTTTTTTCTTAATGTCTTGTAATCTTCTCTGCTTTTAAAGCAGAACTCGGGCCCTTTCTATATACTATCTCAGGGTGTTTCTCTTAAGGAAAAGCCCTAGGACCTGCCTTGTTCACTGACCCAAACACCAAAGCGAACTGTCTACGGTGTTTACTCATAGTTCTGTATCATTTCTGGGTAAAACTGCAGCCATTTCGTGCCTGAATTCCTGCGTTCCATCGCTAGGAAACCCGGGAGAGAGGAAGAGAATCAGCACTTGCTAAACAGAATTCCCACGGAATAGAGAATAGAGGCCACGGAAGGCGTTCTAGTTCTCCATACAGTCTGCCTCCAATCTAATCTGCGGAATCATCCTCAGAAACAGCCTTCTACGCCATTTGCCATTGCATATCCCATTCTTTTCTGATGCCTTGTGCGATGAAAAGTGGGTATAAAGTTCCTTTGCTGAATAAAGATCTTCGTGGTTGTCTTTAGAAAGTCACTTGGCCTTGTGTTTGTATCGCAGCTATCCGCTTCTCGTCATACATCGCAGTTTATACTTGACAGTGTGAATGGCAGCCACGCCACGATTCCTCAGATCAGAGTATCTGGCAGGCAGTGGCTCAAAGATGAATAAAGCTAGCTTGTCATGTCAAGAACTGTAATTGACAACGTTTACTGCCAGTACCAAGTTCTTGTCTTTTGAAGAAGAGGGGCCAGGAGCCCTGCATGGTACTTGCTTTTTAAAGACTTTTCTAAAGTAAATTTTCTGTAAGGCTATCTGGTCAGGGGCTGGAAGGTCAGAGCCTCTCCTGAGGGAGCTTTCCTAGGTGGCCGTCAATGATCTTTTATGGTTCTCGCAGTGTTAAATGATCTATTTCCTTTAACGTGGGGTTTTAGTACTAAGAACTAGACTTTGAATGTTTGATTTAGCAGTTTTATTATTTTACCAGCAAGGGGCAGCAAATAACAGTGTTTGCTTGAAGAATAAAAGTATTACTTTAATACTTAAATATTTCTTTCCCTTCCCCATCCTCTCTTTGTCCTTCCCTTTCCCCCACTTCTTCCTCATTTTTTTTTTAACTTCATTTCCTCAGTGTGCCTCTGATTTTCCTGCTGCTTTTTGTTTGGCTTTCCTGTTCCTCCTAGTGATATTAAAGCCAGAATTATTGAGAACAAGAACAGTGTTCAAGAGGGAAAAGAATACATGAAAATACTTAAAAAGTGCAACACTAAATGGGGCAAGACCTACTGAAAAGAGCTTTGTGTTGACCAATGATGACGCAGTCCCCACTCCCGACTGCATTTCTTTTGAAACACCAGTTTCCCATTTGAGTGTTAGCTGTCTAACTTTCATGTTGTTTCATATTGATGAGTATGTATAGACCACTTACCGGAAGTGGGGCAATACTACAGTGCCGGACCAGTGCGAAACAAAATCAATACGATACTGTTTGCCTGGTGCTGGTTTATAGTGGAAAAACCACACAAAGAGAAACTCTGTGTGTTAGAAAACAGGAGACGTTATGACACTAAGAAGGAACAGTGAGTAATTTCAGTGAGCAGATAGGTAGATCAGGTCTAGCTCTGACAAGATGGCACCAGAAACTTCTGAGTCTTTCCCTGTATGTTTCTTCCCCCTCCCCCCTTCCCTCCCCCTCCCCCTCTTCTTCTTCTTCTTCCTCTTCTTCCTCTTCTTCCTCTTCTTCTTCTTCTTCTTCTTCTTCTTCTTCTTCTTCTTCTTCTTC
>JANHMN010000011.1:46499221-46533952 GCA_030674055.1 Rhabdomys pumilio
TCTTCTTCTTCTTCTTCTTCTTCTTCTTCTTCTTCTTCTTCTTCTTCTTCTTCTTCTTCTCCTTCTTCTTCTTCTTCTTCTCCTTCTTCTTTTCTTGCTGCAAGTAGTACTGTGGAAAACATAACTGTAAGGGTTGGAAAATCTCTGAAGGAAGACCCTAAAGTCAGATAGATTGCAAAAACAAAGAGCATTTATAAGGCAGAAACAACCAGCATGTGGGAGGTCAACCAGTCTTTGAAATGGCAACCCCAGGCAAAGGCACTCAGGTTTTCTTATACCTGAGGGGACTCTCTAGAAGGATTACATCATCTAAAATTTCATTAGTGGGTGCTAGGGGTCACAGGTGGTCAGTACTCTGCATTCCTATGTCATGAACCATGAACGTTTAACCATAGGGTGAAATAGGACTGCCCAGCGCAGATGGCCCATTCTGAGATATGGTATTTCCCCATTTTTGTGGTTATCTCCAGGCTGTTCTCTGGGAGGGGTTTTTATGATCTTGTTTTGGATTTTATGGTCTGTCTCTGGGGCTGGTGTCTTGTGACCTAGTTTCTGGAACTTAAGGTCTGTTCCTGGAGCTAATGCCTTTCAGTCTTTTTTCAAAATCAGGCCTGGTCCTTAAAAGGAGATAAACGGGGTCCTTAAGTGGAGACAAATGGGGCTTATGTTATCCTTACAATAACATGCTTTTCCTGTATGTAGGTGGCATTTTTATTTCTGTCTGAAGGCAAAAGTTATTATTATTATTTGTTTTAGATGAACTTTGTTCTTCTTGGATTTTTGAACTCCACATATTGAAGATCTACTTTTCCAAAAACTTTTTCATTCTAGATTTGGGGAAAGGCTCGTTTTTTATTATTATTTTTTATTATTATTATTTGATCTGCTTCAGTATAGGCTAATCTTTGAAAGGTAGTTCATTTCATACGGTGCCCAGGGATTCTCTTTTCATCCTGACATCAGTCTCAAGGTGTAATTGCAACCAGGTTGTGACCTAACGTAGTGACTTTTCCTTGTATCTTGAAGGGCTCTTCCAGGGCAGCTGCTGTGTATGCCCCTTCATACCTCACTCTTGCTCTGCCTCTGACCTCTGCACCCTTTCATGCTGTTGTAGGCCAGAGGACTCACTGGGGCTGCATCAGATTTTGTTTGCTTTTAATACATCACACAGTTATATTTCAGTCTTCACATTCTTTCTTTCTAAATAGAAAATTCAATATAGTACAAAATTCTTAGATGCTCAGGGTCTTAGAAAAAAAGAGAATCAGAATCTCCATGTTCATGCTCTGCAATCCCTTCTGGAGTTTTCCATTCACACTTGAATCTTGACTACCCAGTTGTTGACGAATTTGAATGAATGAATTCCTTTCATTTCTTCTGTGTTATTCTGCTATCACAATTTTTTTTTTAAACTTGAAAAGACAATGTTTGCATCAGTGCTTGCATTTATTCTGGGGAAATTCCCTTGACTTAAAGATGGCCAGCTAATGAAAATGGAGTGAGGAGGTGTTGATGGGGAGAATTAGATTGTATAATGTATCAAACTGTTATTTGAAAATTACAGCCAGGGTTGGAGAGATGGCTTAGCGGTTTAGAGCACTGACTGCTCTTCTAGAGGTCTTGAGTTCAATTCCCAGCATGCACACAGTGGCTCACAACCATCTATAATGGAATCTGATGCCCTCTTATGGTGTGTCTGAAGACAGCAAAAATATACTTACATAAACAAATAAATAAATCTTTAAAAAAAAATCACAACCTAATCAATATTTACCTTCTATCCCCATTACATTATTAATTTCCTTTTATTTCTAAACTACTAAAAGGAGGAAGACCTTCTTTTTTTTTTTTTTCTTGTTTTTGTTTTTTGAGACAGGGTTTCTCTGTGTAGTCTTGGCTGTCCTGGAACTCACTCTGTAGACCAGGCTGGCCTCGAACTCTGAAATCCGCCTGCCTCTGCCTCCCAAGTACTGGGATTAAAGGCATGCGCCACCACCACCCGGCGAGACCTTCATTTCTTAATCCTCTAACATGCAATATTTCTCAGTCACAGGACATCAATGTAGCAGAAATAGAAAATTTCCAGTTTTGTGAATATTTCCGTTTCATGTTCACAAATACACACCAGGATGTTAACATTATCTCGTGACAGGATGAGGCCCCCGTCAGGAGCGGGCTGCACATTCAAGTGTCTCCATAGTATTATAATTGAGACATTCTTATTCCCGAGTGAACAGACTGTACTCTTGTTATTCCTTTTCTATGTCTAGACATGTTTAGACGGCAGCTTTTCATTATGTTATAGTTGCTTATCGTTCTCACACTGTGCATATTTTGTAGTTTAAAAGCAATAAGCTGTACCACATAGCCCCTGGATGCAGTAGGATGTACCACTGAGGTGTGTCCACATGCATTCTGATAGCTTTGAGATGAAATTGGTCATATCTTACTTAGAACATTTCCTCTCTGTTAAACAGTGCATATCTTCACATGAAGAATTTTTTTTTTCTGAATCTCATTGTGAGTTTTAGATTTGTCTGTAGAGGGCGGCAAACGGCAGCTTAATTCCTTATTCAATGCCTAAACCTTAAAGTATTAATGTTCCCATCATCTTAAATCAACAAGAAAGACTTCCTTAACATAAAGAAGGGTTTTTTTTTTCTTCTTCTTTTTCTTCTTGGAGTGGCTGCTTTTTGTTATAGATAAAAAATAAGTGTGAGACTGACAGGGAAAATAAAGTAGCTAAACTTATTTTTGTAGCTCTTATTCCCTAAACGTTTTAGAGCTTTCTTCCAGAGAAATAGAACTTGCTGCTCTGAGTACGAGGCAATCTGGTTCTCCTCGTGGACTGTCACATTAGTTCAACACTCACAATTATATTCTTCTCCCGGGGAAAACAATTACTCAATGTTCCAAGTTCCTACTTCTGTTCTCTTCCTCAAATTGTGATCATTTAAACAATAGTTGCATTTGCCATGGTAACTTTATCTTCCACAAATAGAACAACTGAGTCGTAACTACCTAAAATCAAGCTGCCTGTGAAAAAGAGTAATTTCTGCAGTAGGATGGTTCATTTTGTTTTCTGTGATTTTGAGATGGTTTTGATTTTGAGAGTCAGGTTTTTGGGCAGCCCAGGGTGGCCTTGAACTCACTATGCAACCCAGGTTTGCCTTGACCTGCCTCAGGCTCCCGGGGCTAGGATTAAGGTGTGTCTCACCACACTTGGAGCCTGGGTGATAATTCTTTATCACCTCATAAGAATGTAAACAATAGGTGGATGGAGAGATGACTCAATGGTTAAGAGCACTGACTTGAGTTCAATTCCCAGCAACTACATGGTGGCTCACAGACATCTGTAACGGGATTCCGTGCCCTCTTCTGGTGTGTCTGAAGACAGCTACAGTGCACCCATATAAATAAAATAAATACATCTTAAAAACAAACAAACAACCACTGCTCTTCTTAAAAAAAAAAAAAAGAATGTAAAAAAGAATGCCATGATTTTAGAATACTCACGTTTGTGCATTCTTAGATTATGTCCTTCCTTTCAGAAATAACCTCCACCTTTAAGCTCTCCAGTTTCACTCTTGCTCACCCATATCACTCAACCAATATCCACTTTATGTCTATATGAATGTTTTTCTTTACACACATTTCTCCTAAAAATTAAATTATGCAACACATGGACATGTGAGATGGAGTTTCTCCATCGTTGACAATATTATAAGATTCATTCATGTGAAGGCATTTATCATTTCCTTTTTATGAAATTAATTCTTCCGGAGTACAGTTTCATATATGCACACAACACATTCTGGTAGCTTTCCCTTCTGGTCCTTTTGTATTTCTCTTGCACCCATATCAACCTCTGCTTGTCCCTGTTTGTCCCTTCCCTTGTCATTAGTTCTGATTTTATTGTGTGGCCCATTTAATTAAATCATAGCTATCTGCTAACCTCTGGATTAGGGCTATCTGTTGGAGTCCGGTGGAGTCACCGGTGGGTATGTCACTAAAACAATGACTCTGTCTTTTCCTGACTCCATCCACAGAAAACCCTTGAGCAGTGAGGGAGAGAGACCCCTAAGTCTGCTGAGTCTCTGCCTAGCTGATGATGTCCCATTTTTGTGCAGATCCAGCGTAGTAAGATGGTCTTTTTTTGTTTGTTTGTTTGTTTTTTTTTAAAGAAAATTTTATTTAAGCAAAGACTGTGCGTTGGATGATGAATTGATTCTCAGCTTGACTACATCTGGACTCAATTAAAACCCTAGCATCTGGGCACACCTATGTTTTTTTTTTCTTTTTCTTTTTTCCCTGGATTGGCTCCTTTGCAGTGGGAAGACCTACTCTAAGTCTGGGTCACACTGCTAGTTTGGTAACAACCTATGTAGAAGGACTTGGAAGAAGGAAGTAGTTGCTTTTTGTCTGCTTACCCACACTCTCACTGGTCAGTTCATCTCTTCTACTGAGGAGGAATGAGTTCCTTCTCTGATATTAGAGACTACTTCTTTGGTATTCTCACATACACTGAAGATCAGGTGAGACATCCAGCCTTATAGACTGAATAGCTGTTGGACTCTTGTCAGGTGACACCCATTATTGGGCTACATGAGCCACAGCATACAAGCTGCTCCAGTAAATCTCCTCTTAATATATTTAGGTTCGTGTTATCATTTGGTTTCCCTAGAGAGCCCTGACTAACAAGGTGCAGTAATACCACATTCCACAGTACTAAAACAAATGACTGAATAATTATAAAAACTTACAAAGACAGAAAGGAAGAAAACACAGCTGCAAAACAGAGTTCACAAAGTAGTACCATCAACGAGAAGAAATGACATCAAATAAGCAGCAAATGATATCTTCACACTGGATTATACTTCCTGCCTCCACCTGCACTTTTCTCCTTTCTTTTCCCTCCCTTCTTCGCTTCCTCCTTTTTTCCTTCCTTTCCTTTCCTTCCTTCCTTCCTCCCTCTTTCTCGCCCTTCCTTCCTCTTTTTCTTTGGTTCTTTGTTTGCTCCTTCCTTCCTTCCTTCCTTCCTTCCTTCCTTCCTTCCTTTCTTTCTTTCCTTCCTTCTTTCTTCATTTTCTTCTTTCTTTCTTTCTTTTTAGTTTTTTTTTTCTTTTTTTGGTAGAAGGTACTCATTCTTGTCATCTGTTTCAGAATCTTGTAAATTGTGGAGTAAAGAGTCCAGAGCAAAACAGAACAAGACTTACAGAAGTACAACCACGAGCACCCCTTTGACTTCATCAGAACAAAGCACACATACAAGCTTTGATGGAACTTTGCAATGCTGCACTGGCAATTAATCTAGTCTTATGAGCACATCTCAGAACTCAGGGGCGAGGTCTCCAGATAAGCTAACATTCTGCCACCTCAGGACTTCAGCCAGCTATAATCAGATAGGAAGAGAGGCAATAAAAATTAAGCTTTACCGTATTGGGAAATATTACCTGTACTGGCTGGTTTTGTGTGTCAACTTGACACAAGCTGGAGTTGTCACAGAGAAAGAAGTCTCATGGAGGAAATGCCTCCATGAGATCTAGCTGTAAGGCATTTTCTCAATTAGTGATCAAGTGGGGAGGGCCCATTATGGGTGGTGCCATCCCTGGGCTAGTAGTCCTGGGTTCTATAAGAAAGCAAGCTGACCAAGCCAGGGGAAGCAAGCCAGTAAGTAACATCCCTCCATGGCCTCTGCTTCAGCTCTTGCTTCTTGAACTACTTGAGTTCCAGTCCTGACTTCCTTTGGTGATGAACAGCAACGTGGAAGTACAAGAATAAACCCTTTTCTCCCCAACTTGGTTCTTGGTCATGATGTTGTGTGTAGGAATACAAACCGTGACTAAGACACTACCTGATGATAAAAACTGCCCAGGAAAAGTAAATGATGCCATTTATAGAACTACAGTCAAGTGAAGCAGCAGCAGCAGAGGAAAAAGGAAAGGAAGAAGAAAAGAACGTATGATGAATAAAGGAAAGAATAGAAGAAAAAAGGAAGAAATGAGAAGAGAAAGAAGAAAACAGCAGGGAGACAGGATTTGGAAAGTATTATTCAATGTGTAGAAAGAGAGTCCTTGTGATATATGTTATGAAATAATATAACAAACTCAATAAGAAAAAAAAAAACGCTAAAAATCAAGATGGTTAAAATGAATTAGAATTGACATGTTAAAAGGATATCTCAGAAATCAGAAGATGGTTTGAGAACACAGAGCTGTAGAAGTGGTAAGCACATTGTGACATCCAAAGCAACAAGAGATGAAGTACATTAGAATAAAACAGCCAAGGCTGGGGAAGAGAACACAGAAGGAAGAGTGAACTTTGGAGGTTTTATTTCTGCTGCTGGTGTGAGGTAAGAGAATCACTAGCCGGATCCAAATGCTGAAAAAGCCTATGATTCTGAGGAAAAGCTTTGTTTCTGTCATTGTTTTCTTTTTTGGTTTTGAGATAGGATCTCACTATATAGCTCTGGTTGTTCTGAAACTCACTGTGTAGACCAGGTTGGCTTCCAGCTTACAGAGATCGTCCTGACTCTGACTCTCAAGCGCTGGAATTAAAGGCATGCGCCACCTCGCCTGGCTTGAGCAAAAGTATTTTTTAGTGTTTCTCTGTAACTTCTTAGAACACATGAAACACACCAAGAACTGATCCAGCCACTCTAGGGGCTGAGGACTCAAGCTAGGTTTCCCTGTATGCTGTCTGAGCTCTCTGCCAACTGAACTACATCTTACAAGGACAATAAAAAAATTCCAAATTTAAGATCCACTGTTCTTAAATTGCAAATAATTAAAAAAAAAAAAAAAAGGAAAATGAAAACCTTCTTGAAGGATAGATGGTATTTTTTTTTTACAGAAAAAAAATTATTCAAGTTCTATTTTTTTTGTTTGTGTGTTTTTGTTTCGTTTTGTTTTAAGATTTGGTTTCTCTGTGTAGCTTTGGCTTTCCTGGATCTTAAATTCCATTTCTTGCTTTTCTGGTGAGAAATACTTTTTTTCCCCCTTCCCCCCAATAGTTAGAACAGTACAGAAAACGTCCATCCTCAATATCCTGTTCCTGAATAAAATTTCTTGGGAGTGGAAAGGTTCTACTTTGATTGACATCTGTGCTGTTTTTATGTCAACTTAATATAAGCTAAAAAGTCATCAGAGAGGAGGGAACCTCTATTAAGGAAAAAAAAAAAGCCTCTGTAAGATCTTGCTGTAAGGAGACCAAAGGCTAAAGCTGGGACATTGAAAAAAATGCAGACCACCAAGGCACTGCTCATTTTTCCAGTTCTGATCCGTTCGTTCAGGCACCAGGGGTCTGATCAGGCCCGTGTCTGCCTCCCTTCTGAGTACACCAGAGCATCTAAAGTCTTCCTGCAGTCGCTCCCCTCTCCAGGTGCCCAGACGGGAGTTCCAGACCAGTGTTATTTCCCCTGATGTCGTCGACACAGCAATCAAATTTATTGGTGGTGGAGCTACCACAATTGGTGTGGCTGGATCAGGGGCTGGCACTGGCAGTGTTTGATAGCTTGATTATTGGCTATGGCAGGAACCCGTCTCTCAAGCACCAGCTTTTCTCCCATGCCATTTTGGGTTTTGCCCTGTCTGAGGCCTTGGGACTCTTCCGTTTGATGGTTGCCTTCCTCATCCTCTTGACCCTATGTGAGGCTCCATGGGGTTACCCAGACTTCCCTGCTGCTTTGACTCCATGCCAGTCCTGGTGCTGGAGTGTGCTGTGTGCTGAGCTTTCCCATTAAACAACACTTTTCTAAAAAAAAAAAAAAAAAAATCTCACTGTAAGCCAGGCTGGCTGTAGGGGTTTTTCATAATTAATGATTGATGAGGGAATGCCAACTCATGGTGGGTGTGGTCCACCTGATAAGAAAGCAAGTTTAACCAGCCCTGGAAGGCAAAACCAGTAAGCAGCACAGGCCTCGGCATCAGTTCCTGCTTGGTTTGAGTGCCTGGGCTGACTTCCTTACATGATAAACAATGATATGGAAATGTAAGACAAACAAACCCTTTCCCTCTCAAGCAGCTTTACTTACGGGTGTTTCTTGACTGCAACAGTAACCGTAACTAAGACAACACCTGGAAGGTTTTTTTTTTTTTCTTCTATCAAATGTGGTAAGCACACTTGTACAGATGTCTTAGCTAGCGTTTCCATTGGTGTGAATAGACACCATGATCAAGGCAGCTCTCCTAAGGGACAACATTTAATTGGGGCTGGCTTACAGGTTCAGAGGTTCAGTCCATTATCATCATAGCAGAACGTACAAGAGTATCCAGACAAGCAGGGCGCTGGAGGAGCTATTTGAATTTTTAAAGCTTTTCAATTTTATATAGTAATGTTTACTGTGTGCCTGGGCATATATGGTGTGTGTGTGTGTGTGTGTGTGTGTGTGTGTGTGCTGGGGGAGGTACATATGACACAGGATACATGTGGAGTTTGTTATCTTCTACGTTTTCATTGATTGGGAGATGAAAGTCCTATCAGCAGGCCTACAGCATTGGGCATCATATCCTTTTGCCTCCTGAGCCATCTTGTTGGTCTGCACCTCTTTTATTTATTTCTTTCTATTTTTTGTTTTCCGAGACAGGGTTTCTCTGTGTAGCCCTGGGTGTCCTGGAACTCACTCTATAGACCAGACTGGCCTCGAACTCAGAAATCCGCCTGTCTCTGCCTCCCAAATGCTGGGATTAAAGGCATGTGCCACCACTGCCAGGCTACAATTCTTTTAAAAACATATGTCTACGTGTGTGTGTGTGTGTGTGTGTGTGAGTGTGTGTGATTACATGTACGTGTGTACCTCAACATGTATGTATGTACATAGATGCCAGAGGCCAGTTCCTTAGCATCTGTTCACCTTGATTTTCGAGACAGAATCTCTCTCCAGAACCTGAGGTTCATGGGTTGGTCTAGGCTATTCTTCCAGAAAACCCCATAGATTCCTCATTTCCACCTCCTCAGCATGAGGATTACAAATGGCTGTTACCATGCCTGACTGCATGAGTACTGAGATTTGAACTCAAGTCCTGAGGCTTTTTCAGCAAGCACTTTACAGTGGTACACTTTACTGACTGAGTGATCTCAGCCCACCACCCCCACACTTTAGATTTCATAGTAGAAGACTATAAGATATTTTGGAAACCATTAAGTAAAACCCAGCACAAAAATTTTTTAAAAAAATATTATTTATTTCACAATATTTTTGTTTTAGACGAAGCAGCAACAAATTGAGCATATATTTGTTTGCCATTGTTTTTAATGACTGCAACAAATCACGCATAGTTTTGCATTTGGAATGCTGTTTTAATGTTTGAACAATTTATATAACATTATCAATTGATATTAAAATTATTATAATAATGTAACATTTTCGTGTCTTCTAAAATATTAAAGCAGCCATTGCATATTACTTTCATCAGTGGGAAGATTTTGATAAGGAAAATGAACTTACATTTTAGCATAAGCTTAATGAAACACTTAGACCTGTACCTCAGAAATTACTCAATAGAAAATACAGATAAGACAAGTCAATTTTCCAACCTGAGCCTTTAGATGTTTTGTATATGACTTATTAAGGAAGCTAGGAACATGATATTCCTATATTGGCATTTAGGACCATGGGTTTTTAAAATATAAGTATGATAAATAGAATGGATATGCTTTAAACCTTTAAACTTGTAGAGCAGATTTAAAAAAAAATCAAACTTAATACAAAAAGCTACAGTTGAGTTCAGTTTCATATCTCTAAAGATAAGCAAAACTAGAAATATAGGAGATTATTAGCTTGTAATTAATCTTCTTCTCACTGTTTTAGGGGCACACCATTAAAACTTGCATTTGAGGGCTAATGAACAGCTGAGGCATTTGTGGAACAAGAAGAAAGCGGCTTGGTGACCATTGTTAAAACATTATATGTCCTCCAAGATTGGACAGATGCTTCTGGAGGAGAAGGGCAGGTTTTATGTTTGGGCAGGGCTTTGTCACTTGGACCGTAACCTTTTAGTTCGGGGAAGTGACTGTGGGCCTCATGTATTTTCTCTGTTAAGATGGTTAAGCTAAATAAAACTGACGAAGCTCTTCCTCCTCAAGTTTTAGAGCCAGTGATGTCAATTCTCGAATTTCCTCATGATTAGAATTGTTCCCTTTGGAACTGAAGAACTCATGGTATCATCTCCTCTACTGCACAGATACCATTGCCCTATCATCTGAACGTAGATCAGCGAAGAGAAGGGGCCTGGGCACAACGAGAAACCATGAGAAGGAGGAGGAGGAGGAGGAAGAGGAGGAGAAAGAGGAGGACTTTCATGTTAGTGGGGCTGGATGCCAATAACTTAATTTTGACATAGCCAAGTGTAGTTACTTTTTCTTTTTACATCCATCTCAGCATAGGAATAAAAAAAAATCACCTTTAGGAACAGGCAATTTGTATTTACAGATTGCTGCCTACATAATTAATAATGAATCACCTTGGTGAACAATAAATAACATTGACATTCATCATCATGTACGGACACTTCTGGAAAATTACTGTTTGAATTTCATGTATGTCATTGTGAGTGAGCCGTCCCCTAATAACTGAAAAATACGCTTTTTCTAATGTTAGTCAACTTTTAGTCTCCTTCTTGCACTAACATAGGTCCTTTTCTTTATTAAACACAGATGTAGAATGAAAACAGCAATTTAAGTCAGTTCCTAGAACACTGCACAGTGGGCCGTGTGTACTTAGGGAGGTTGGCATTGAAGTAGACTTAAGACCACGTGGACATAGGCAACACCTACAATCCTGACACACAGGAAGTCCAGGCAGGAGGATCTCCAGCTTGAGGCTGACTGGGTTTTTATTGTGAGAGGATGTTTTGAACAAAACCACACGCTAAGTGTGATGCTCAAATGTGTGGTACACACCTTTTTTCTTAGCCTGAGAAGGCAGAGGCAGGTAGATCTCTGTGTGTTTGAGGCGAGTTTGGTTTACATAGCAAACTCCAGAACATCCAGGGCTACATAGAGAGACTTTGTCTCAAAAAGCAAACAGGCAGCAGCGAGGTGCCTGTGCACGCCTTTAATCCCAGCACTCAGGTGGCAGAGGCAGGAAGAGGCAGAGGCAGGTGGATCTCTGTGAGTTGGAGGCCTAAGCAAGCTCATGTCAAACAAACCAAGCTCACGTTTCCCTAAAACCTTCAAAGAAACAAAAACAAGTCTCTTAACTAACTTGAAATTGCCATTTTAGTTATTATGAAAGTCCAGTGTTCACGAAGAAAACTGGAGTATTCAAAGGAGATAAGGAGAAAATGAAAATAATGTTTTGTGAAAATAATGACTGTAAGCACGGTAGGAAGTAGGTTTAGAACACTGGAATTTAATCTGTGCTTTGAAGGGCACATTACTTAACTTTTGCAAGGAAGTGGAAGGTATTTGATGAGGAAAACGAAGGCTGAAAAGCAATGTTCATAATGTAAGGGATATGGGAGAGAGGAACCAGACCAGAGCAGACAACATCCATTAGGACAGTAGAGGGTAGTAAGAGATGAGATTTTCTAAGTGTTCTTTTCTTCTTATTACCAAGACTAAAAGCCACAGCAGTGTATATATGTACTGGAAGGAGCAATGGAGAGACAATAATACTTTCTTCAAAAATTAATGTTTACACATACACACACACACACACACACACATATATATATATACATATATATATATAATATATATATATTACTAGTATTTTAATCTTTGTAAAGCTAAAACCTAGGCTTCCTGTTTTTTGCTTTAATCATCAGAGTTCTCATTTCAAATGAAAGTTTCTTTTGACCATTTAATGGATAAACCCGAAACCCTAATCCTGAAACGTAGGGGAACTCAATTTCTGAATTCATTGACAATGAGAATTAATGCTAGGGTACATGTGGCTATAGTTGTTCAAAGAAAAATAAGTTAGATGATGCCAAGATTGTAGCAACATGGGTGGCAGAATGTTGCAAGAAGGAAGGCTGGCGAGAGCCCATATGGGTGGCGTTCGTGTGCCTTGGTAAGGCTGCTGGGCCTTTGTGCTTTGCTAGGCAGGATATTTCCAGAAAAGTGAGAAGTAGCCCAGTGCTGTTGGCTCCCTTCTCTCCAGGTTCCCAGGGGCCCATTGAGGGTCTGCATGTTTAAAGTTCTAGCTCACTCCAGACTTACAGTGCTAAGGAGTAAGAGCCATGACTCACACTTTGTAGTAGCCATTTAGTATCTGAGCGAGTTTGTCTTCTCTCATTAGCTCTTATTCTTTCAACCCTACTCAGAGGGATGGAGGGCTGCATAGTATTAGGGTAATGGTTATCAGAAGAATTGGAACTCCGATTTAGCCTTTTTAGATTTTAATTGTAGAGTACCCTATGTAAACAAAGCAGCTTCCTGTGTCATAAAGAATTTGTGCTATGTTCTAGAGAGAATAATTCATCCTCACTGAGAATAGAGTATATTTTATTTGCTTTTAACTAAATGTATGATCATTTACAATGTTTTTGGTTTTGATCTCTACTTCTGCAGTTTTGCATTTGTGATACTGGTGAGGTCACTTTCTGGATGCTAACTTTGTCTTTACTAAAATGGTAGACTAATTTCTTTTTTTCTGTTCCTATAGCCACAGGCCCACACTTAACTAGCTGGGGTCTTTTAAAGTTCTGCTGTCTAGAACTGAAGCCCCGGGCTCCACCTTCTTTGGAGTAATCTCAAATAAGTCCTGACATGCATAATATCAGGCCTGACTTCACAGACTGACATGCCCATTTTTTTGTTAACAAGCACCAAAAGTGATTTTTATTCACACAGGTTTTAAAAACCTGAAATCATCACTCACTTGAAAGAAATTATCTTCCTACTTCACGTTCAAACTCAACGGTGTACTTAGTCAGGATTGCTCTTTTCCTTTGCTCTCATATTCTCAGCATCACCTTTCTTTGGAAAAAGATAAACTGACACACATTTGCACATTCCTGTCCTCTCTACTAGGGTTACAGTTGACTCATAGCCAAGCCCAACAGTTGTCACTATAATAAGTATATGTATATAGTTATTCTCAATGTAATAGTTATTATGTCAGTATGTAGAGAGAGGGAAAGAAATAATGGATATTGTGTGTGTACGTGGGGGGGGGGAGAATGACTATGGTTTTCTTTTATTAATTATGTAAAAGTGGGAGACCTTAAGATAGCAACCTCAGTCACAGAGCATAACAACGTAATAATGGTATACCACATCAATTGTGGGTTTGACTTTTGGCATACGTATTGAATGTGTACATTTTAGGAATATTAATACAACATGAAGAGATTGGGGATGAATCTAGCTTTACTGTGTCCACATGACCCAGAAGGATGATCTTAATGTTCCTGCAGAAGAGCGACTGTCCATGGGAAAAACCTGAACTGACATTAAACACAGACTTTAATGGAAAATGACGTGGATATGATATGTTGTTTTGCTTGATGAAATAATAATATATTTTCCTTTTTTGTCAATTTATTTTATGTATATGAGTGCTTTGATTTCATGGACACTAGAAGAGAGGAAGACACCCCATTACAGATGGTTGTGAGCCACCATGTAGTTGCTGGAATTGAACTCAGGACCTTGGGAAGAACAGTCAGTGCTCTTAACTGTTGAGTCATCTCTTCAGCCTCTCTCTATTTTTTTTTTAAAGAGGAATTTTTATGATTTCTATCCTGGTCAAAGGTTCTATTATTTTAATTATTATTATTAATTATTATTATTACTTTAATGCCACCCTTTCTAGGTAGATTTTAAATACCTTTCTGCTTTGGAGAAGGTCTTCCATATCAATAGCTAGACATTATTATAATATTAGCTGATATTTCTCTCAGTGGTGATAAGTTGAAGGAAGACACAAGGCATTTTAAATAATTGAAGAAAGTCAACTGATTCAAAGGACCAAGACAAGTCATTGTAAAATATTTACTTTATTCATGACAAAAATATTAGTTTGGTTTTAGAGATATTTTATGGCAAGTTAAAGGTCTAAGCATGATGAACTCTGTAATTAGGAAGATATGAGAACCACATATCTGGAACAAGTTAGTTTAATTGTACTGCATTTTAAAGTAAGTAGAATTACTTTTGAAGGACTTTGGGAATTATTAAGAAAAATATCTTTTGTGTTTCTACTGCACAGTTTAAGAAACCTGATTCTCTGACTTATAGATCAGAAATATATAAATTCTTGAGACAATGGCTTTACGCTTGAAGAAGAGACAAGCCTATAAGCAATGAGTTTATGACACCGTCTGCCTTCTTGATATTCCACAGCAACTGGATGTAAATTGCTTTCCTACTTATTTCCATTAGACAACCTAGGTAAAGGGCACAAGATTAAAATGGAGGGCGTGGCTATGGGGTTTAGGCTGTGGCAAGGAGATGGACTTGTTACTGGCCCGATGATGTAGCAGGAAAGATGGATACCCTTGTTAGGTCAGGTGCAGACGGCTGGAGAACCAAACTCATCAGTGAAACAAAAATAGGAACGGTGTTCTAAGTTTGTAAGGTAGTTTGTTTTTAAATATGGGGTCATCACTTTCCACTAACTAGATATTTGTGACAGGTCTTGTAAACAAAAATAAAAGAACAAAACAAACAAACAAAAAACTACACAGGCTCTTGGTCTTGCTCTCTTTTGATCTTTCTGTCCCCTCTCTCCTTCCCCCCTCTCCACGTTCTCATGGCCCACCTCTACCCCCCCCCCCCCCCCCCCCTTCCCCCCCTCCCCGCTCTCTGCCTCTCTCTGCCTCTGCTACCCTCTTAACTCCCCTCCTCATGCCCTGAATAAACTCTATTCTATAACCCCCCCCCCCAAAAAAAACCCACATAGACCAGACAGTTCATATTCTTAAACTAAACTCAAATCACATGTTTTATGTGACATTTAAACACAGTCTGTGTGCAGCTATGTGTACTGACATATTGGACTAATTTTGATACCCAGTCATTTAACGTTCTTATTTCTTTGGTGTCATGTTTTTGCTTTTAATACATCCTCCATTTGAAGTGATTTAGAAGATCACTTAATAAAATAAAGCCTTTGATGGATTTTATGGTGCCGCTATATTAAGATTCTAGTAGGAAGTAAACTTTACCTTGTGTTTAATAACCTTTGATGATATTTATGTTTTCATCCTCTGTCTTATTTGTTAAGAAAAGAGCTATTATATTGCATTATTTTTTTCTTTTTGATAGCTTTTAGCTACTTAGAAAATTTTCATTCAAAGGATAAAGTGTTTGTATTCTGAGAAGTCCATCTTGCTAACTGGCTTGTCAACTGCACATATTTCAAAGAAAGTGCAAATTGGAGATTTCAAGTCCCCTACATTACCAATATTTAAAGATATTGACAAGATATCGCTGATACTTATTCATTGGTGCACACTTATCCATTAGCCTGTCACCTCAGCTTATGGGGTAAACGCAGATGAACTAATACTGCTGTCTGTTGCAGCATCTTTGAATCAAATTGATGACTCTACAACACAGAAAGTGAATTGGATCTTCTCCTGAGCTCTCAAGGGAGATAAGTGCAACTTCTTCGTTACTTATGACATTATATTTCTTGATCTGAGACTTGCTCCAACTTAGATCTAAGGACAGCATTAGTACTTGGGTTTGTTTTGCTTGAAACAGTTAGTGATTTGTCTCTCTTAAGAGTTTTCCCAGCCGTGCAGTGGTGGCGGAGGCAGGTGGTGGAAAGGTCTTTGGTTGAACAGGTCACAGACAGAGTCAAATGTTGGCAAGTGAGAGGGTAAAAGAGAAGAAAGAGAATGTGAGAGAAGACACAAGGCATGAGAGCAGAGGCAAAGTGCCGTGAGGACAAAGCACATGGCTGGGGACCTCATTTGTCTATCAGTTCTGAGGTCAGAACTCATCCAACAGTTTTGTTTAGTCCGGAAGTGGTCAGCAGTGCCTGTGAGCTTCAGCACATCTGGGCTTTCTACACTTCATCGAAAAAGTCATCGTTTATTAAGAGATCCTGTAGTTAATCTCTTTGTATCAGGCACAGATTGCAGGCGCTCAGCCTGTCCTGCTGTCTTACAGGCTGGAATGTATGGATCCTCCTGTACATCACCTCTTCCCGTTTCTTTCCTTTTTTTCCCACTGCCAGAATCAAGCTTAGCACTTCATCACCTCTACTATTGAATTGGTTTCTAGCAAGAAGACAGTATTTCCAGTACCCTCTCTGCTTCTCAGATCTACTGAGAGAAGGTTTCCCTCCCTATCCACTTTATTTCAGATTTGCTCGAAGGTTGCATTATTTTTGAAAATCATCATTGATAACTCGAGGGTAGTAGCAAGGTTGACAGTACAATTTTTTTTCTCGACATTAAAGTCAGCCACAATGTTCAAGTTTACCTTTAATCTGACTTCCTTTGTTGTCTGAAATGGCTAGTGACTTTTGGCATGTCCTACAGTCCTTGCATGATGAAGCCTGAACTCTTTAAGTTGTCCCCACCTGGACTATGCCCTTTCATTTGCACATGTTCAAATTCTACTTCACTTGGCACACATTTTAGATATATTGTTTATGAAAATGCCCCGATGTTCCTCAAGCAGATGTGATCAGATTGTCTCTATACCATCACAACTATGTAAATAACTCACTTGCTACATCCTTGTTTATTTTCTTCTAGTGTAATTCTTCATTCTTTCTTCTCTTAGATTATAGATACGTTGATGGGAGAGTTTGTATTTTATCATTTCCTGTATTTTCTATGTAGTACATGTCTCATTGCCTTATACAAAAATCACATCTCTAGATATCTGTTAAACCAAGAGTAATGTCTCCTAGATATATAAATAGTGATGTAATGAACTCTTTCCGCAAGGAAAGAATATTTTATAATGCACACAATGTTGCAACTTAAAGAGGTGTGCTGTTTTTCAAATATGTTGTTTTTCAAATGGTCTTGATTTATGAACGGTGTCCTAATTATAATAGGAAAACATATTTTTTTGTAAATTAAATCTATGTTTTAATATTTTGATTATATTCTCTATAATAAAAAAGGAAGTGATGTTCAGATCTTAAGATACAGAGATGAATTATAATTATAATGTTATTAATTAAAAAACTTAATAACATTAGTGGAGAGAAAATAAATTTTACACTAGAAGTGTGTTAATTATGGTGAGTGTTAAGGTACTTAGTGTTTAATTGCATAATAAACCTTCTCCCTAATCTTAGGACTTTGATTTCATATACTGACATATGATTAAGATAATAACTATTCCAGAACTTAATATTAAACAAAGTAAAGATTGCAAATATGCAGAAAGTTCAGGATATTGAAATATTTTTCTGTGTTTAGCTCACCGGATGATTATTTTTACTGTCCAGATATGAGGGCACTATCACAGCCACTGAGATCTGTGTCTTCTCTACTAAGCCTAACTAAGAGCTGCTGCTGCTGCTGTGTCTTCACCTGTGTAGAGGATAAGATGGAGAAGAAGCAATAGTAGTATTGCAGTGAATATTTCTTCTATAAATTAATGGTGATACAGAAATTACCAAGGAAAAAAATGCTAGTTAACCCTGTCTCGAAAAACAAAAACAAAAACAAAAACAAAACAAAACAACCCCCCCCCCAAAAAACAAAAACAAAAAACTTTTTCTAGTCACTGTAACATATAGACCTGGAAAGCATTGTAATTGATTATATGTATGTATGTATGTATGTATACATATGTATCCATTTCTAGTTAGCTTCTTAGGTATATTGCATAGACAAAATATTGTGAACTAAGCTGCATAAATAATTTCCTAATCTTGAGAACATTAAAATGATGGCCAGATTAATACATCTTATTTTCTTGGTGCTATTAAAAATAAATTTATCCTCTTATAATTTTAGCAGTCTTAATATATTTTCTCTATAAATTTAAATGTTTTTATTACTTTACATTCATTTAGTTATCCCCCCCAACAAGTAAAGCTTCCACCCTTTAAAAATAGGCTTCTTTTATCCTAATATCGGCATCGTACAAGTTTTTGGAAGGCTTTCTTGAAGTCTTCATTAAAGATCGTGTATATCAGTGGATTTATGAGGGAATTCAGGTAGCCAAGCCATGCCAAAAAATTTGACATTTCCTCAGAAATTTTACATTTTTCACAGACGTTAACAACCAATTCTTTTACAAAAAAGGGCAGCCAACATATTACGAATGCACCCAAGATCAATCCCAGAGTAGTGGCTGCTTTGCGTTCTCTAGTGCCTGAGATTTTCTGTCTTCGCCAGGATTTCTCATGCTTCAACTCCGACCTGGGACTTTTCACTGTGCTATGAATTCTATCGAAGTCTGTTGATGGATCGGATAAGGATTTTTCTAGCATGTAGGATGTGGAGACCAGTTTAATGCTCTTCTCACTGCTCTCCAAAAGGACTTGGCCATTCAGCTCCTCCTTCAACATCCGACTTGCTTGTCTCTTGTGGTACAGTGTCCTTGCTGCTTTGTATATTTTGTAGTAGAGGATCAATATCAATACGAGCGGGATGTAGAACGCTCCAAACGTGGAGTAAATTGTGGAAACAATGTGGTCGTGTTTGATGATACACTCGTCATCTCGGTTAGTTCCTTGGTGCCTCCAGAAGAGAGGAGGCATAGAGATGAACACAGATATAACCCACACTATTGTAATCATGATGCCAGCATGCTTGGGAGTCCTTTTCCTGGCGTACTCAACTGCATCTGTGATTGCTCGGTACCTATCCAAGGCTATAGCCGACAGATGCAAGATGGAACACGTACAGCAGATGATGTCAACACTCAGCCAAATGTCACAGAGTACTTGTCCCATAATCCAACTCTCTCTCACAATGTACACAATACTGAAGGGCATCACCAGGACAGCTACAAGAAAATCTGTAACTGCCAAGGAACAAATTAAATAGTTGGCTGGGTGGTGCAGCTTCCGAGTCACAATGATTGCAGCGATCACAAGGGAGTTGATGGTGGTTGTCATCAATGCCAGCCCAGACAGAGTGAGGGATACCAGAATTTTGGATGGCATTCCGTTTAACAGTTCCTCGGAGGTCAAGTTTTGGTCTGATGAGTTTAAAAAATCCATTTTTTTTTTTTTTTTTTTTGTTAAAAAGGTTAATATAGTTGAAGAAACGAACACCTGTAACAAAGGAGGGGAAACACAGTTCAGAGAAAGGTTCAAGTACTGTTTTCTTGTTTTTAGAAGAGAAAAAAATAATGTGCATGTTTTCCTAGAGCATTCTAAAAATTGGACTAAAAATTGGAGTTCATATTTTTTCTTACTTAAGATATCCAACGAGAAAAGTAACAAATAGTAAGTAACTTTCAAAACATTTATTAAAAATTTCTCCCATAAAGCAATTTCTATGAGTAAACTAACCAATTATCCAATAAGTCCCTCATGACTATGGAGTTGTTTTAAACAGTATATTAGCTCTGATCATTTTTCTTTTTGTCTACAGCAGAAGCTGTGTTGAAAAGTACGTGTCAATATTTTCTACTTGTGTATTTTGTAATATAGCCTGAGAACATTAAAGATAGCATTTAAAAATGGTAAGTATAGCCGGGCAGTGGTGGGTCACCCCTTTAATCCCAGCACTTGGGAGGCAGAGGCAGGTGGATTTCTGAGTTCGAGGCCAGCCTGGTCTACAGAGTGAGTTCCAGGACAGCCCGGGCTACACAGAGAAACCCTGTCTCGAAAAAAAAAATGGTAGGTATATTTGTATTTAATTCAATGTTACTTGATAAAATTATAATGAAAATTTGTAATGTATTTGATGCCATAATGTAGAGGCTACATAGAAAGAAGAAAAAATATTATAGGTGGCAGTTTATAAAATTAGAAAAATGTTAGTAATCTTTGGAAATGTGGTAGTTAATTTAATTTGAAAAGACAAAATAAGATTAGTTGGAGTCTTATAACCCTACATTATTTATTATAACAATAGCATACACGACCAAATAGCCATCTTACCAAGTGAGTTGCCAGTTAGGAGACCTCACAGAGGCAGGTACCCTGACAGAGATTTTTTTTTTTTTGTAAATCACTGTTGCACTGATGACATTACATTGCTGCTTAAGGAGGACCCTACATCCATGGTTTATCACAGTTGCTTTAGTCTGTGATTTAATTTAACTGGAAGTCAAATAAAGCCTGGGAATAGATGTAGCTCAGTGGTAGAACACTTGCCTAGCACATGTAAGGCTCTGGGTTTGAGTCCCTGTACGGAAAGGGTCAAAAACAGTAATTGGAGTCACTGAGTAATACTATTTTACAAGCTATTTCCTCATTTCCCATTACTCTCCTTTTGCTTTCATAATTTTTTCTGACTACTTGGATCTCAGTGATGAATGGGAAGAAATTAGAATCTGATATTTCTATTCTTAGCTATAATTGCTGCTTTATAAGCATATCTTAGCATCTGGAAGTAAATATAATGCTAAGATATGCTTAACTTCAAGATGGTAGTATTTCTGTTACAACTGCACTGCTAACATAATATTTAAAATCTTAATATTTATATGTTCGATATTTCATAAGGATGCAAACAACCATATATTTATCATGCAGTTTTCTCTTTGCCTGTGTTTGGGTTTCAGTACATAATTTAATTTTGATGTCCAGGTGTTCACAAAGCCAATTGCTGCTAAGCAGATTGAATGCTAGAAAAATGCATGAATACTCACCACCTACATAAGTGATCATCTATTGTATAGTTGAGAAATTTTCTCATATCCGCATAATGCCCACCCATAAAAATCAACTAAGATGTCCTGTATCTACATAACACCTGTACAGGTCAACTAAGACGCGCCAAGGGAGACAGTGGAATATAAATCCCCCCACCCCTAGGCATTTTAAGCTATAATTTATTAAACTCAATGAAGGCTTGTTAAGCCACATTTCAGGATCCAAACTTCGGAGTTAATGATTCAGTAAGTCTGGTGTGAGGCTCTAAAATACATATTTCTGGTGATTTACAGGTGATATTGATGCTAGTGCATCAGAGAGTCTGTCTTCTGGGTTTCATAATCCTGGCTGCTTCCAATAATTCTCTATCCCCTGCCCCAGTTCTATAGCATCTGTAACTTTCTCTCAAATGATCTACAGTATTTCAAAAATTTCTTCAAAATGTTTCATTTTGACATTCTAACTTATTGGAGACTCTCAAATGACCTGTCACTAATTTTTTCATTGGATATGTCTCTAGTTTCATTGCTGGCTCAGTGTTTGTTTCTGTTTAGGGATATATGTCTTCTCCCCTCACATGTTTTCCATGTTTCCATTCTCTTCTGAAAGAATATTGAGTCAGATGGTCTGAGATGTAGAGAACTCACAGGCATCATCAGAAATGTCACAAACGCCTTGTGTGTGGTTTTTAGTAACACAAGACCTTCTACTCCTACCTACCCTCTCTCCTTCTCTTCCTTCCTTCCTTCCTTCCTTCCTTCCTTCCTTCCTTCCTTCCTTCCTTCCTTCTTTCCTTCTTTCTTTCCCACTTTCTTCTTCCCTCCTTCCCTCCCTCCCTCCCTCTCTTTCTTTCTTTCTTTCTTTGTTTCTTTCTTTGTTTCTTTCTTTATTCATTTCTCTTTCTTGGTAAATGCCATTTTTAAAAACTGTTCACACTGGGCTGTGGTGGCACATGCCTTTAATCTCAGCACTTGGGAGGCAGAGGCAGAAGGATTTCTGAGTTCGAGGCCAGCCTGGTCTACAAAGTGAGTTCCAGGACAGCCAGGACTACACAGAGAAACCCTGTCTCGAAAAAACAAAAAACAAAAAACAAAAACCAAAAAACAAAAAACAAAAAACAAAAAACAAAAAACAAAAAACAAAAACAAAAAAAAACAAACCAGAAAAACTGTTCACAAATTTTAGTTTTCACATTTGTTTGGTGTGTGTGTGTGTTTCTGTTTGTATGTGATCATGAGTATCATGGCACACATATGGAGGTCAACTTTGAGGAGTCAGTTCTCCTCCCACCACAAGAATTTCAGAGATCAAACTCTGGTTCACAGGCTTGTTGGCAAGAGCTTTACTTGCCAAGCAATCTTGCTGTTTTTCCCTGTCAGTTCTTATGTATTCTTTCTGCAAAGAATTTTAGAAAGGCCAGTGATTCTTTTATGAAAAGCTGACTCCAAATCTAGTGGTACATTTGGAAAATATGACTAATTAATTTCTGTTTTCTCTCCAATTCCTGCCGTTCTCTCTTTACATATTTTATATTATAGATTCAGTTAAAAACTCTCTCTCTCTCTCTCTCTCTCTCTCTCTCTCTCTCTCTCTCTCTCTCTCATGTGTCTTCATGTGTCTCTGTCTTCACGATATCTTACAGTGTGCTCAGACACCAGAGGAGGTATCCTAGTGTATCGCTCTCTGCCTTATTCCTTTGAGAGAGAGTCTCTCATCGAACCTCAATCTTCCTGCTTGGCTAGTGGCCAGCAAACACCAAGTATCTTCTGTTTCTGCCTCGCTACAGTGTTGGAGTGATATATATATATATATATATATATATATATATATATATATATGTATATATTCAGCTATTTCAGGCATTTTACATGAGTGCTGAGACTTACACTCAGGTTGTCATGCTTACGCAGCAAGTGATCTTACCCACTGACCATCTCTTCAGGCCTCTGAATATCTTTTAAATTAATTTCCTTGCAATGTTGTTTACTTATTAATATGAGACTAGAATTAAAGGTACCAACATTTACTGTATTATAAGCAAAAGTAATTTTCCTTTTTAGTTTACTTGATACACAGTTTTGGCATAAGAAATTATTCTGCAATTCTACTTTGAGGAGAAAATAAATTGAGACAAGCTGACTGGAAATAGCTATGTAGGCTTCCATAAATGAATGCCATAGGAGAGAGGACCAGCTAATAACTAGGAGAGTTATTGGATAAGTCAACTGATTTCTCTCCGTGTCACCCTGTACCATTTACATGACCCTTAACAGAATGGCACTTCATGACAGAAACTCCTCTTAAACTTTGCTCATATTTTATAATTATATGACATATAAATAATAGTTATAAATATGTCAAGCAAATTATATTGCAGTTTACCAGAACCCTGTCTAATAGTAAATCTAGAAAACAAATAAATCTTCTAGAGTGATATTCATAGACAATAAAAAAAGACAGAAAAACAAATGGAGCCAATCACAGTTGGGTATTAATTTCCTTTATTCTTATTTTTCCTGCCACCTATAAACAGAAGTTCAACAAATCATTTTCTTTGTCCAATTTAGACACAGCCTTTCACTCTTCACTCTCACTCTTATTCAAGTTCCCGCTGTATGTCCTTGTATTGCTAGGGACATCGACTGGTTACCTGACATAGAGTGTGCCACAGATGTCTCTTCTGTCTCATAACACAGGCTTCTTTCTGTATTTCAAATATCTTTACTGGGGAAAATTAGTCTATGAAGATCTTCAGTCTCATCAGCTGAAACCTAAAAGCTTCTCATCTTCAGCCAGCTTAATAGTTTGACATCTTGATGATCTAGTCACATGATGCATTAAAAACCTCCTAACTACATGGAATATTTTAAATCTAATGGTTATTTACATTCTAGAGTTCACTTGATTGTCTTTTCTAAGTTTACTATCCACAGGCTAAGCTATCAGCTCTTAGGGAAGTAATTTAATTTATTTTCTTCTGTGAATAATTAATGAGGTCATGCACAAATAGATTTCATTGTAGCATTATAAATAGGCAAGACCGTAAGTTCAAGTAAGTAAGAGTATCAAGGTCTTATGAAAACCTACCTATTGGATATTTAAATTAGGTTAATAATAACAATACTGTGCTATGTTATTTTACACATTTATCTCAAGGCATTTATTTCCTTAAAGATGCTCCAGGAGATGAAAGCAGTCACTGTGTTTCCTCATAGATGAGAAAACAGAGGTACAGAAACATCACAAACATCTCTAAATTGAAATCACAGCTAACATTTGATACATACATTTGGTTTGGAATATCTGTAGAATTCAGAAATCTAGAATCACTGGTTTGGGGAAATGGAGAGCGACCTTAAAAAAAGGGGAGCAAACACTTGCTGTTCACCACCACTCTCCAAGAAACATGAATTCCTTCACAGCTCCATGCCAGTCACAGGCTCTCTAAAGTACTCTTCTGTGAAATAAAGATTTTGTTATGTATCAGATGTGATTTCAAATGGAAGGAAATACTCCATAGGATGAATGTTTAAAATGTGGTTGTGGCCAGTTTCCATGAGTACTACATGCTGCTACATGGTATAGCAGCATTCACTCACGCTGCTTTCTAAAATCTTTTACTGGCAGTACAACTCTGAGCCTTTACATCTGTGCTTTTATTTTTCTGTTCCTATTTATTCCTTTAAGAACCATTTGTTGGGTTCTTTTTTATATGGTGGTTAGTCTAATAGCTGTAAAAAATCCTAATTAAACACATTACACACACACACACACACACACACACACACACACACACACACACAAGAAAATGATTTGTTGAACTTCTGTTTATAGGTGTCAGGAATATTTATATATATACACACATTCATCATTTAAAACATTTATAAAGTAGTATATTTGTATATGACTTTTTTTCAAATGTTTTCAATATTACTTATCCTTCTGTCAACCACCTCTGTCCTGTGCTCCCCTCCTATTTCTCTTTCTACTTAAACCTCCCTTTCCCTCTTTACCTCCATAGCAGTTGTGTTTTACTATTTTTCCTCCTTTAAGATCCCTCTCCCCTCCCCCAAACCAATGACCCCTTTCTAGATTCTTAGATTCTACAGATATATCAAATCAAATGTACATATTAAATGCACACATTAACTGTGCATAGATTTGACGCTAACCTACACACGAGTGAGAACATTCAGTGTTTGTTTTTCTGGGTCTGAGTCATTTCACTCAGTACGTTTTCCATTTCCATCCATTTACCTTCAAAGTTCATGATTCTATTTTTCTTTGAGCTGAATAAACTTCTACTATACATTGGTACCACACTATATGCTTCGTACATGTGTATATGTGTATGTGTATGTGTATGTGTATGTGTATGTGTATGTGTATGTGTATGTGTATGTGTATGTGTATATGTATATACGATTATATGCATGTGCATATGTGGTGTTATTCCAATCTTCTTATGCTACTTACTCCCCCCAAGCCAATGTATGAGGTCCAACACCATGCAATGCACAAGACTGAAAGGCTGAAGATAAAGTAGACCTGGCAGAGGTGTAATTGGATATGCAGCTTAGCAGTGTATGTGAGAACCACTGCATCTTTCCAGGCCAGCCCCTGGGGAGGAGCTACTTTGAGGGTCTGAGGGAAAGGTCTTCTGAGTGTATTTCCTTGATTTTAGGTGGCAAATTGTAGATAAGTTTTAACTTCCATGTTCTTTAGGTTTTAGCTTAGAAATTGATGTTAACTCTAACATCTTAATTAAACTGCTTTAATACAATGGTATTCTGAGTGATTCATCTAACCAGTTTCTGATTCAAGGGAGAGCATGCTTGGAGTGCTTATTTGAAATTAATTCTTCATCCTTCTTTTCTTGTTGTGCCTTATTATTAGAAAAAAGATGGTGATGTTTGAGGAGAATTTATGTAATCAACTGGAGCAATGGCTTTGTTCCATATGAAAAAGTTTTCTCTACCTGTCAAGAGGCAAATGAGTCATGGTTAGTCATTTAACAATGACTCTCCACTTAGTAAATATGCCGGCACATAGGTCTGTGCTTTGAGAACATTGCTATTCTCTGCTGGTCTTGGACACCAGTTTGTTGATTCATCAGACAGATTTAACCAAATTTTGAAACTACTTATTCAATTATTTATTTGTGTGTGTGTGTATGTATGTGCATGTATATGCATGTGTATGGGAACGCATGTGCCAGGCTGTGTATATGGGTACTAGGTAGAGAACTAGGTGGGAGTAGGTTCTCTGCTTCTACCTCCTGGGTCTCAAAGTTGTGAACTCAAGTCACCAGGCTTCATGGCAGACACTTTGAACCACTGAGCCATTTCACCATCCATTAATTTTTAAATATATTTAAATTGATTGTGATTTTAAGAAACATTTACATATATGCATGTTACATTGTTCAAGTGTTCTGATTGTTATT
This sequence comes from Rhabdomys pumilio, assembly GCA_030674055.1. Lineage (NCBI taxonomy): Eukaryota > Metazoa > Chordata > Mammalia > Rodentia > Muridae > Rhabdomys > Rhabdomys pumilio. The sequence continues at coordinate 46,525,369 of JANHMN010000011.1, forward strand.
TTTCAAGGGATACCTGAAAAGGGGAAGGGAGAGATTAAATTGCAACTATATTAGGGAAAACTTCAGTATGATTCTTAGATATGGAAGCACTTGCAGGAAAGAAGGCAAATAGGCATATTTCTGTACAGTACAACTCGTACTGTTACTCTGACTCTCACTGAGACTCAGATGAGGAGGGTGCCAAGCATATTATGGGAGGGTGGAGGAGGAGGAGGAGAAAATTATGGTAGAAGTAGGGGTGTGAAGACAATAAGAGTCTATGTTTATATCTAAGACTGGGACTTCAGCTTGTCAAGGCAGTTGTCATAGTCTGTTTTGTCTCTTTTAACAGAATGCTGCAGACTAGGTTATTTTAAATGGCTCTATGTCTATGTCTCTATCTATCTATCTATCTATCTATCTATCTACCTATTATCTATCTCTTTGTCTATCTATCTATCACCTATCTACCTATTATCTATCTCTTTGTCTATCTATCATCTATCATCTATCTATCTATCTATCTATCTATCTATCTATCTATCATCTATCTCTTTGTCTATCTATCTATCTATCATCTATCTACCAATCATCTATCTATCATCTATCTGCCAATAATCTACATCTATCTATCTATCTATCATCTATCTATCTATCATCTATCTCTTTGTCTATCTATCTATCATTTATCTACCAATCATCTATCTATCATCTATCTGCCAACAATCTACATCTATCTATCACCTATCTACCAATCATCTATCATCTATCTACCAATAATCTACATCTATCTATCTATCTATCTATCTATCTATCTATCTATCTACCAATTATCTATCTATCTATCTATCTATCTATCTATCAATCAAGCATCTGGGAAGTCTAAGATCAAGGGGCTGTTATCTTCCAAGATTGTTTTACTGCATCATCCCCCATGGCAGAAGATAGAAAGACAAAAAAGAGAGAGGGTGTAAAATTCACTTCTATTATGAAATACCTCTGCAGTAGGGACATTAACTCTTTCATTAGAGCAGAGAAGTGACAACTAACACACTTCTTTGTAGGCCCCAACTCCCAGCATTATTACACTGGGAATTAAGTTTCTAAAAATAGAAACTTTGTGACATTCATTCAAACCATAGCAATATGAAGTACAACACTGGGAGATGACCCCGAGATCCAACAGAAGGTCCCTAAACATCTCACATCCTCATTTATTAGTATGAACTCAGGAAAGTTACATCAGCTTTCAAAGACCAAGTCTCATTATTTTAGTGCAGAGATAATAAAAGTCACACTGCAGGAAGTATTGCTAAGGATTTATAAGAAATGTTTAGCTATCACTCCCTTGGTATACTTTATATAAAATCTATGTAATGTAAGGCTAGAAACCTCTACTTTTAAAATTGTGGTATGCATTGTAGGGATGATGTCATGAGTCTTAACAGGGTAGGAAGCATTAGTTATTTTTACTTCAGCCCGCATTTTAATGTTATCACTACTTAACGTTGTATGTAAGGGGACGGAATACAATAATGTACAATTTCCATGGATGAGATGTGATGTATTTTCCCAGTAGCTGAGGAAAAATGGAAATTACTGTACACTGGAAAAGTTAGAGATAGAAATGTTGGAAGAACATAGGCATGTCCACATCCCCTGTGGATGTAACTCATTCCTGTTCACTGCTTGAAAAGGCAGACAGTTCACTGAGTAGGACAAAGGGGTGAAGGCTGTCTTATGTGTTCAGAGCTTGAAAGTGCTATGCCTTTTCTAGACTGTTGTTGGAAAGTTGTCATTTAACTAAATGCATGTATGAAGACTGTTTTCAAAAATTCTAGGATTAATTATTAACAATCTAGGAAATATTTAACCTAGGAAATAAAGTATTAGCTTAAACAAGATCTACTTTTGAAAGTGTCAATAGCAAATGGTCCCAAGAAACAAGCTGGGGTAGCCATTCTAATGTTGCATAAAATTGACTTTGAACCAAAAATTATCAAAAAAGATAAGGAAGAACACTTCATACTCGTCAAAGGAAAAATCTACCAAGATGAACTCTCAATTTTGAATATCTATGCTCCAAATGCAAGGATACTCACATTCATAAAAGAAACTTTACTAAGGCTCAAAGCACACATTGCACCTCACACAGTAATAGTGGGGGATTTCATCACTCCACTTTCAGCAATGGACAGATCATGGAAACAGAAACTAAACAGAGACACAGTGAAACTAACAGAAGTTATGAACCAAATGGATTAAACAGATATTTACAGAACATTTCATCCTAAAACAAATCCTCAGCACCTCATGGTCCCTTCTTCAAAATAGATTATATAATTTGTCACAAAACAGGCCTCAACAGATTAAAAAAAAGATTGATATAATCCCTTGGATCCTATCAGATCACCACAGACTAAGGCTGGTCTTCAATAATAACAAAAAAACAATGGAAAGCCCACATACACGTAGAAACTGAACAATGCTCTACTCAATGATGACTTGGTCAAGGAAGAAATTAAGAAAGAAAGTAAAGACTTTTTAGAATTTAATGAAAATGAAGGCTCGTCACACCAAAACTTGTGGGACACAATGAAAGCAGTGCTAAGAGGAAAACTCATAGCTCAAAGTGCATACAACAAGAAACTGGAGAGAACATACACTAGCAGCTTGACAGCACATCTGAAAGCTCTAGAACAAAAAGAAGCAAATACACCCAAGAGAAGTAGACAGCAGGAAACAATCAAACTCAGGGCTGAAATCAACCAAGTAGAAACAGAAAGAACTATACAAAGTAGCAACAAAACCGGGAGCCGGTTCTTTGAGCAAATCAACAACATAGATAAACTCTTAGCCAGACTAACCAGAGGGCACAGAGACAGTATCTAAATTAATAAAATCAGAACTGAAAAGGGAGACATAACAACAGAAACTGAGGAAATTAAAAAACTCATCAGATCTTACTACAAAAGCCTTTATTCAACAAAACTGAAAAATCTGGATGAAATGAACAATTTTCTAGACAAATACAAGGTACCAAAGTTAAACCAGGAGCAGATAAACCATCTAAACAGTCCCAAAACCTCTAAAGAAATAGCAGCAGTCATTAAGAGTCTCCCCACTAAAAAAAGCCCAGGACTAGATGGTTTTAATGCAGAATTCTATGAGACCTTCAAGGAAGACCCAATACCAATTCTCTTCAAATTATTCCACAAAATAGAAACAGAAGCAACACTACCTAATTTGTTCTATGAAGCCACAATTACACTCATACCTAAGCCACACAAAGACCCAACAAAGAAAGAGAACATCAGACCAATCTCCCTTATGAATATCGATGAAAAAAATAAACACTCAGTAAAATTCTCGCATACCGAATTCAAGAACACATCAAAACCATCATCCATCATGATCAAGTAGGCTTTATCCCAGGAATGCAGGGATGGTTCAATATTCAGAAATCCATCAATGTAATCCATTATATAAACAAACTCAAAGAAAAAAATACGTGATCATATCATTAGATGCTGAGAAAGTGTTTGATGAATTCAACATCCCTGTATGGTAAAAGTCCTGGAAAAATCAGGAATTCAAGGCCCATACCTAAACATAGTAAAAGCAATATACAGCAAGCCAGTAGCCAACATTAAACTAAATGGAGAGAAACTTGAAGCAATCCCATTAAAATCAGGAACTAGACAAGGCTGCTCACTCTCTCCCTACCTATTCAATATAGTATTGGAAGTCCTAGTCAGAGCAATTAGACAACAAAAGGAAGTCAAAGGGATACAAATAGGAAAGGAAGAAGTCAAAATTTCACTATTTGCAGATGATATGATAGTATACTTAAGTGGCCCTAAAATTTCCAACAGAGAATGCTTAAACCTGATAAACAACTTCAGCAAAGTGGCTGGATATAAAATTCATTTAAAAAATCAGTAGCCTTCCTCTACTCAAAGATGAACAGGCTGAGAAAGAAATTAGGGAAATGACATCCTTCACAATAGTCATAAATAATATAAAATACTGTGGTATGAATCTAACCAAGCAAGTGAAAGATCTGTATGGCAAGAACTTCAAGTCTCAGAAGAAAGAAATCGAAGATTTCAGAAGATGGAAAGATCTCCCATGTTCATGGATTGGCAGGATAAATATAGTAAAAATGGCCATCATGCCAAAAGGAATCTACAGATCTAATGCAGTCCCCAACAAAATTTCAACTCAATTTTTTCGTAGAGATAGAAAGAGCAATTTTCAAACTCATTTGGAATAACAAAAAATCCAGGACAGCAAAAACTATTCTCAACAATAAAAGAAATGGAGGAATCATCATCCTGGATCTCAAGCTGTACTGCAGAGCAATAGTGACAAAAAAACTGCATGGTACTGGTACAGAGACAGGCAGGAAGATCAATGGAATAGAATTGAAGACCCAGAAATGAACCCACACAGCTATGGTCACTTGACTTTTGACAAAGGAGTTAAATCTGTCTAGTGGAAAAGGATAGCATTCTCAACAAATGTTGCTGGTTCAACTGGAGGTCAGCATGGAGAAGAATGCAAATTGATCCATTCTAATCTCCTTGTATAAAGCTCAAGTCCAAGAGAATAAAGGACCTTCACATAAAACCAGATACCCTGAAACTTATAGAAGAGAAGGTGGGGAAGAACCTTGAATACTTGGGCACAGGGGAAAAGTTCCTGAACAGAACACCAATGGCTTATGCTTTAAGATCAAGAATTGACAGATAGGACCTCATAAAATTGGAAAGTTTCTGTAAGACAAAGGACACTGTCAATAGGACAAAATGGCAACCAACAGATTGGGAAAGGATCTTTACAAATCCCACATCTAATAGAGGGCTAATATCAAATATATACAATGAACTCAAGAAATTAGAATCTAGACAACCAAATAACTCTATTAAAAATGGGGTACAGAGCTAAACAAAGAATTCTCAACTGAGGAAACTCGAATGACCAAGAAGCATCTAAAGAAATGTTCAGCATCCTTAGTCAAGGAAATGCAAATCAAAACAACCTGAGATTCCACCTCACACCAGTCAGAATGGCTAAGATAAAAAACTCAAGTGATAGTAGATGCTGGCCAGGATGTGGAGAAAGAGGAACACTCCTCCATTGTTGGTGGGATTGCAAGCTGATACAATCACTCTGGAAATCAGTCTGGCGGTTCCTCAGAAAATTGGACATAGCATTACCTGAGGACCCAGCTCTACCACTCCTGGGCATATACCCAGAAGATGCTCCAACATATCACAAGGACACATACTCTACTATGATCATAGCAGCCTTATGTATGATAGCCAGAAGTTGGAAAGAACCCAGATGTCCTTCAGCAGAGGAATGGATACACAATGGAGTATTACTCAGCTATTAAAAACAACGAATTTGTAAAATTCTTAGGTAAATGGATGGAACTAGAAAATATCCTCCTGAGTGATGTAACTCATTCACAAAAGAACACACATGTTGTGCACTCACTGATAAGTGGATATTAGCCCAAAAGCTCGAAGTACCCAAGATACAACTCACAGACCACATGAAGCTCATGAAGAAGGAAGATCAAAGTGTGTGTGCTTCAGTCCTTCTTAGAAGAAGTAACAAAATACTCACAAATATGGAGACAAAGTGTGGAACAGAAACTGAAGGAGGGACGGTTTGTGAAGGAGGGACGGTTCGGAGACTGCCCCACCTGGATATTCATCCTATTTGCAGTCACCAGAGGCAGACATGGTTGTAGATGCCAGAAAGTGGATGCTGACAGAAGCCTGATACAGCTGTCTCCTTAGAGGCTGTGCCAAAGCCTGACATATATAGAAGCGGATGCTCGCAGCTAACCATTGAACTGATCATGGGGTTCCCAATAGAGGAATTAGAGAGAAGACTTAAGGAACTGAAGGAGCTAGCAGCCCCATGGGGAGAGCAACAATACCAACCAACCAGAGTTCACAGGATCTAAACCACCAGCCTGGCAGCACATAGGGAGGGACCCATGTCTCCAGCAGTATATGTAGGGGAGTATGGCCTTGTCAGGCGTTGGTGGGAGAGGAGATTCATGGTCCTGAGAAGGCTGGGTGTCCCAGTGTGGGGGACATCTTGGTTGGGAAGGTGGGAGTAGGTGTGTGGGTGGGGGCACACCCTCATAGAAGTAGTAGGAGGGGAGATGGGATGGGAGTTTCTAGGGGGATGGGGAAAGGGGATAACATCTGAAATGTAAATAAATAAAAGAAAAAACGGTTAAGTGAAACAAATGTGGTATGGCAAGAGTGCACGAGGTCTCCCATATGGGAAGTTTTAAAGAATCCATCTTGGAGCTGGGTGCAGTGGCACATGCCTTTAATTCCAACACTCAGGAGGCAGAGGCAGGCAGACTTCTGTGAGAAACTCTACTATGTTATTTCAAAGCAGGGTAATGTACTACTTAATTTTTGGCATTTTGTATTAAATCTTTGCCTGTCTCATGTCTTCAAAGTGCCTTGCAAAAGTGACTATTCATAGGTGTGTTCTAAAATATCACCATTATCTTATGGTCCAGGCATACATCAACTAAATTTATCATAAGGGATGACATTTATTATCAAAATGCTTTTTGTATCTATGCAAGGTCCAATATGAGATAACACATATTCTCCCAAATTTTGCTGTGGCCTTATTTGACTTGCTTCAATCTTATACTTTCTATTGTTTTATTTGTAAGTTGGAATTATTTTTTTCTTTTGGGTAGAAGTTAATTTTATACACATACAGCCATATAAATGTACACACACATATATACACATTTGTATATACATTGTATGTATGTATACATATATGTGTGTGTATATATACAAGTAGGTAAAGGGGGCACAGGAAATGACTACCAAACAAGACCACATAGCATATTTGTATTGAAATGTATCACTAGCCAGACCTTCTGTAAGGCCAAGTTATTAACTGGATTAATGTGAGCTTATAAAAGGCCTGGCTGCTTATCAAAAACAAAATCCAATCAATCCAGTTTGAGACAAGGAGGACAAAACCAAGTAACTCTATTACAAAGAGGCAGGGGCATCCAGGTGGGTCATCAAGGTGCTGGTGGTGGGGAGAGACTGGAAAGGCCGGTCATCTATCATAGTTTCCAGGTCTTAGTTGCCTCTGCCATGTACACTTCTTTTTGATCTTTTCTGTTTGCATACTGATTAATTTGAAGTCCTGGCCACAAAGCTGCACAATTCTGAGTGTTTTGTGACTAAATTCTGGTTTCACATATGCTAGAGAAGTGCTCTACCACAGATGCCTTTCTCCAGCCCTGAGAGAAGAATTTAGATGGGTTTAGAGTAAGGCATTTCCAAACATCCCCAGAACCATGGAATCAGAACTACGGGGAGAGAAACGGGGAATCAGAACTATGGGGAGAGAATTACATGTGAGAGAATTAGGTAGAGAGGTAGAGGGTGGGTAATATGAATTTCAGAGAAGGAGCAACTGCTTCCAATTACATTTAATGAATACAAATATTTAGTATCATTATTTTTGATTAACCCCCATGAATTATTTTTAAAATGTTTAAACACTTTCTTTTTTTATTTATGTTTCTGTGTGTATTTTTGGGGAGGCATAATTAACAGAAAAGATGTTTTAAAAAGTCATATCCAAACCTATTGTTTTATAAGCTTTGCACACACACACGTGCACACACAAGCTCTATTTAATTGGAGTTCCCTTATCTGGGAGTAACGCTTTTCCCAGAAGTTGCCAAATAAAACCCCATTGACAGGTGTTTGATACCTGAGTTGCTAGTCATGACTATATTGGCGATCCTCCCAAAGCAATTGAGGCTATTGCAGTTACTTCTGATTGCCCACCAGAACTTGAGGACACGACCTTAATGCTGAGGGCGACACGTACTTCAGACATAGGACATGGAAAATATCAAATTGGTACTGACTGGGAATCTTCACTCCCACAGGCAACTTTTCATGTTCCAAAAGGTGCTATGGGGGGCGGGGGTGCTGCTAAGGGATAAGTAAAGAAAGAGTGGAAGAGTTTCTGTGTACCAAAGGCTAGCATCATTGGGCAGCCGAGACATGCTAGTCCCAAATGGATAAAGCAAATGGTCCATCTTACTCACCTGATCATCAGCTGTGAGAAACATCTGGAAAACAAGGATGCTTTAGTGAGCATAGGCAGTGAGGAAAGATGTGTTGCTAACCCTTGCTTAAGAGAGTAAGTTTTTCTTTGTTGATAACTGAACTATCATTATTGGCGTATAAAATAAGTATTTTCATCCTCAGGCAAATGACGGAAGTTTAAATTACATAGAGTTATATGGAATATTAGGAATTTGCCAAGAAAGTACAAAATAAAATATAAAGTAAAAGAGTAATTTGTAGAGCTGGAACACTTACTGCCCTTCAGAGAATAGGAATTTGGTTCCTAACAGCAACACCAGGTCGCTTATGGCTGCCTGTAATTCCAGCTCCAGATTGTATGATACTTTGTTCTGGACTCTGATGCCCCTGCACATATATATGTGTACATATATGTACAAAGATATCTATCTATCTATCTATCTATCTATCTATCTATCTATCTATCTATC
>JANHMN010000011.1:46534882-46552354 GCA_030674055.1 Rhabdomys pumilio
GTGTGTGTGTGTGTGTGTGTGTGTGTGTGTGTGTGTGTGTGTGTGTGTGATGTATGAATGCACCTGTGAATGAGGGTGTATGGAAATTTGAGGACAATTTTCATGGCTTTATTTTTTTTTTTTTACTTTGTTGAGGCAGGGTCTCTCTTGTTTCTGAGCCTGAGCTGTGTACTCCAGGCTAGCAGCAGAGTTGATGTCTGTCTTACCAGGTCATCTTAGGAGTGTGGAGACTACATTCCTCTGCATCTGGCTGCTTTTGTTTTAATGTGTGCTTCCGGGACCAGATTATCATGCTTGAATGGTAGATCCTCACTGACCTATCTCACTGGCCTGGTGTGTGTGTATGCACGAGCGCAAACGAGCATGTGCGTTTGTGTGTGTGTGTGTGTGTATGTGTGTGTGTGTGTGTGTATGTGTGTGTGCCCGCGCGCGGGCGTGCGTGCGTCTCTCTGTGTGTATGTATGTATTTTTATTAGAAATTCTGTGTATGTAAAACCAACTGACAAATACCGAAGTTGCCAAGCTGCGCTACTGACAAAGCTTAGTTTCAGGAACATTTCTGTTTATCCTGATTTAAAAAACAAGCAATAAAATTATGCTTATAATGGATGAACTCATCGTACACATATGCTTCCAGTTTTTTTTTTCTGCATTTGGAAATAGCCCCCTGACTATGATTTTGATATATTGATTAAATACAATGCCATTTATATTTTCTTTTAGCTGGTGAATTTTAATCTCAGATCATCATCAGTTTTATTGCAATGAAAGTTTCCATTTGTTTGAAACAAAGCTGTTTGTGGTTTTGTGGCTTAAAAATAAATTGCAGCTTAAAATACTGTGGAGGGTGCCTGAGTTCTATCCATCTTCATCCCCCTAAGTCATCAATACAATGTATAATGAGGCCTTCTTATTAGATTTGCAACCTTATTGCATTTGCGTGTTTGCCTTGAATGTCACTATCGTAAGAAGCTACCAACTATTATGAGTTCCCAGACAGGCTCTCATTTTTATCTGCTTACAAAACCCCCAGCAGGTTACAAATAATAGGACATTTGTGAACAAATGAGAGGAAACGCCTCCTGTTAATTCCCCTTTCCTTTTTGTCCCCGTGGCATGTTAATACCTGAAAAGGAAAAATATAGCCATTCATACTCCTATTCAATGTATATCGTTTTACAAGGCAATTTGTATATTTAGCATGTGGAGTCTGTCATATTTAACAAGCTACAAATCCTTCAAAATATTAGGTCAAAACTGAATTTTAGGTAAGCAATGAACAGTGTTGTTGTTTACGGCCATGAGTGCAAAAGCTGTGAGTATTCTGACAAAATAAATATTGCTAATAAGAAATTGAAAGTTAAGTTGGTATCTTTTTTAATCTGTCAGGCCTAATGTCTATAACTGATAGGATTTGGATAAATTTTACATTCCTTCTCTGGGTTTATCTGCTTGTTACGCAACTTCCTTTATTCTCCATTTTTAAATTAAAACCTGAACAATAGTGTATTTATTTATATAACTCTATGAAGGGCATAGAACATTTTTTTGTCTCATACCATACTAGAGAATGTATTTATTAATTATTTAAATAATTATGTAATTATTTAAATAATATAACAAAAATATTTGTAAGCACAAGCAGCCACAATTACGCTGGTATTCTCAATAATAACTTTCTGATTTAACATTTCATTCTCAGAATTTCTTTAAAATCTCTGTGGTGGCTTTTAGGTTCTCTCGATTGATGAGAGTTTGTCTGGTGACAAGCTTTTTTTCCAGTAATAAAAAGGAACAAGTATTTTGTTGTTGCGTATTTACTGTATTTTATTTTGTTGAGACAAAGTTTAACTCTGTAGCTCGAGCTGTCCTGGCACTTACAACGTAACTGAACCTGTAGGGACAGCCTTGAACCTTTGGAGACAGAAAAAGCAAGTCAAATTTGGACTAGTTTGATCTTCTCAATACATGTTGGTTATTTGTATTTTTCTAAAGACGGGGTTTCTTTGTATAGCTATGTCTATTCTGGAGCTCACTCTGATGACCAGGCTGGTCTCGAACTCACACAAATCTGCCTATCTCTGCCTCTTAAGTACTGGGATTAAAGGTGTGTGCTGCCACCACCCAGCTAATTTTGGCTAGTTATTGAGAACATTATTGTTAGGGTCTGAATCTGAACTATCCCTTGTAGATTTATATTTTGATTGCTTGTTCTCCAGCTGGTGGTTCTCCTTTGGGAGGCTGTGGGATTTTCAGATGGGATCTTAGTAGAAAGGTCATGGTGCATATCCTCAGCTTCGTCTAGTCTGGTTACATCTGCTTGCTTGGGTACGGAAAGCCTTCTCTCTAGACGTGGCATCATGAATGGAGCTGTCCTTCACAGCTTCTCTGGAGTGGTAGACTGAAATCTTCTGAAATTGAATGCTCCCAAAAGTCTTTTTTTTTTTTTTTTTTTTTTTAACTACATTGTTTTTCTTACTGATGTGAGAGTCACTAGTGATGCCATTTATCAGAATTTCTCTGCTTCTCAGATTTGGGCTATTTGAACTATTAGTTAGGACCTTTGTAGGTTAGTGGTACTCAAATACAATGATGAAATCAGAGCTGAAGCTATTCCTTAATTGTAGACCTCCTATTATAGAGGAATGGAAGGGCCAGTAGGTAAGACTCTTGCCTCAGGAAGGCAAGACTGTTTCGAACTGTGGTAATGAGATAGAATGAATGATTTTTCCTTTAGTGAGACAATACACTTTTTCTTCCCAGAATTCCTACCTCCAGCACAATTAGCTTAGAGGGTCTCAGCCTAGCAGCTGCCTTATTTTGGGAATTACTCAAAAACAGTGCAGCCTTTCCTTTCCTTAATTTATTTATTTGTTAATTTTAAAATCTCCCTTTAAAGCATGCTTTTTGTAATATTTTGGTCTTTCTTACTCTTTTACTGACTCTTCCTTCTTTCTTGCCATGTGGCTACTTGTTCACTATGTAGCTAACCCCCTTGTAAGCTAACTCAAAGGACATGGCTTTCTCTCTTCTTCTTTCCCACCTCGTCTCCCTCTTCCAGACAGCTGCTTAGATTTCCTACAACTTGTCTGGTCTGCACTTTTTATTTTAAACTCTTAGTAAAATTTCCCCTGAGCTTCCTTTAAAAGATTAAAAAAAAACTTTAAAATTTCATCCTTTAATTAGCATCATTGGATAGACATACATCAAATTTTGCTGCAAGGTGTAGATCTGGAAATGTTTAATTTTTGTTTAATTTCTTAGAATATAAAGGGTATATTATAACAAGCTCCTAGACCTTAATAGGGAACCAGATCTTAGCACAACTGACACCATGATAAAAATACCAATTAGGTTTTGGAATCCAGTAGGTAGGCACAATGCCAAAATGGGACAAAGGCTAAGCCAACGATTCCAGGATGTGGCTGGGAAAGTCCTGGAATAGAAAGTCCCTAAATGTATTAACCTTGCTTTTGACTTCTGTAGTTCCACTTCTTGCTAACTATTCTTCCTAGTCAAAGTGTGTCAACAACGATGTGGTTTCTATGTATAAAATGCCAAGAGCTGCAAGGCTTTGTGTTGAGGATTTGAGCTGGTTTCCCATGCAACTACTGGCTAGCAAATAAAGACTTTCTATCTGGCTTTAAGAGTATCTATGTGGTAGACTCTGGAGAGTTTACCGTGGTGCATCAATATATCAATTAAATCAAACCAGAACTACTTCAACATTGGCCATAGCTAATCCCTGTGTTTTTGTGGCAGACACATTGACTGGAAAGAGGCTTCACTCCATCCTCTGGGCTAGTTCCAGGGCCTCCATACCTTCCTCGAGCATGAACATTCTTCTCTCCTGGCTCTGGTGGAACTTTTCAGCTGTGGAATGAAGCATGCATTTGGTCCTAAGCTTATACAAGTAGGAGACATTAACATGATTTCATCGAAGTATGAAGATAACAGAATCTTTGAGTTAACCTTGATCACTTGCTTGATGTAAGGGCCCAGAGACCCCTGTAGAACAGATTCTAGCAGCTGTGTCCGGACTTGTAATTTCTCTGCATTTTTCAGGTCTTCAGGAATTGTCACGCATGGTAGGATAGCTTTACAGATCTGGAGGAGTCCCATCTCAGTCCCTCCCTCCAACCAGTCGCAGGGGAAGAATAGGTCAGGTTTAACGTTTGAGTTTCCATTTGAATCCATTCTTAAACTTGCTTACTATTGAGGCTATAGACTCCAAGAGAGGTCCCCAATTTCCATGGTAACAGCTACAACATATTATTTTCCTCTGCTTTTTTTCAGAGGGGTACAGCCTACTGCCTTTTTCTAATTGATGAGCCCACACATATTTGTAGTACCAGTTGCTTTTGTGAAACCCAGACTTCTGAAAAATAAATTTTGGGGATGCTACAAAGGTTCCAGGTACTTCATGTTTATTATAAGCATTCTCGTAGTAATAATTAGGAATTGCCTACCCCAACATCAGTCATGCCACAGCAGGAGAACAAATTTCAAATGGTCCACTCTCTTTATGCTGCTGTTAATTAAATTTAATAAAACTTAGGAAGAAGCAGAGAAGGGAACACTGAAAATAACCAGTCATGTGGGACACTAGAATGGTGAGAGAAATCACACAGAGGCTTTGTAGAAGTTATTCATATGCCTCTTTCATAATCCCCATAATAAATGTTATTATATCCTTTTACAGCTGAGGAAAGAGAGGCTCAGAGGGTCTTGTGATCCATTTACTGTTCCATACCCAGTTGAAGTAGCACAACTGGGATTCAATAGTGGTAGGCTGTGCAGGCTTCTGACTCAACCCACATTATTTATTCAGAAGAAGCCATTTAAAATCAGTTTCTTTACCTCTCTAAACCAGTAATGATTTTTTTCTTTCTTTCCCACAGGGATGCCTACTATTTCTTGCTACTTGAATGACTACTTTCTGTCATACATCTAGGATGCTTTACAAACTATCAATTGGTTACCACCCACAGGGGTAGAGGAGTCTCAGGAAGGGTGGACAGCAGCTGCTCTCAGTTTGCTGCCTGACACTATCACTCCCTGGGGGACTTTTAAAATGTCGGTGTCTGCTTTCTAATTCTGGAAATTCTGATGTAACTCATCTGAGACATGGCAAGGACATTGAGAGATTTTTGGTTTTACCTTAAGTGATTTTTTTTTTAATGAATAGCCATGCTGAGAACACATAAAACAGGCACATAAATATTTGCATAGAGAAGTAACATAGATGAGCTGGTGCTTGTTATTTATTTGGCAAATTTACTTTGTGAAAATAGCTGCTGAATCAAGAATTTTTTCAGAAGGAACCTGAGCAAGTTAAAACTTGCTCATGTCTCCTATTTAAAGGATGTTTGCAGTCAGTCAGAGTATTGTGCTGTAAACATGTACTTATTTCATTAGTTAGGTTACTAAGTCTTTCCTATTTAATATGTAAAGCTCATAATCCTTGTAGAAACTGTGGTGATCTCACACCACATTCTGGAACAGATTTAATTAATCTATGAGAAAACCACATTATCAAAACAGCATGAAATATCCTCAAATCAGTGTCTTAAATCTTTTTATTAGTACTTAAAAAACCTTTTTATATTTGCTTCTCCTGTCCATAACCCTGTTGAAGTCTCACAAAGTGAATCCCAGCAGCCTCTGAGTGCCACTGCAATATTCCTTAATTTTGGAAATTAACTTTCTGAAATATAAAAATATAGAAGGAAGAAAAAGAGACTTTGCTAGATTTGTCCTAGAAACAGTATATTATAATCTTGCTTTAAAGGAAAACATTAAAGTGACAGAGGAGAAAGTATCAATGGGCTGTAGGCTATAAACACTACTCAAGTTGTCAGGTGTCTGCACCAAAAGGATTCAGGAAACCAAGATGAACTTAGATGTGGCAGAGCTTGCAAAACTTAACAATACACAGATAGTATAACAGTGGCAGTCTTGTTGAGCCCTCCTTATACTAGAGTTTAGGCACTATTTTTTTTCCTACTCTACCTAAAAAGATGGAAGAATTAGCAGAATTCAGGCATTACAAATTAGACCAAATCAGAACGCAGAGCTCCAGTAGTAACCATGATATGCCATTGTTTTCTTTGTAATGGTAACATTTTCAATTTGAGTTCCTAAGAGAATGGTTATGTAAGAATAGACATACACACATAGGTGGATACACACATCCCACAAACCTCAAGTCAATAACTCAGGGTGAGGTTAGATTAATGAATTTGTGGTTAGATGGCTCATTTGGCGAATTATGATTAGCTGGAGGAAATATGTCAAGCAGAATATGAACCTGAAGTTCTGGAGAAAGATCAGAGCTGGAAAGATTTGGGTATCAGATCTGCGGAGGTGGTATGAAGTCATGATAGCTAAGGAGGAAATCAAAAACAAGAAGTTGTAACATGGTGTACTATGTGTGCACTTATGTGTGAAGCAGATAGTGCACAAGCTGATTACACAGAGAGAAAGTAATACAAAAGAGAGAATATATCACTGAAACCCAAGGAGGGAAAAGTGTTAAATCGTAAATAGCAATGTCACCTACAGCAGAGATGCCATAGACTAGGGTATTAGTGAAGAGAAGGTGGGCTTGGCTACTGGGAAGCCATTAACAGTCTTCTTCTTAGGAATGACTTTAATATTATCTTTGGGCTGGGATAGAGTCTGAGTGAGCTCATTATGTAAAGAAAAGTGATTAGAGGAAGTATTGTTTTTCAAATGCTTCCTATGGGCCATTCACTAGATTTTAAAATGAGAACAATCCTACTTGGGGACTCAGCATTTTCAAGGGTACACAGAGAAAAAGGAAATGAGAGTGCCTCCAATACAGTAAAAGCTTTACATTTGTTTCAGCGAGTGATAGCATGATTAGACAAAACTAAAGAAAACTGACAAAGACATTCCTTTAAAGAGATGAGCAGAAAAGATTCAATCCTAACAAGGTCAATTCATAAAATAAAGGATGAGACTAAATTAGCAGAACAATCAATGAATGGGTCTCCATGCACATCTTACGCACATCAACAGGATGATAGGAGAGCATTAGGAAGAGAAGTGAACAAATTAAGTAACATCTCTGGGAAAGTCTCAGCACTATTTTCCTAAGACTGGGGAACAAGAAGAGATGCTTGTCCCTACTGCATGTTGTAGATGTTGGGGAAACACACAATGAATAGGCAAAGATAAAGCTATCTGTATTTTCGGATGACATGCATTTATATAAGAACTCTGTAAGAATCAGAAAAGTGACTTAGAATTGGTGACTTTTACCACACTTTAGGAGCAAAGGTTAAAAAGACCAAGTTTTCTGTCCTGTGCTAGCATCAAATGACGGATGCAACACAATTGAAAAGGTCTTATCTGAGGACACTAACAACATAAAGTAGTTGGAAATTAATGTGAGAAAACACATGTAGACCATCTGCTTTGAAAATTATAGAACATGTTCGAGAGAAACTTAAGGAAGACCTTAAAAATGGAGAGACATGTTTTTGAAGACTGAGTGAAAGATTAAGATGTCAGTTATTCCCAAATGTATTTCTAGTGTCAATATAGTTCCAGGCAAGATATAAGAGAGATTATTTTTAGAAAGTGGCAAGTTGGCTCTGAAACTTAAATGAAGAGACAAATCTATTTTGGAAAGAACATAGCTTCAGAATATATAGTTTGGTTCTAAGACCTGCCATAGAGTTATTGCAATGAAGGCAGTTTGGCACTGGTGAAATCATAAATGTGTGAACTATGTTTTATAGCTATATTAGCGACATATACATGGTTATTTTAGAGTTGAGAAATACAGCCACGATTGTTTTCATTTTAGTTTTGAAGATGTTAAGGTAATCTGCAAGGGACTAGAGAGTCTTTCAAATGCCTGGATATCCATGTGAAAGCATGAGAGTTGGCCCTTCAGGTAAATGGACACACATGTCATATAAATGACGGGTGTGAAACTAAGTCCAAACTACAATGCATCTTACATAAAACAGAGAAGAAAGTCCTAGTCACTTCAGGCAAAGCAGAGCTTCTTCAGGCTAAACATTATAAATCACAGAAGGGGAAAATGAAGAAATTGAATCTAATTTCATCAAAGATTTTATTCTTTGATTTTAGAAAGAAAAATTACTATTAAGATAGAAGAGGCCAAGCTACGGAATTGGAGGCAATCCTTACGGCATATTAATGACAGAATATTTTTAGCTAGAGTAGGGACTGGTCTTGCACACATCATAAATAAGGAGATGAACAACATTTTTTTTTAAAAGGTAAAATTCAAACTGATATTTTGCAGAAGAAAATGCTTGACAAGGCAAAATCTCAAAGAATATTTTATTTCTCATCAAGGTTACTATGGAAATCTAACATAAAATGATGAAAAGGCCATCTATACATTATAATCAATAATAGTAAAAATATAAAACTACTGGTGTTTAGTGAGAATATAGAACAATTGTAATTTTCATGTGCCATTAATGGAAATATAAAATGTCAGTTATATTGGAAAAATGATTCACCAGTGTGAAGTAAGATTAAGGTTGGGAGTGTGTCTTAGAGCATTTGTATAGCATACTCAAGGCCCTTAGTTTGATCAAGCACCTCAGAAGACTCAACTTTTTAATTTCTAGGTCTTTTCTAATGAGAAATAGAAATGCATGCTGACACAGAGCCATATACATGTATGCCAAATCTATTTTACTCATGATAATCTCAGGTTACAAATAGCCAAGATATATAACCACAGAAAAATGGATAAACCTGGTCTATCGCTCATAGAGTTGAATACCACAATGAGTTTATTGATGAAATAAACAAACAGCAAGCACATAATCTCAACATGGATGATTCTCAAAAAATTATGATTGAATAAAAGACTCCAGGCATAATGTGGGTATTTTGTCTTATAATTTTAGTACAAAATGCCAATGCATTTAGTTGTCACAAAGCAGATTAGCTGCTGCCTGGGTATGGGGACAAAGGGAAAAAAGACTGTAAAAAGATGTAAGGAATCTTTTGATTACATGTGTCTTTTGATGTTGGTTGTGGCTGCAATGGAGCACACAGCCATTAAAACCAAAGATTTTTGTATTTTAGATCATTATGCTCTATTCAATTTATCCCTGAATAATCCCTTAACACATACAAAGACATATGTTTATAACTGAGACAAAATACAGGGACCACAACCCAGGAGAATAGTCCAGAAGAACAAAGAATAAACAGGAACTAGTCTTAGAAAATCTTGAGACATTGGAGATCTAAAAGCACTAGATGTAGTGTGGAATGGAGTCTAAAACAACGGACTTTCACTGCTCTTGGGAACATAATTCTTGTATAATCAAAAAATAAAACAGTTTGTATAACATGAAGAAAGGTGATATCTGAATTTGTCACCAGATAGCTTTGATAACAGTTAGGCCTCAGAAGCAAGCTCCAGGTAGGCAGAAGGTACCTAGAAGCTCAGATAGGATACTACCCTAGGACAGGCCTTTTCTATGCTGGTTAACTAACCACAAGGTGGTATTCATGAGGTTAGTAAACCAGGCTCAAGGTGTGAGCTCCCATATGAAACTCTCATCCCAATGAAACTATTTAGAAACTAGAATTTGGGGAATGGGCTCCAGAATCTCACAGTCATGATCCCAAGATGTGGCTTCGTTTTGATACTTATCAGTAGGACTTGAGACTGTGCATGGCCCTGGCTTCAGTGACTGTTGGCCTTCCAGCACTGTCACTAGGTTCACTGTCTTGTTTCTCAGCAGGACACTGATAGTCATTGCTGTCAAAGACTTTCTGAACCTTCGTCAGTGTCATCCTTCAATTCTGTCAGCTGAAGAACTTCACAGTGGACATGGATCAAGCAAACAAGTTTCTGAAGCATCTTCATCAAGCATCCTCAGTGAAGATTCTCCAGTGGAACCCTACAGCTGTGTTTGCTCCCAAAAAACTGTTTTCTGCTTGGTGAGATGTAGAGGTGATATTTAGAAAACAGTGTCCAGTCTGGCATGTTCCTGGGAAGCCACCATGTTCCTGCTACTCCTTGGCTCTGACCAGGGCTCTGGCTAGATAGATGTGCAGGCCCTGGCACCCACCAGACACCAGCATGGAGGATGGCTCTTCTGAATCCCAGACAATATCTACCATCCTCTCAGTACCCTGTAGAAATGAGACTCTTAACACTTAAGTATTATCTAAAGGATTTATATATTTAGAGCTGCTCAATCAACAAGATGCCCACACAATTAGAGTTGTTATCCAGTATCTAACCTTATTTATTTATTTATTTATTTATTTATTTATTTATTTATTTATTATTTTTATTAGTAACTTCTTTAAAAATGTTAATCAAAGGCTTTATAAGTTTTATAATGCTCAATAACAAGATGCCCATACAATCAGAAGTATAACCCAATACCCAACCTAGATATACCAACTACTTTTGACTGGCTGAGACACGTGAACATCTGCCTCCAGGTCGTCCCCCCTCCCCATCTCCTAGATCCTCCTCTTCTCCTCCTCCTCTCTTTATTCCTCTTCTTCCTTTTCTTACTTCTCCCACCTTAGCTCTTCCTACATATCACCCTTCCTGTTAAAATAAAATTAAAAAAAAACCCTTTTCTCTCAAAATACAATTAGAGCATAACTATATCAATTTGTATCAGTAAAGTACAAGATAAACCTAATACCCAATCCATCATTTTGTTGACTAAGCAGAACCTATGTCATCTCTCCTAACTAGAAGACTTAATTCTAAACCTGGCTTTTTTCTTGCCTTTAGAATGAATGTCAGCTGAAAACCATCCTCTCAAATCTTTTCTCTCAAAATAAATAGCCGGGATTGGCTATGAGACTATAAGTCTTCAACCCCGTCAGAAATCCAGAATCACTGAATTAACTGAAATTATGAGAAGCACAAAGCATAGCTTCTAAAACTTAGCCAATTTACAGAGACTGCTGAAGACCTAGACAGTCCCTATACTACAAGATGTTGGAGCATCCGATCATCAGCCTTCTGGCCCAGGATCATCTGACAGACGTAGTGATGCAGAATTATTAAGGGCTGATTACTCTGTCTTGGCAGATATAATCAGTTGACTATTCTGCAAGTGTGTCCTTTAAAGAACAGTATTTTGTCTGTAGATGAAAAAAGGCAATTCTTGCCTAGTAGCTGTCTCACCACAACTAGAGTAACTCCAAAGATGCTCAATTTCTTCTTAGAATCCAAGACAGGAAGCTGTCAGGAGCAGACAGGTCTCTAATCAAAATGAACATTAATACAGAAATGTTTGTAAAGTCAATTCTGTGGACTTCTGATGTTTTGAAAACCAGCTATCCATGTAAGGCAATCTTGACTGTTGTCCGTTAACTCCTCTCAGCTATTTCTAAGTAAAATATAGAAAACACCCTAACAATAAACTCAGAGCCATGAATTTGGTATAGGCCCTTAACTCATGGGCTAACCATCTTAAATCAGTTAAAAAAGCTAAAGAAGGACTGGGTCTAAGCCTTGTATTCCTAAATGTAATATCTAACCTTTTGATAGAAGTTGCTATCCAAAACAGCTTTTAACATATCTGTGGTTCTCCATTGTTGATAGCCTCCTTCTTCTCCTTCCCTTTCTCTATTTCTCCCCTTCTTTTCCTCTTTTTCTTCCCCCTTCCTGTCTTTCTCTCCCAGCCCCACCTTCTCTTCTACTGCACAATCACTGAGCTCCACTAAGTATCCTGCTACAGTGAGAGGTCTGTTTAACTTTTATACTAGCATAGCATTATATGGAATATCTGTGTGATAAACTGAGCATTTTCAAGAGACACATCCTGTGGGCATTTCGATTGCCCAGGACCTTACTGCTCACAGGCCATGCTCTACAAAACTGCTTCAAAGAGTTTGACTCTTCTGTTAATGATACATGACTTAAGGTTGTACATTTAATTTTCTCCTTATCTAAGTTCAAGGTTTCCTACTATCTATATCAGCCTTTAAAACGTTCTTTTTGTCATACCCATTGGTTATTTTTATAATAAAATATCAACATCATTAAAAATAAATAGATGTTGTTGACACCCTACTGTGGGAAAGAAGAACATTTTCAGCTTCTGGGCACTTAGACTTCTCCTGCCTTGTGTTTCTGAATTTCTGCTTTCACATCATTGAGTTTGATAACATTTTAAACTCAGTATCAAATTATTAATTTCACTAGGCTAAGATAATTTTATTTTTTATTTAATTATCTGTCTGTCTGTCTGTCTGTCTGTCTGTCTGTCTGTCTGTCTGTCTGTAGCCTTGGCTGTATTGGAACTAACTCTGTAGACCAGACTGCCCTCTAACTCAGAGATCTGCCTGCCTCTGCCTCCAGAGTGTTTGCATTAAAGGTGCACACACCATGCTAAACAAGAGTAAGTTGATTTTTAAAAGCTGTAAATCAAGTGAACAATTGTGGCTGTGAAAATATTTTTTTTGCATTACCAACTGATGGTACATGCATAAATTTTTTTCTTTCTTTTCTCTTTTCCTTTCTTTTTTTTTTTTTAATTTTCGTTTTTCTTCTGAAACTGGATTCCTTATGTTTTGCTTACAAAATTTATTATATGATAACTTTATGTTTTGGAACATATCTATCTAAACAAGTTCTTTTGTCTTAGTCATTTTGTTCCTGCAATGAAAAAAAAAAAAAAAAACTATGACTCACGCATCCACTAACTCTAGTTGGATATATTTGCTCTTTAAGTTTGCTGTAAATTGTTACTATGGGCCTCCCAGTAATTGCTTCTAAGGCTTGCTTATATAGTTTCTCACTTTAATAGTTTCCTGTATTTTCATATAAGTAACTGCTGATTTTGGTGGAGAATATACTCAAATAATAAGGAAATACATACAAGAGATAACTTTTATGTATAACTAGAAATATCCTCTGTTGGTATTTTCAGGGGATAGCTAGGAATTTTTGAAGATGCTCAGGCCATGTACTTGAAATAAATGGTTGCCAATAACCCAAACACGTTCTTGAAAGCATATTCCTTATATACCTAGTACAATGTAATGGTATGGAATGGTTATTACATTGCACTATTTAGGTAGTAAAGTTAAGAAGGAAAGCCTGTATATATTTGGTACAGATTTGATTTTTTTCTGTAGTTGATTGAATCTATAGATGTAGAATGTATGATGTCCAATTCTAAAGTGCAAACTCACACACACACACACACACACACACACACACACACACACACACACAGACAGGAGTGGTATGTTCTAGTTTCATTCCTGTTTGTGTGATGAAACATCCTGACCAACAGTAAGTTTGGGTAGCAAGGGTTTATTTTAGTTGACAATTCCAGGACCTTTGTGGAGACATCAAGGTGGCAGGAATTTGAGGGAACTGATCACACCCACAGTTGATCGCAGAAAGAAAATGAATGAAACCTGTCCATTTCCTTGTTCTCTGCTAGATTTCTCTACTCTTATACTATTCAATATCCCATGCCTAGGAATGGTGTCACTCACAGTGGGCAGGGTCTTCCCATACCAATTAACCTACTTAAGGCAGTCCTGAACAGGTACACCCACAGGCTAACCCAATGTAGACAGTCTTTCATTGAGGCTCTCTTCTTGGGTATTGATTCTAGGTTGTTTATCAACTTAACAATTAAAATTATCCCATGGTGCTTTACTCTGAAGAAAGTCATGGAGATTGAGAAGAGATGTGGTGATCATCCATTTTCACTCTCCTTCCATTTGCTTTTATGTTGATTATAAGTTTCAAAAGCAATTCTTGGTAACTGGGTCTTTTCTATGTCATATTTTTTTTAAAGCAATTCATCAGAGAATGCATGAAAAATGCAAAAATATGCAAAAGAAATTGAGATATTTTCATGTGGTAATATTAGTGGCGCTAGAGAGATGACTCAGAGTAAGAGCTTGCAGTCTGCAAACACAGCAATCCAAATTAAAATCTGCAGCACCCATTAAAAATCTGGACATGGGTGAGTGTGTATAACCCCAGCATTAGGATTGAAGGCAGGTCAATCCTGAGGGTGCTGTGATCACACTATCTAACTTCTGCTTTAAAAACTCCCTGTCTCAAGGCAAGATAGCAGAGAGCAATAAAGGAAGACACCCAATGTCCTACTCTGCTATTCATGTGAGCTCACATGTACATGCTCCTGCATATTCATGTGCACATATGCATGCAGCACCCACATATGCACATGCATGTGCACATGTGCATACATGCATTAACAAATAAACAAATAAATACAAAAGGAAGTACAGCAGCTACAAAGTCTGAATCTGAGTCTCGAAAAAACTGTCATTTTAGAATATAAGCCCATACTTCTTTTGCAGAGCCTATTGTAGAGGCCATCTCTAACTCTGTCATAGAGGGATGCTGGAGGATTAGCTAAAGCAATACATCTTAAGAGTAGAGTGCCTTAGCCCAGCACAAACTTCAAAATGTTTTTCTTGACTTAGGCACTAGACTGTCTGTTTTAGACAAAAGTTATCTGTGATACTTGTAGTCTAAAATCAGGAGACTGCTGTGTGATTTGATTCCTCTTGCCTTCAATAGTAGTCAGGTAGGAATATAAACAATATATAGAACATAGATTTTTCCAGATCAGAGCTTCCCTGGGAAGGAGGTATTGAAAACAATGGGGGTTTATCGAGGTATAACTTATATGACCCAAGAGTCACTCTGGGAAAGGGAACTCAGAGGCATCTTGATGAACTGAAAACCAGGAGTAGGTTATTTATGAATGAAGAGATGAAATGAGGAAGGGAACTGTGGGTCAGGGGACCAGCTGTTGGGATTGGGATTTTCAGTGGTTTGGATTGAATGAATATGAGAAGTGAAATGTGTGGCGGAATTTGTGAGGGTTGATCTCAAGACATCAAACAAGCATTGCTCTATTGGGTACTATGAGGTTGGGGTGCCTTATATTTGGTAATCTTAAGGACTTTGACCAAAAAAGAGAAAAGTTTCATTTTAAAGTCTGTGACCACTAGGGTAGAACCCTAGGTGTTCACTACGGTAGAACCCACAACTGTTATTTTGCTCAATGGCCATGCTATTGAAATGCCTTCTAAATGTTTATTCTAATACCTGAAAACTTAGCCCTAACAACATCTACATTGATACCATACCCTTCTTCACAAGGCGCAGGGTACATTGTGGAAGAGTAAAAGGAAAGATTGTAAGAGTTGAAAGATGGTAAGGAATGCTATGAAATACTGTCTGCTGGACATGGCATGGCTGTCACAGACATGAGGTTATAGTAGCTTTGGTTTCCTATGTAAGATCTGCACAAGATCAAGCCAGTCAAAAGTTCACAATAGATGGGAAGTTATTGGCTATGCACAGCTTCAGGGAGAAAAAGAATCATCATCATCAACAACATCATCACCACCACCACCACCACCATCATCATCATCACCATCATCATCATTATTATTTATTTATTTATTGAGAGTTGACTACTGGTAGGTTTCCCATACCCCAATGGATAGCCCTACATGCATCCATATCTGGACAATAGTAAACAGACTTATTAAATTATTTTTTTCAAATACATAAATGTTTCATGTTGGTGCATGTTTTTTTTTTTTTCATAGAGAGGCATGTTGGAGGGTTATAGAGAAAGCTGGAGTTGGGGAAGGGGTTATACTTCATTGTATACATGTATGAAATTCTCAAAAATAAAGAAAAAAATTTATGACTACCAAACATAATATCACAGATTGCAATACTGTGATCTTCAGGAACGGTGAATCAAATGGGTTTCAAGGCAGAACTTTTGAAGTCACAGTATGAAAATAAAATCTGAAGATGGACATAGGAAACAAGGAGAATGTTGTCTCATGTTCCAGGATGCATGACTCACAGAAGAGAGATGCCTACATCTCTCACAGGCCTCTATAACCTGTCTTGAGACTCTTTCCCCTTCCCAGTGTCAGTTTGTTCCCTGAGAATCTCTAATGGCCATGGAGGAACTTGGCAGTCCTTCACAGAGCTGAAGGAGTCCTTTCCTGAAGCCTGGAATTATATCCCCAAATGACCTTCTTTTCCTAAGACGTAGACTCATCGTTTGAAGTTGCTTTTAGTAACTGATTGAGCTGTCAGAGGTAGAGGCACTTAAGTGATGAATCATCTCCTAAGTAATTAGAATGGAATTATTTGTAGGGCAGTGTTAATAATGGCCCTATACAGGATATTTAGTTTCCATGGGGTGTGATCAATTGTGTGTGTGTGTGTGTGTGTGTGTATGTGTTTGTGTGTGTATCCTCAAAGATTTTTTTTTAATTTTTGTCTTTGAAGGACAAATATATTTACGCATTCCATTAAGCTGAGAATCTGACTTGAAGATTCTTTTTGAAAATCGCTGTTTTCTGAACATAAGCTGTGTAAAAAGAAAGTCTTGAAATCTATAAAAATATGTTTTTTCTTACAGATCTTAGTAAATTTACTCAGGGTTAAGTTTGAGAGTTTAACACAGCACCAAAAGGGTTGATACTGTGGTTGACTTAGTAATTATTCAAGCAACGTCTGAAATTGACTATTGGAACTGCTACTGGAACACACAATATTAAAAATTAAATATTTTTGTAATAGTACCTAAATAGTGATATGAAAAGAATAATATACATATACACATACACATACACATACACATGCACATGCACATGCACATGCACATACACATACACATACACATACACATACACATACACATATACATATATATGATATTGGCTTCCAAGGGAATGAAAATACAACTTCTTTAAATTCACACCTTCCTTGGGTATTCCAATTTATGCATAAATACATGTAATGAATAAATAATTTGGACAAAGACACAAATTCTAGGTTACAATGCAATATCCTGGATCATCTTTATTTTAGTGATGAGTTCCTTACCAAGGAAGGGTCAAAACTACTTTTTGGCCTTTTAATTTCATTTGGATTACAACAGGTCTTATAACCACTAACCATACAACTCTGAAAATTGGAGGCAGAGATGCTAAAAATGAATGAACTAGTGAAACTGGTCCCACAAAAACCTATCCTTGAAAGTTGGAACCTGGGAGGCAGAGGCAGGCGAATTTCTGAGTTGGAGGCCAGCCTGGTCTACAGAGTGAGTTCCAGGACAGCCAGGCCAGGGCTACACAGAGAAACCCTGTCTCGAATAAAACAAAAAACAAAAAACAAAAAAAAGAAAGAAAGTTGGAACCTTTAAAATGGAAGGTCAGAGCTGGAGAGATGGTTCAGGGGTGTAGCGGCATATTTTCCCTGAAAGTTGGGAGGGGCTAAGGTGGGAGGAGTAAGGAGAGGAAGAGGAGGAGTAAGGAGAAGAAGAGGAGGAGGAAGAGAGGGGAGAAGAGAAAAGAGAGAGAGAAAGAAAGACAGAGAGAGACAGACAGGGAGAGAGAGAGAGAGAGAGAGAGAGAGAGAGAGAGAGAGAGAGA
>JANHMN010000011.1:46552454-46566683 GCA_030674055.1 Rhabdomys pumilio
AGAGAGAGAGAGAGAGAGAGAGAGAGAGAGAGAGAGAGAGAGAGAGGTGGGAACATGGAAGCAGATGTGCACCTGTCTCTTGCAGTCAAAGGTAGTTGATATATCTAGGTTGGGTATTGGGTTACACCTCTGATTGTGTGGGCATCTTCAGGCAGAAGGCTCATAGGCACAAATAATCACAATAATTTTCAATATAGCTATTTTATTCAATACAATGATCAATTTATAGTAGTATTTATGGATAGAATTATTTGTTTCATTTACCCTCCTTCCACATGAATATTTGTGTATGTGTGTTGTGTTGTGTGTGTGTGTGTGTGTGTGTGTGTGTGTGTGAGAGAGAGAGAGAGAGAGAGAATGCTTACATGTGTATGTGTATATGTAAATTCTATCTTATCTTTTCATATAGTAGGTATGTGATAGTTTTAATAAGCATGAGTTCATAGGCTCATATATTTGAAGAGATACTTAGATCAGGGAATGGCATTATTTGAAAAGAATTAGGAGGTATGTCCTTATTGGAAGAGGTAGGGCCTTGTTGAAGGAAGTGTGTCACTTGGGGTGGGCTTTGAGGTTTCAAATGTCCATACCAGACCCTATCTCTCTCTCTTTCTGAAGATCAGGATGTGGCTCTCCTCTATGGCTCCTGTGCCATGCCCCCAACCATGAGGATAATAGACTAAACTTCTGAAAGTGTAAGCAAGCTCCTGATTTAATGCCTTCTTTTATAATAGCTGCCTTGGTCATGATGTCTCTTCTCAATAATATAGCAGTGACAAGACAAGGAACATTCAACTTTTACTGCACAGTGTGTATTAATACCCAGTCTTAGAAAAATAGGACAGGTTTATGTTTAATCTTATCAGACAATAATCAACTACTTTTGATTATTTCTCTCTTATAGTCATTGGATGATAAGGCTATAAGCTCTTTATTTGCTTGTACTTCTTTAATACTTAATTTTTTCTTGGAATTTAAATTAAGAACAAAGAAAATCAACGATCAAGTGAACTATTGCCATTTCTGTAAATAACACTATAATAATAGCTGGAGGCAGTTCAAAGTTCTAAGGATAACATTAGATCAAATTATTTATTATGTTGAACTGATAATGCCCTGAACTCCACTGAGGCTAATTATAAGTTTCATTTTCCATATACAGTTAAATTTTATTAAAGTGTCAATATCTTCATAATTTATATGTATTAATATATACCAGTGTTGCCCCAAATATTAATAAAGGTGCAATCAAACATTTTAACGTCATATTTTATATTTTTGAAGCATTTTTATGGTTACTAAAGATACTTATTGCAAAAATATGGAAACTGGAGGTCAGTAGAAGAAATATAACTGCATAACCAATACCATCTTTTGTTGTGTGACATATTTCAGTTGGGCAGATGGACTGTGTGCTCAGGTAAATAGAAGTTAATTCAACTCTTTAGCTTTGTGATACCTGAATACATGCAATCCGCCTATGCGTTTATTCTGCTCTGAGATTTACCCTGGGTCGTCTTTGTTTTAACACAGTGCTTTGCAATTTACTATGTTTTGGGAAAGTTTGTTGCAGCATTGGACAGAATCATTATAGATTCTAAACCCAGTTTGTGATTAGCATCTTACTAACATTCTAAACAGAAAAAAAGATAATAAAATTAATTTATTTTAAAATAAATCCTGTTGTATTTTATACATTATACATTATAGAATTATACATTATAGATTTTTTTAAATGAAGAGAAGCTTCAATGTTGGAATTCTTGAAATCAGAAATCACAGAAATTTAGGATTGTGAAAGGATGAAAGACAATTATTGTCTAGTCAAAATTCAGTGTGTCTTATGTTATTTGCATATTATTGTTGCTCTTTGAGTTAGTGTGTTACTATGTAACTTTGAGCTAGCCTATTAAATTATTTTTACTTAGTTACATTTTCATATTAAAAGCTATGAGTAAACTTAGCTCTACATGTTACATCTCCAACTGTATTTTAAAATGGTTTTACATGTTCACAACTCGTCCAAATGTTAGAAAATTATTTAGAGATAGGGATTCCCTTCAATGCAAAAAGGAACAAGGAAAGTGTAATGAAGCATAATTTTCTCAAAGACAGCAATTTCTTTAACTAAAATGTTTCACATGGAGCCTATAAATTAAGTATGAGCATAAGGTATTTAATAAGATCTCTCGCTCTGTCTTGAGCATATTTTCAAAAAAAGAAAATGGAAAATAAATGAAATGCAAACTTGTTTGTTTCTAAATATTTCTGTAATTCAAGCATTTTTATTTTGAGGCAGTGTGTTAGATAGCCCAGGCTGTCTTGTAATTCCAGTTCCCAATGTAGCTGAGGATAGCTCTGATATTGTTGCTCCTACCTCCTGCTTGCCTTTGTATTTGGCTGCCTTTATATCTGGCTTTGTAAGTATAAATTTTTAATTTGACTTTGTCATTGTCTTATAGGAGAAAAATTGATGATAAGAGATAAAATGACAAAAAGAAGAATGCAATACTGAAAAAATAAATTACCAATCAAGAGAAGAGGGTCAGAAGCAGTGGGCAATGGGCTGTACACCTGGGAGGAGGTGGGCACAGGAAGCTGTGGGCACCAGAGGCTGTGGGGCATGGGAGGCTGTGGGCATGGTTTACTGCAGCAGTGTACCTACTAGTGGTGAGGAAAAGATGCAGAGGCAGAACTCTGCCTTTGTCGCTGGTCCATGGTGTCTCTGCGTCATTCCATGGAGTGACTCTGTATGATTTCAAGCGAGAATAGTCATTTTGAGAGTGAAGATAAAAATTTTAGCCATGAAATAAAAAATATCAAACAGTAGTTGAACAAGTGATCTGAATCCATCGTGTTACTACCTTAGAATAGCCGTGGTCACCCAACAGAGCATCTCTGATTCACAAATTTCAGCATGTTGATAAAAATGTATATGTGCTTTTCAATTAAAAGTTAATGAAGATTATTCAAAATACTGATGCTTGTATACATAATGTAAAGCACAGATTACGATTTATGGAGTCATTTATTAAGAAGCGAATGGAAAGTATACATTTCATAATCTGTGATATGAACTTTCAAAACAAGACTTTAAATTACATTAACTCACTGTGGCATCATCATCCTATAATTATTTAACTGATATAATAGCATGTACATATTTTTAATGAGATATATTGTTCCTTGTGTGAGCAATGATTGTATATACCTTCTTTATTAGAGCATCTTTAGTATTTGGCCTTATGCTTTCATGAGGTAGACATAAATGGATAGTTGTTTCATAAATAAAAATAAATGCAATAATTAAGTTGAAATACATAAAACCCTTGACCTGTATGTCTAGAAATGCATAAGTTAGTATAAACAAAAATCAGAATAAATTCTAATAATACCAATTTACATTTCTTTTTTCTTCACTATTAAAATAACAGATAGTTTGGCAGGTCAGGAGGTGGCATATACCTTTAATATAAGCATTTGGGAGGCAGAGGGAAGGGGATGTCTGTGAGTTCAAGGCCAGCTTGATTTATGGAGTAAGTCCCAGAATAGCCAGGAGTACATAAAGAGACACTGTCCCGAAAACAAAGTTAAAACCAACAAAAAAATCAGATTGTTCTTGAAAATACACTATTTGAGGTTTCCAAACAGCATAGACATTGTTTGGGGCTTCTACATGCTATTAACACCGGTTTTTGCCTTTGTAGCTATAAGGAATGCATACGATGTTCTAATTAGCTTCTGTGTTGCTGTGATAACTACCATGACCAAAAAGCAACTTGGGGACCAAGGGCATTTTTCATCATATAGCTTACAGTTCATCACAGAGAGAAGCTAAGCACCACCCACAGTGAGCCGAACCCTTTTACATCAACCAGGAATCAGAAAATGTCCCACAGACAATGCCCACAGGTAAACCTGGTGGAGTCAGTTTCTCAACTGGGATTTACTCTTCCCCTGTGATGCTGGTTTGTGTCCTGTTTAAAAACACTAGTCAGCAAACATGTCTATTTTTTTTTCTTTTGTAATTTTGAGTCTCAAACACAAGGCTTCACATGCTAGGTAAGTACTGTACCAGTGAGCTATGTGTGAAATTCAAAACCTGATTTTTCTGGGGTGGAGATTTGAGACCATTCACCTTCTGAACAAGCTTAAAAATTTCAACAAGCTGTTTTCCCATATAGAAACAAGACATAAATATTTTCCCACAACTAGCAAAGTATTGTGCTTCCCTTTCTTTCAGCCTCCTGTCTACCAGATATTCTGCAGGAAATATGGGAAATGAACTGTCTCTCTGACTCTGATTTCACTCACTTCTGCCATAGATCTGAGTGCTGTTACTAAATATTCAGGTAGGGTTAGGTTTAATGTTTTCAGGGACCCTATATGGTTTCTTATGAAGATTGTACTAACTGACATTCTCAGTAAGAGTGGCACAGATTTCCTTTTCTGTACACTCTCACCAAACACATTTTTTTTTGTTGTTGTTAGATATAACTTAATATGTAGTAATTTGAAGAAGAATCCCCACCATGGGCTCAAATATTGAGCACTTGGTTCCTAGTTTGTGGTGCTGTCTGGATGGGTTTAGGAGGTATAGCCTTGCTGGAGGAGATTGCACAGGAAGGAGGCTTTGGGATTAAAAGGCTTGCATAACTTTGCGTTTGCTTTCTTTGCTTCATGCTTGTAGTTGAAGGTGTGAGTTCTCAGTTTCCCATGTCTGATGCCATGCTTGCTGATTTCAGGTATGCTTTACCACAGTGATGGACTGTTATCTCTCTAGTACCACAAGCCCAAATGAAACTTTTCTCCTATAAATTGCCTTGATAATGTGTTTTATCATAGCAACAAAATGGCAACCAATATATAACACAATAAACCAAATATTAATATATGATATACTATGAACTTTGATTATTCTTGTTCTTTTCTTATGAATAGACATCTATTTATATATCTTTTCAAAACTATGTGTCTTAGTTGTGTCTTAGTTAGGCTTTTACTGCTGTAAAAAGACACCATGACCAAGGCAACTCTTAGAAAGTACAACAATTGAATGGGGTTGGCTTACAGGTTTAGAGGTTCAGTCCATTATTGTCAAGGTGGGAGCATGGCAGCAGCCAGACAGACATGGAGCCGGAGGACCTGAGAGTTCTACATCTTTATTCAAAGGCAGAAAGGAGAAGACTGACTTCTAGGAAGCTAGGAAGAAGGTCTTAAAATTCACCTCTACAGTAACCCACTTCCTCCAACATGGCCACACCAACTCCAACAAGGCCATGCCTACAAATAGTGCCACTTTCTGAGCCAAGCATATTCAAACCACCACATTATGAAATATAAACTCTCTTTTTCAGTAATAATTAAAACTCAGTTGAGTGTGTTATGTATGTGGTGACACCAAAGATTAAGTATTGGGCGTTCAAGGATCCCAAGAAAGATATTATAGGAAAGCACAAAGCAGAAATGAAGAGAAGAAGCAGGAGGGTAGTATCATTTCCTTGTGGATAAATGTAAAGCTGTTGTTATTAAAATGATTTAGAACAGGAAAGAATCACAAAAATGATCAAGTAAAGACAAATGTGTATGTTATAAGAGAATGATGATAATATGTACTCAGGGAATGAGAAGAGACGGACTTTAATTTTTAAATAAGATTAAAGGACATTTATGGTGAAAGTCAGCAAACAGCATAGGAGAGTAGCCTTGGGAAGGAGTGTGGAAAAGAGTATCTTTGCCTCTATGTTTGTCTCCCTTAACTCTAGCTTCTGAAAGACAACATTTCTATGCCACATTTGCAGATACGTGAGATCAAGGTAATGAAATATTGACAGGATTTTCCAGCAGGAAGTACAATGTTTGGTTAATTTTCTCTAGGGGTTTTTTCTTTCTTTTACTATGGCTCTAGGTGCTAATAAAGAATGGCTGACCAGGCAGAAACCATTTTTACCAACATGATGATTCTACAGATAAAGTAATGGACTATGGAAGGAAGAACAGAAGGAAAGACATAGACTTCTACAGATACTATAGAGACAGCATATTAGCCCTTGGTTCTAATGTTAGCTTCTTTAGAGCAAAACAAGCTTCCACCAGGTTTAAGGAAATTCTTTGGTTTTATACAGATGAACTTGCTTCCAACCAATGAGAGTTTTGCATCCCTAGGGCCTCTGAAGTTTCAAATGTACCTAGTAAGCTTCAAAAGGCAAAGAGAAAGCAAAAGTATGATTTGATATGCTTTTAAGTATGTATCAATGAAATGTTCCACTTTAATTCTACACAAATGAGCAGAATTGTGACCATGCACCCAGCTGTTCCTTTTTCCATTGTTAGTGACAGTCAGTGCAGTCTTATAGATTTTGTATATAGCATCTAGTAAGATGTATACAGAAGCATACCGACTGTTATTCTATGGCAACAGACATCATCAAAATTTCAATACCATAAAGAGATAGATTTCACTATTTATCCAGTGAACACATTTCACACACATTAACAAAGACTCTTCTCTGTGGAATGATGTCATACTACATGCCTAGTAGGGAAAGTTTTAGTGATGAACTGCTTACATTTCATTTATGAAGACTAGTTACATGATCAGCATGTGCTCTAAGGATGGGAAAGTATACCTTTCCTCATTCACAGAAGCAGGAGGGAACAAGATAGTAGAAAGAACTGACACCAACTACTTTGGTAAATTGTAACAGAATTTACATGAAAAATTTCAAAGCATAGTTTGAAATGGTTTTACTTTTTGGATATGAAATTCCACATTAATTATTTTTGTCTCCTTAGCAAGGCTCCCCTCCCACAACAGGACAAAATAAACATTTCCTGATGAAAGTTTCCAGAAGACTAAGAAGACTAATCTCTTCTTAGCAGGTAAAAGGTAATTTACTTGAGAGATAAGTCTCTGCTTGAAGAGACATGCACTCAAATTTAAAGATTCATGAACACCTCCCCACCACCACACGTTTATGCATCCTCTCTCCTGCAGACACTGACAGAGCATCTGCTAAGTGCCATTTAGATGAGGCTCACTGAAGTCAAGGCATAGGGAGAAGGAGTTAAAGAGAGTCAGTCGGCCCTCTAAACACTTCTAAAATCCTTTCTCAATCTATTATTTTATTTGGAATACAGCAACTATGGTACACCTTCCAAATACCTTCAAATTACTAGGTGCTTGTTTGAAACTAATGACATAATTATGATATAGATGTCTTTATAACATGTATCCCAGTGGGAAATGTTTAAAAACCTACACGTTTATAACTTTGGGATCTAGAGACAAGCAAGATGCTGTGTGAAGATCCTATAGGAAGATGACAGTGGTGCTGGTGGCAGGGAATTTGGAAAGTTGATTCATCATGTGGGGACCAGAAGCTTTAGGCTTTCTGAGATGCTAGAGGAATTGCTTTGACTCCTAGCTGTGATTAGCTTCTACTTGAATCTTCGCTCTACAGTGACATAGAAACATCCAAGAGGCCATTAGAAAAGGGCATTATGTTTTATAAAACCTACAGATTCTGAACTTGGGGAACTTGCTAATTGGCCAATAAATCTATCAGAAAGAATGCCCTGCCACCAAGGCTGATTAGGAGATTTGGCATGATCCAGCAAACTATAGCAGCATTTAGACAGCATTAAGAAGACAGGTTTTAGGTCTGTCCCCAAAGACATACCTAAATATGGATGTTGAGTTTTTAGCCTTTGTTGGATTTCCAATAGTAGAGCCCATGAAAAATACAGCAAAGACGGTAAGCTAACGTCAGACTGAGAATGGTTCTGTTCAGAAACTAGTCATGACATCCCTTACCTGCCCCAGTGCCAACACTCCTCAGTGACCAGTACTTGGGGAGTTTGACCTATCATGTTGCTTTTCTGGATGTATTAGCTACCTTTTTGTTGCTGTGATAAAATACCATGACAAAAACCAAGGTAAGGAGGTTTTCTTTGTTGGTGTTTTATTACTGTGAAGAGACACTATAAACTCTTATAAAGGAATGGCTTACAAAATCAGAGCTTTGGTCCACTATCATTATAGTAGAATGCATGGCAATACACAGACAGACATGGTGCTGGAGAAACCACTGAGAGTTCTAAATATGTGTCCTTAGGCAGGAGAGAGAGAGAGAGAGAGAGAGAGAGAGAGAGAGAGAGAGAGACCTAACTTGAGCTTCTGAAACTTCAAAGGCAGTCAGAGCATCCTCTAACAAGGCCACACCTACTTCAACAAGGCCACATCTCCAATAGCATCATTCTCTATGAGCCTATGAGGGGCCATTTCATTCAACCCCCCATAGAAACTACAAGCATTTGTTTTCACTTATGGTTCGGAACAGTCTGCCATAGTGGCCATCATGTGGAGCCACAGGCAGAAGCTGTCTGATGACATTTTCATCCATACACAGGAGACAGTGAGTACAGGAAATGAGGTAAAGATATAAACTCTCAAAGCACTCCATCAGTGACGTACTTCTCCAGCAAGGCTCCAGCTTCTACAGGTTCTAATAACCTTCTCTGGTGTTCAAATATGTGTGCCTATGGAGAACAATTTTCACTTAAAATACAGTACTTTACAACTGAACTACCACTCTGCATTCAATGTCCATCTCAGAGTCCTCTACACTGGCAAGTACAGAAAGGTAAAATTGTTATTTCCATTTTACTGGATAGATTAAGTACTTCAACACTCTTTGCTCTGTATGTGATAAAATACATATACATATGATATACATACACACATATATTTAATACTATATATGTATATATATTGTATAAACATGTAAGATAAATCCTATATACAATAGAGGTTATTGGCCTTCCAAGCAATGAGAAGTAGAACAAACATTGAGAAACAGATGTCTACAATTAGTTCAGTGTGAACATCCAAAGAAGGATGCGTTGATGGCAGAGTTCTGAAGGAAGTAAGGCTAAGGAACGCCGTGCTACACTGACAACTTTGATGACACAGAGGCACTGAAGGCATTTCCCCTTTGTGTCTGAGACTCAGGAATTAGTTGCTTTGCTTGCATAACATATTTGGCTTGCTTGGTGCTGCCAAAGGGCAACATTTGCCAGCTATTTATATTAATTTAGAAAAATGAAAAATTCAGAAAGCTGAAATCAGGCCACAGAAGATACAAATTAGTTCTGTTACAGAAAGCTTAATGTCAGTGCTCATTTCCTGGAGCATGGTAAATATATCCAATAGTTTGTTTCTCATAGCAGAATGTTGCTACAGTTTCAGAGCAAAATGGGAAACAGCTCCCTCGTGAACAGCCTGACTAAATTTCTTAGGGCAGAAAAACATACACAAAAGTAAATGTTATGCCTCAGAAGTAAATTCTAAATCAGAATTTGTCAGATGCTTCTAATACTCAAACATCTATTTTAAAAACAGAATTAGAATTTCCATGAGGTATCAGTAATTAACTTTTCATTTTTTCTTTTCTCTCCTCCCCTCTCGCTCCCACTTCTTCCTTCTCTTCGCCTCTCCCTCAGTTCTCTTCTTCTTCCTTCTTCTTTCATTCCCCCCCTTTCATTTTTTTGTGGGTGGGGGTGTAGAAGAGTGACAGGAAGATGTCCCTATGCCAACCTTGAGTTTCCTATGACTTCTGATTCTCCTGCTTCTATGAAAAGTGCTAGGATTTTATCCATGTGCCACCATACTTAGACTAAGCAACTTTTCTCATGGGAATCATTTCAGAAGACAGGGAACTGTCATCATAATGAATAAAATAGTTTGCAAATCGAAAGTATCAACAATAGGTCAACAGCAGGTTGGAGAGAAGGCTCCGTGGTTAAAAAGCACAGGTTAGTCTTCCAGAGGGTCAGGGTTTGATGCCCGACACTAACATGGTGCCTCACAACTTTCTGTTAGTACAATTTCAAGCTATCCTATGTCTTTTTGCCCTCTTCTGGCCTCTGTGGGTAACAGGAACTGAAGTGGTGCACAGACACACCGGCAAGACAAAGTATGTGTATGTTGCGTTAGATACGTAAAGAAGGCCGCTGGACTGGTCGACTATCTATGTGGCAGAGGCTCTGCTTAGCTCATGCCATCATGTGCCACGTCCTGAAGCCAAACGCTCAGCAGCTGGAAACGGCCAGAGGTCACGCGCAGGCCACAGCTCAAAATGGCCAGCCAGAATCTCTGGCCCTGGCACCCACGAGATGCCAGCGTGGGAGATGGCTCTGCCAATCTCCCACGCTGTCTCCACAAGCCTGGGCTGAGCCCAGACCGTCTCGCCATCCATACGGTACTCAATATAAAATAAGACTCTAATGCTTAATGATTATCCAAAGGCTTTATATGTTTGGTAATGCTCAATTAACAAGATGCTCACATAATTAGAAGTGTTAAGCAATTAACTAACCTAGATACAAGTTGTTACTCAGGACTGCTCTCGGTCCAAGCATGGACCTCCTCTTACATCTCTGTCTCTCTCTTGCCTTGCTCTTCCTCTTTCTTTTCCTCTTCCTTTCTTACTCCTTTTCCTCTCCTTATTCCTCCCACCTTATCTCCTCCCAACTTTAGGGGAAAATATCCTGCTACATGTATACACATAAAATAAACCAAAAATTAAAAAGTACATCAAAGCCAAGTAAACAGAAGTAGTCTTCAACAAATGCTGGCCGGATACCATATCTAAGTAGTTTAGCAAGCCTTGTATGTAGTAAGTACTAACTTCATATTTGTAAATGAAACCATTTTTGATATCAAAGGCTCTTTTATCAATAACTGCAATGTTAAAAAATGAGTCATATTATAGCAACAGCCTACTTTCATCTTTACAACAATCTCACTTGACACGAGTTATGATTGAGTTTCAAGACATATGCCAACTTATTTATGCCCACTTTTTCTGTGCTTATAGGAAAGGCATCAGGTTGAAGTGAAGACTCTAAAGGTCATGTGAGTCACCAAATGCCTCTGGTCATTTTATATATTTGTGCCTCATTTCCTGTACCAGTAACACGTGAGGCAAGAACTAGAAGAACTCACATGAGTCACTGCTTCCACATTTCACAACCCTGAGACTGCATCCACAAACCAATTGGTATAGATCTGTAAACAGGAGACTCTGCTTTCTTCATTCCAAAACCCCGAGACAGCACTCCAAAATCAACTGGTGCAGATCTGTCTTCTTTTCTGTCAAAGTCCTTTTAACACACAACAGTAGTTTTTACTCTTACTATATTTAATACTTTTCTGTTCCCAAGATAAAATTTTTAGACAACTTCTTCTTTGCCTTAGCTAAACACCCACCGACTACCTAGTCACCTGTGCACCTACTTTCATCTATTTAACTGCCCACCCATCATCTACTGATCTATCCCACCTACTCATTCATTCTTAACTCATTACTAAAGCCTTTAATCTGCTCGGGGCTTGCAGTGATGAAGAGAACGTGCAACCCCATTACAACCCACTAAGATAAGTCATGAAAAGTTCCCTGTAATTACACACATTACAAAGTTGGTTTGTGGGATAGATGGGGACATTTTCCACTAGGGAAGAATGTCAGCATGGTGCAAAGTGGAATGAAAACATGGAATGTAAGAGACAAAATGACACATGCTCAGGGTGGAAGAACACAAGGAGTGGGGAAAGAACCATGCTTGCTTCTGATAAAGTTCTGCTATGTGCCTTGAAAGATAGAGGTCCTAGAAATGAGGTTTGGAGAACTGTGTTCATAAATGGCCCTATCTATGAAGTATGTCTAATCTTAGATAAAATTGTTACAGAGTTTATGGATTGATAGGTTTGAAG
The DNA here is from genome assembly GCA_030674055.1 of Rhabdomys pumilio. NCBI lineage: Eukaryota > Metazoa > Chordata > Mammalia > Rodentia > Muridae > Rhabdomys > Rhabdomys pumilio. The sequence continues at coordinate 46,564,231 of JANHMN010000011.1, forward strand.
GTAAAGAGAGAATATTTAAAAATATTTCATTGTTCAAAAATTTTATACATGTATTTAATATATGCTAATTACTTTCTTCTTTCCGCCTTTCTACTCTCCCTCCCATTTTTATAAATGCTCCTTCACCCCTACCATTACCTTTTCAAGACTCATGACATTTGTTTTGTGACCTGTTTAACTTAGTCAGGGCATCTGGATGACCATGAGATTTGAACTGATTACTGCAGCCTGGTGAGGTCACCCTTGAGTGCACACAATGACACACAAGTTGTTCCATAGCAAATAGTTCAGCTGTTATAGACAGGATTCTTAGACCCAATCCTCATCCATGCCTGACTATTGACCAGCCATTGTTGTATAGACACAACACAGACATCGCTAGCTGCTGTGAGTTTGTGATATCAGTGGCTGTGTCATATGCAGAGGATGACATTTAATTTGATGACACAGCTCTTAACATTCTACCCCCTCAATGAAACCTGACCAGAGTCTTAGAGGGGGTGCTGTAAATGTCTTGTTAAGGGTGAACAGTCATCTCACACTTATTCTCAGCACCTTGCAATGCAGCAGCTAGGAGTGTCTCTGCTCATTGTCCACTGGAAAAAGGTTTCTCTGATTAAGACTAAGAGTTAATATTTCCATGGGATCATTGTACCTTTTACAATGTACAAAGGCCAGGTGGCGGTAGCATATGCCTTTAATCTCAGCATTCTGGAGGTAGAGGCAGGATTTCTTAGTTATATGCCATCCTGGTCTATAGAGCAAGTTCTCAGACAGCCAAAGACTATGGAAAGAAACCTTGTCTTAAAAAAAAAAAAAAAAAAGGAGAACAACCCCAAACCAAAACCAAAACAACAACAACAAAATCAAAACCCAACAAAGAAACAAAAAGAATTAAGGTGTTCTCAACTTTCCGAACTATTATTTTAAATCTGTATGCGTAAGTATAGGTGTCCACGGAGGCCAGAGGTGTTGGATACTCAGATCTAGCGTTACAGGCTGTTATGAGCTGTCCAACATGGGCACTGGGACCTGAACCTGAGAACTGGAAGGACAGTGTGTGTGTGTGTGTGTGTGCTCTTAATCATGTGCTGTTCCTCCACCTCCATGCTGTTATTTTTAAGCAAAACTTACCTGAAATGTTGACATTGGTATGTGGCATAATTATTGAAAAAAAATTATTTAAAATACAATTCACATACTAAATTGAGAGATTTAACTGATAGAAATAAATTTTGTGACTATTAAGTGAAAAAAGATTGATTAGTTGTGATTCTTTCTCTTGAAGTGGACTCTAAAGGGGCGATCACATATCTTTATGTACACATTTATACAGCATTCATATTGTATGGCTAGGTACTATTATTTTGATTTATGATAAAAGAAATTAAAAATATTTCCATTTCAAAGGAAATCATAAAGAAAAATAATTGTGCACAATAATCCACAAAGGAATATGCTAAAATCAGAAATGCCAATGTAACCAAATGTTAAAGAAAGTGACGTTCCTGCCTTCTGAAATCCTCATAGCATTCCTTGGTTTCAGCTGCATTGTGTCCAGGAGGATTTCTCTTTATGACAAAGCTAGGCTGAAGCAAATTCATTAACATTCACGGTGGAGAACATTCAGTATTATTAGCCATAGAGATAAGAACCTGGGAATCTAAAGGCATAACATAAATCCTTAACTTAATTAAATGATGGTTATAAACAGCCACTGATATTACAAGCCAGCACAGACAAAAGCAACTTAAGCAAAGCTCTGGTTTGTTTCATGGAAAACAGGTTGCCATCCAAATCTCTTTCAGATGAATAGTCCCTTCCGCCATCGGTTGTCCTAAACTCGACATGTCATGGAGCGGGGAACACATAACATTTTATCCTTACAATTTTCAGGACACAGAGTTTCAAAGTACCCCCAAAATGAAGATAAGTAAATATGCTCCCCAACTTTCACAACAGTGTTTGTCTTATAAAATAATAAACTTCATTGGATATACTTAAGGTGTACAAGAGGATGTTGAAATAAATATAAATTAAGTGGTTATTGAATGGAATGAGTGAACACATGCGTTATCTCACATGATTACCTACTTAGCTGTATCACTGTCTGGAAAGGATATAATCTACTCATGTCACAGAAATTGCAAGCACAAAAAAAAAAAATAAAAAGAAAAGAAATTGTGAGCACACAACACTGCAGTGAACTCTAGTACTCAGTTTGTCTCGAGCTCCTTTAGACTTCTTGATCCTGTGTATCTGCTACTTTGTATCTTTTGCTCCATATTTTCCCAGTTCCTCAAGTTCACTACTATCTGTGTATTGATTCTTTTTTGTTTGTTTGTTTTAGTTCTTCAGATTTCACATATCACTATGATCATACCAGCTTTGATATATCTATATCTGTATCTGTATCTGTATCTGTATCTGTATCTGTATCTGTATCTGTATCT
>JANHMN010000011.1:46566693-46579697 GCA_030674055.1 Rhabdomys pumilio
ATCTGTATCTGTATCTGTATCTGTATCTGTATCTGTATCTGTATCTGCATCTGTATCTGTATCTATATATATATGGTCTCCAATTGCACTTGGCAATAATGCAGTTCTTTTGATTGGCAAATTTACCGTTCATTTTCTTACCTTATTTTAAAATCCCTGAAGAATATCCCAGTATATTCTTTCTGTCTGTCTGTCTGTCTGTCTCTCCCCTTACAGTTTATTGATCTGCTTGTGGGCTTTATCTTGACTATTGTGAGTCATGCTGCAATGAGCTGGGGAGGGTAGTTATCACTTCCAGATAACTGACTTCATTGCCTTATTCTGAAGGATTCTTAGTTTCTTCAGTAACTTCTGCTCTGTTTTCTATCATGTCTGTCTTTGTCTAATTTCCACCAGTAGTGTGCAAGGGCCCCTGTTGTCCTTATTTTCATCAACACTTCTCTCTTATTTTCTATGTGGTGACAGCCACCCTACTGCTTGTGAAGTGATATGGTGATTTTGACATAACGTTTCTCTGATGATGAATTATGAGGTTATTTTCATATACCCCTTGGCCATTTTCATAACATCTTTCAATAGATGTCTATCCGCCTCCTTCATTCATTTTAATTTACTTTAATTAAAATGTTTAATTGTACTGTGTACTATCTTGATGTTGTGTTTATGAATTCTTTATACATTTTGGGTTACTAATCTTTTATCGAATAATGTTGCTAGCAGGCATTTATTTCAGCCACTAGGCCGTCATTTTGTTCTATTGCTTGATTAATTTGTCGTGCTGACTTTACTTTGATGTCCCCCTTTTATTTATCCTTGTTGTAGCCTGAACTCTTGCCATATCCAAGTAGGCCTTGTGAAGGACAAACAGAGATGCCAGATTTTAAAAGTAAATGACGTGTATTCATTCAATTACCTGGATAACGATGCAGGGATGGTCTATCTCAGGCAGTATGATATAAAGATAGACGCCTGTCACAGTGCCTGGCATATAGGAGACACTCAAATGCAAGAGCAGATGTAAGGCCCACCTGAGTTCTTCAGAAGTCTGTCAGGGCTGCCGCTGTTGCTACTAACATAGGCATTTAACAGGCAAAGGCTCTTGCAGTGTACATCCCGGAAGTGTAAAAGATTGGCTGCTGACTAGCAGAGGGTACCCAGCTGAGCAGGACAGAGGTGTTCTCAGATGGGAGAACATCCATTGCTTCCAGCAATGTCATTGTCCCAACATAAAGAAAATTGAAAATTCCAGTAGTTTCTCTGTCCTGTTTTATTTTTATAAGTATTTATAATTTTGCAATGCAGGTGACATTTTAAAACTCTCTCCTTGTAAATTTATTTTTGGAAGGGCTTCAATTCATTACCACCATAATTCACTTACTTGTTATACCACCTGCCAGTGTTTCTCTCTCCTGGTTGTCCTTGCAGCTGGCACATTTAACCCTTATGTTGCTTGTATCAGAAGGAGTGGATTGTTTGAAAGATGTCAAAAAGTCACCAATGTCAATTTCTTTAGAAAGAACTTTAAAAATCCTATGAATGTTCACTAGATAAAAAGATGTAAAAGTCCAATGTGTCATGCATGTAATCTGTTAAATAACAATCAATTTAAAGATAAATCACTGGTTAGAAATATTAAAGAAGAATTGACTTAGTTGAGCTCAGTTTCTAAAACATAAACTTCCTCTTGTAATATTTTGCCTTTTTTTATTTATTGTATTTTTCTTTGGAGATAGGGTTTTCTCTGTGTAGCCCTGGGCTATCCTGGAACTCACTCTGTAGACTAGGCTGTCTCCATCTGTCTTGAGTGCTGGGATTAAAGATATGTGCCACTGTGCTCAACTATACTGTTATTTCAGTAAAATCCAAAAGTATACTTTGCATAGTAGGAAAAGCAGCCTCTATGTGTTGAATTAATTATTTAAAAAGAGGCCACTGGTTAAGCCAACTATCTAAGCTGCAGCAGTTCTGCCTAGCTCAGCCGCCATGTTCTTGGCCAGAGACCATATGCACACTACAACTAGAAATGGCCAGCCAGAAACACCAGAACTGCCAACCACGAGACACCAGTGTGGGAGATGGCTCTGCCAATCTTCCACCCTGTCTCTGCAAGGCTGGGCATTGCCCAGTCCATCCCGCCAACCACACAGGCTTGGTACAAATGAGACTCTAATGCTTAGATTATCCAAAGGCTTATATATTTAGTAATGATCAATAACAAGATGCCCTTACAATCAGAGGTGTAACCCAATACCCAACCTAGATATACCAACTTCCTCTGACTGCTATAGACAAGTGAACATCAGCCTCCATGTTCCCCTCTCTTGTTCTCTGTCTCTCCCTTAACTCTTCCTCTTCCTTCTCCTCCTCCTTCTCCTCCCTTGCTCTTCCTCTTCCTCTCCTTATACCTCCCACCTTAGCTCCTCCTACATCTATTTGATTGGGAATAATTTCAGTACTAGCTAAGGAAAATGAGGCTTGGGAATGGAAGAACACTTCACCAGTTAAGAGCACTGGCTTCTTTTTCACGTTTGATTTCCAGCAACCATAAGGCCCAAGAGTCTGTAACTCCAGTTCCAGGGCCCTGTGCCCTTCCCTGGCCTCTCAGCCAGTGTTGTGGGTGGCTGGAACAATCTAAGGAGGGCAGGCAGGGGGGCAGATTGACTTATATGCTCACTGTAGTGTTTAGCTGGTGCCAGGATGCTTGAACCAAATGGTGTGAAGTACCATTCACTGTTCACAGTAGGGGAATGTCTCCTGAGGATTATTATTTTTAAATAAAAATGAGACAGTGGGATGCCGCTTTCAACTCAATTAGCACTTTACATTGTGTCTTTGTTGCATGCTGTCTGAACAAGTTAGAAAAGAATGTTTTTCAAATCAAACCAAATTACGGATAAACCTGAAATTATACATAAGGCTTGATCTGTGTTCTTGAATACATGAATACTAAAAGGAGAACATTCAGACTTAGTAAGAGCTAGTGTTAAAAGGTCTGCTAGTTATCCATTGATCAGCACAGTTCTAGTCTGAGGAAAGCATTTTTATCAAGGTTGTGTGGCTTAGAAAAGACTGACTTATCTCTGATTGTGGGATTGTGGTGTTTGTTCTTTTGTGGTGAGTGGGAAGAGACACCTAAAGATATATATATATATATCTTGGCTATCTATCTATCTATCTATCTATCTATCTATCTATCTATCTATCTATCTGCAGTTGTCTCTTTATGTCTGCGGTGTCCTCACTGGTGGATGAAGAATACTGGGGAAATATTGCATCAGTGATGAACATGTCAGCCTCTCCTCCTGTCATTTGTCTTTACATAGTGCAGGATGAGAAGTGTATATAATAAGGCTTGTGGTGCATTGTGGAGTATTCTAGAAGAGACTGAAAGTATGTGAGAGGGGATGCACATGCAGAGTTTACAATGTTTTACAGAAGGGACTCGAAAACTTGATGATGTTGGTGTCTGTGGGGAGGTCTGTGGATATGGAGAAGTTCATGGTTGTGTGTGTATATGTGTGTGTATGTGTGTGTGTGTGTGTGTGTGTGTGTGTGTGTGTGTGTGATGTTACTGACTAGCTTCATTTTAGGAATTTAATTCAGGATTCTTAATAACTGACAAAATGGTTCCGACAGTTAATGGTAACCTACTTTTTTTTATTAAAGATATAATATGATACTAGCCACACCACAAATATATATATATATATATATATATATATATATATATATATATATATGTGTGTGTGTGTGTGTATCAAATACAATTTTTTATAAAATATTTTTTCTCAGAGATTCAAATTCAAAATAATTACTCCTAATTTCCATATATACGAAGACACAGTAAAGCTAATACTGTGATTTTATAATTGGATTTTATTTATTTGACAGTGTTCTATTAGCATATGCAACATTTTATATATAATTAAACTAAAGTAACTATAAACTAAAAAGTAATAATATGAAAATTAGTGATGACCCTGAAACAATTACTCTGTACTAATCCTTCTATGGGGTAGCTTTGTTGACAGAACATTTCAAAGTAGATTTTATTTTATTAATGATGAGAAAATGGAAGGATGGAGAAGTAAAGTATAATTATCTGAAATTTGAATTTAGGTTCCTTGACTATAGATCTTGTTCTTTCTACCATGACATATTGCTTTTGAATTAATCATTGAAACAAACAAATTTTAAAGTCATTCTGGCTATTAAAATGAGAACTCCTACTGATCATTGGAACTAGAAATGCTGTGTTATAGTAGCTACATGCTTAAATTTTCTAGGAAAAGTGCTGATAACAAAATGAGACAACTATGGCTCTTCACAGCATGTTCTACTACATCCATCCATATATATTATGATTTTTCATCAACAGTTTTTCTCTATTTTAATATTTTCCCTGATTATAGACTTTGGCTTACTAGTAGTTAAGTACAACGTTATCAGTAAGAGAACTCCTCTCCAATCATCAGTTAGAAAGGCTGACATCACAGATCTATTGATGAATTCTGATATCAATGAATTACTTGAAACACCAATGTAAATTCAATGTGATTCTTCTCCTTCCAAATTTTGTAAGATTTAAGAAGAGAAGAAGATACTGTGTGGGATACTAAAAATATGTGTTGAGGTGGTAGCTTGCCAGGAATGTGGGCTTGACTTAAATTATCTCTTCCTGCCCTTGAATCCTCCCCACTCAGGTATTTTACAATAGTCAGAGAGATTGATTGCAATCAGAATTGTAAAGTTGACAACTGAGTTGGAAAACAACCCTGGAATAATTATATCTGAATGAATAGAACAAAGAATTTGACATTCATGGCAGAAATGACTAATTAAAGAGTAGAACAGCTAATTTTATGGTCATTGTTTCATGAGAAAGGTCTAAAGAATGAGACAAGTTGAGAAATTTCAAGATACTGTTTAAATCACCTAAATGATGAGTCTGACAGAAGAGAGTGAAATGGGAATTTATGGTTTGATTGGAGACTCAGTTGTGTCATTTTTCTTTTTTCTGGAAACTGTCTTGTAAGAGGATATTTTGCTGAAGCGAACACATGAGAGGACGTGTGATGTTTTTCTGTAAGCTGCCAGGTGAAAGGGCATGTGACGTTTTGCTGAAGTGGACACTTGAGAGGACATGTGATGATTGGAAAAAGTATAAGTGTAAACCAACAGACAGCGGACATTTGGCCTTGGTTCACCTTGTTGGTCTTTGCTCATCACTGCTTGTCATGACATTGTAAAGAAAAACGCGCTAAAGAACTTCTGGAAGTACACCAGCTACTTGCCACTTTAGGTGACTCGTGTTGATAGGTGCAGTCTCAGAGTCTCCACAAAGGATCAAGTTACTCTTGCTTATTGGTTTGGTGTTTTGCTAGTGGACTGGATTGCTGACAATGATGATTGGAATCACCCCCCAAAAACTACTTCTAAACAGGTCCACATCTCCCTTGTCCTGATAGACCTCTTTCTTCCATACCTTTGGTTGTTGGACTGTTTGGGAGGTTAAAGCATTTAATAACTTTGACAGTAGGTTTTGTAAAACATAAAGCTACATGAGAGTGGTATATAGAAGGAATTCAGAAACCAACTAGATAAGAAGCCGACTATTTTTAGTGTGTAAGGATATGAATCTCAATTTTATTCAGGTAGTTAAAAGTCATGCAAAGCTTTTGCAAGAAAAGGACACTTTTAGAAAGCTCCTTTAGTATAAGAAATGACTCATAAACATATTTTAAATAAATGGTGTTGAAGGATGAACTCAGATTCCCCCATGCTGGTGCCTTTAGTCACTCTTTGTCTTGTTTGAGATGTCACTTTGCAACAAAGAACTGTTAGCAAATCAGTGAAAGAAAATAATGGAAATCAGGAATAAGATGTGCTATCTTTAGAAATAGACTTTATCATTCTTACGATCACCCAGGTGTGCTTGGTGTACTAAATTTGTAGATTCGAAGAGTAACTTGATGAGGGAGTTTATCATGTTGAATTTATCATTTTAAAAGTGTCTAAGCAGTCTACATTAGACTTGGGAGCTTTAAGGAAGTTCAAGATTATTTGATGTTGATATTGTGACTTTAAAATGAAATGACACAGTGATGTGTTTTGTACTTGTGATTTTAAGTAGATGACTTGAGAAAGGAGAGGTTATTTCTGTGTCACAGGATGACTTGAAATAATACTTTAACACTCTGGAATTATTTTTTTCAGGCTCGCAAGTATTTGCTTGACGGTTTAAGAGTCTGTTGTTTATTAGATTTGTAAATTATTCATGTTAGGTATTTGAAATGCTTGAGGAATTAGATTGTGTTAAAACTTGCAGTTGTAATTTAAAGTGTCTAAGGGAATTGAATTAATTGGGTTTATAGGTGGTAGTAAATGTTTTGGGGGAAATTAATCTGTCAAAATTATAAGTCAATTGAGGACTTAATCAAAGATGAAAGATGTAAAATTTTTGCATTTCAACAAAATATTAGACTAGATAGACATGGATTGCATAGAATTACTTTAAAGATTTGAGAATGAAATTATAATTTTGACAAATTAAGATGTCGATAACTAGACATTCTTGCATGTGTGTGTGTGTGTGTGTGTTTGTGTGTGTGCATGTATGTAAACACAAAAAACTTTGTTCTTAGAAATTAAAAAAAGATTTGAATCAGATTTGGGGACTATTTGCTGAAAGTGTAGCCTTAAATTAGGCATCAATGTAAGTACATTTTGTTTAAAACAGTGTGTGTGTGTTGTGTGCTGTGTTGTAGATGCATGTGGTTACAGACGTTGTGTATGTGTGTTTGCAGATTCATTATTTAGCCTATCCATGCACATGTAGCTGGATGCCAGAGGATGTTGGTGATAGTCTTCTTCTATTGATCACCACAGAAATAGTGTTTTCACTGAACCTAAAAATGGTCATTTAATTTAGACTGACTGTCCAGTAATCCCCCAGGGACCTGCCTGTCTGTCCTCTCAGCACTGGGCTTACAGGCATTGCTTTGCTCAGCTTCTTATGTAGCATTCAAACTCAGGTCTTCATGCTTTCATGATAAGTTGATTGCCTTCTGAGCCATTTCTACGGTCTTACTGTATGCATATTTTAAGATGTCTTATTATTTTTGAGAATGGTTTGTGTATGTGTGGGTGTCTGTATGTATACCACATGCATGCATGGTGCCTTCTGAGTCCAGAAAAGAGAGACTGTTGGTTCCTTGCAAATCTAGTTACAGGAGTTTGTAAGCAGCCAATTGGTTTCTGGAAACCAAACTTGGATCCATTGCAAGGGCAAAAAGTGCTCTTAACTGCTAAGCCATCTCTCCAGCCCCTATATATGTCTCTTTTTTTAAAAAGTTATTTTTAATTGCTTATTTGGGAATTTCACATCATGTACCCAGATCACACTTACCTCCCAGTCTTCCTATGTCTGCCCCACTACCCTGTGCCTTCCTTCACCCCTTGAAAAAAAGGAAAAAGCAAATTGATTTTGTGTTGTTTGTATGCTTGCTGGAGCATGATCAAATTCCTTGTAGCCAGCATACCAAGGGCAGATGAGTCTTTTTTGGCCTGTATCTGGGACAGATACCTTGAACTGAAAAGAGCTACATGGTAGCTGAGGAGGGGAGGGGCTAGCTCTCCTACCCCCATGCCATCATCAGGATGCCTCTCCTGCCTCCTTGCCTCCCTTTCATCCCAGAGGTGGTCAGTGAGCTTATGTGTCTTTTAAAACCATTTTAATTTTGTAATAAGTTTGAATGGTGAGAAATACCTTTCTCTTTTTTAATTTTATTTGTATTATTTTATGTTTATGAGTGTTAGTCTACTTGTATGTTTATGTACCACAAGTATACTTAGTGCCCAAGAATGTGATGAGCCTCCATGTGGATGCTGATAATCTCTGGTATTTCACAAAAAGTTCCCTTAACCACTGAGCCTACTCTACAACACAGAGGAATACATTTCCTATCAATTTTACAGGCACATGATATCCCTAGGGTATGGATACTATCTTGATTACTTTTAGGCATTTTGGGAAATTTTCACCTTGAATAAAGGCTATCCTTCCCTTTTGGTACTTCTCCCTTTTATTGTTAAATACAGTTAAGTCTATACTCAGAAAGGTCAGCAGACAAGTCCCTCCTTTACCCGAATAGACAGATAGAAATTCTTCTAGAAGGAGAGTTCGTCTCCTTTCCCAATTACTTATTGGATCTCTTAAGAACACCAGCCTCTGGAATAGGGAAGACTCAACTCGCAGACCACATGAAGCTCATAAAGAAGGAAGACCAAGTGGGGATGCTTCAGTCCTACAAGTAACAAAAAAACTCATGTGAGCAAATATGGAAACAAAACTTGGGACAAAAACTGAAGGAGGGGCCATCTGGAGACCATTCCACCTGGGTATCCATTCCCTGTACAGTCACCTAAGCTAGACACTGATGTGGATAGCAAGAAGTGCATGCTGACAAGAACATGATATAGCTGTCTCCTTAGAGGTCTGCCAGAGACTGACACATTCAGAGGACGATGCTCACAGCTAACCACTGATATGATCAAGGGTTTCCCAATGGAGAAGTTAGAGAGAAGACTGAAGGAGCAGAAAGTGTTTGTAACCCCATGAGGAGAGCAACAATACCAACCAACCAGAGCTCCCCAGGGTCTAAACCACCAGCCTGGGAGCACATAGGGAGGGACTCGTGACTCTAGCTGTATATGTAGGGGAGGATGGCCTTGTCGGGCATAGGTGGGAGAGGGGATTCTTGGTCTCATGAAAAACGAACACAGAGTGGGGGGGGATGTGAGGGTGGGGAGGGAGTAGTGGGGGCTGGGGGTAGGTGGGGGCACAGCCTCATAGAAGCATGAGGAGGGGGGGTGGGATAGGAGATTTCTGGGTGGTGCGGGGAAGTGGGGTAAGGGGATAAAATCTGAAATGTAAATATAATACCCAATAAAATTTTTTTTAATAAAACAAAACAAAACAAAACAAAACAAAACAAAACAAAACAAAACAAAACAAAACAAAACAAAACAAAACAAAACCGCCAGCCTCAGCCAGGCAGTGGTGGCACACGTCTTTAATCGTAGCACTTGGGAGGCAGAGGCAGGTGGATTTCTGAATTCGAGGCCAGCCTGGTCTACAGAGTGAGTTCCGGACCGCCATACAGAGAAACCCTGTCTTGAAAAACAAAAAACAAAAAAAGAACACTAGCCTCCAAAATTACCTGTTAATGCTTTAACAGTGATTTGGGACATGATAGCTATTGATTCTAGGACACAAATCTTACACCAGACACCTTCATTGAAACTATAATATGTGTTTCATAAGCTAAGAAATATAGTTTTATAATTATTTGTATTTTTTTCTGGTTTTTGAGCACTTGATACCACGAAAAATTTTATAGTAAAAACAGTAAAAATTCATAAAATTTTATGACACTTATATAGTATTTTTATGACAAGACTGTGTATATTATTTCTTCAAAACCCAAAATATCTTTGTAGTAGAACTGTATGATTTGTAATTGAAATACAAAAGCTACAATGTCTGAATCATTTTTAAATTGCAGAGTTCAGTTTTCCTTGTCAGACAGCAAGTTAGCAATTACGGAGAGAAGAATGTTTTTGGTCATTAAATTATCAGATGGTGAGTGCCAAGTTCAACATGGTTCACTCAAGGAAGACAAGACAATTTTTTTTGGTAGTCTGGATGGTGAGACAGGACAGTCTTCATTTGCAAAAACCTTTTAAATCCTTGGTATTTGTTTTTCTTTATTTTATTTGAAGCACCTCAAACATCAATAGATAAGTTTTTTTTTTTTTTTTAATCTTCAAATCTTAGTGAAGACTTCCCCTAATTTGTCAGAAAAAGAAAAGATGTGCTTAGGCTTAGGGAGATAACATTAGCTCTTTTGTGATTTAGAAACCCAAGCTTCTCTCTGAGTACCCTAAACCCTGCAAATCAGTCTTCTATTATAATTAAGAAATGGCAGATGGAAAGAAGAAAAAAAAATTTTTTTTTTTTGTAGTGCAACATCAGTCATCTACCCTTCTATGGATTTACCTTCTGCTATTCTGAAAATAATAGTAATTATAGTGCTTATTTGAATGCTTAGTTTGAAGAAGTGCTATCCTAGCGACTTAGAGTTCATCATCCTATCTCATCTTTTAATAATCTTGAAGCATAAGTACTTTTATTCTTCCAATTTTACATAAAGGACACTTGAGACTAATGTTGATCGGTTAGGGGTATGAGATGTGCCAAGCCCATCCTCTTAGTTAAATGTATGTGGTATGGTTCTAAAATAATTAGCAATCGGACTTCCTGCTATGAAAATTTTTGAGATTAGATATAATTCTTGACAACCCAACAAATTCAAGTTCTTTGCCTTGCAGTGGTTTCTCCTTACTGGTAGGACACTTCACTCTTCTGATGAGTTGTGAAGTCTGTATTCACATGAGTGTTCTTCTCCCCTAGGCAATTCAATCTCAGTAGCTTTTCTCCTCAAATTTGATCTCTCTTCTTAAATTTCCCCTCAACTTCTTTTTGACAATTTCAAAACTAAAGTAGAATTCGAAGTCTAGTCAAATGCAAATCTATAGAAGCTGAATTAGTTTTTCTGTTTCTCTCTGCTCTCTTTCTCCACAGCTTCCCCATCTCTTCCTACTGTGTCTCCTCTGCTGTCTTCTGCATTGTGTGTGAGTGCATGTGGGTATGTTACACAACTGAGATAGCAAAGATTGGCTGTAATTTTAGGTACTAATGAATAAATTACATTTTTTGTCATTTTTCCATCTTGTTTTTGTTTTGTATAAATTCTTATTTATAGAGAGGGCACAGAATTTCCATTATGTCTTTTGTAAGAACACTTATATACACCCCCAGAAAGCCAACTCATTTTTATATTGTTCAGCTAAACTCAGCACAAGACCAGTTTGAACAAAAGTAAGTTATCCAGTGACACTAATGATGCTTAAGGTGTCGGTGTGAAATGAGCTGATTCTGGGCCTCATTGTTTCTCTCATGGACATTGGCTTTCAATGCTTCTCTTTAATGTGTTAGAATGAATCACACACATGTTGAGGTTATTCCCAATAAACTAGTAACCCAGATACATTATTTCTAATTTTTTTTTTGCCAGGTTTCCACCCCTTGAATTCCATTTGTCCATTCAATATTTTTTTTTGTCTTTTTTATCTCTTGTTGTATTGTTGGTGAAACCTTTTAGAAATTTGATTTATTTTGATAAAAAAATTATTTGACGTACACAATTTCTTGATTAGTGACCGATGTGGGAGCACCCATCCCACTGTAGGTGGTGCTACCCCAGGGCAGATGACTTAGGAAGTCAGGTTGAGGAAGCCAGTAAGTGGTGTCCCCCCATGGCTTTTACTTCAGTTCTGATCTCCTAGTACCTACCCACCTTGAGTTCCTGCCCTGACTTGCCACTGTGATAAAGTGTGACCTGAGAGGTGTTAGCTGAAAGAAACCTTTGCCTCCCTTAGTTGCTTTTGCTCATGGTGTTTTATTACAGCCATAGAATCCTTACTAAGACAAATCTTGTAATAAGTATTGTATATTATTAGTTGTATGAAAAATAAAGCAGTATAATAGTGTAAGTTTAGAGATTAAACAAAGCTTGCTTATCTAATAAACAGCATTTACAAATTAATGTACGTGTTAGGACCTATAAGAAATGAGCAATTATTATTATGCAAATATTGATGATAAGCTCCAATATATTGCAATAATGCTTGGGGAGATCTATTTCTTGAACAAAAAAGGTTAAAATCTTGAGAATTTGCATACTTTTTAAACAAACAATTCCGACTCTACATATACTAAAATGTTGCTTTCATGCTGTTGTAGTAACATGTAATTAGAAATGCCACCCCAAAGTATTTCTGTGTGTGTTTGCGTGAGCGGGGGTGAAAATGACATTTAATATCTTTACATGCATCAGAGTTAAAGACTGAATTGTCAGAGCTGGGTGTGATAGGGACATTAATTGCAGCTCTTGGGAGGTACAGGCAGGTGTGCATGGAGACCAGCCTGATCTACAGAGTGAGTTCCAGTTCCTGGTTAGCCAGGATTTCACAGGGAAACCATGTCTGAAAAACCAAAGTGAAGCAGAGCAAGGCAAGGCAGGATGGGACGGGACAGACTGGATGGAACTGGATGGGATGAGAAAAGATAAGACAAGACAAGACCAAACCAATGGAAAACATGAATTGTTCTTCAGCACTGCTGAAGTCAGAAAAAGAATTGTATTGTGCAACTGATGAGTGCTGGAGACCTTATATTCTTGGGGTCAATATTTTAATTGAGAATTTGAAAAATTTTTATTGTGATAAATCAAATTTCAATTGTTTCCATTTTGTCAGACTGTAGATGTTACTACTTATAACTTAAAGCAATAATTTAAATAATAAAAATTACATTTTTGAATTCTAAATGTTATCAGGAATAGATCTAAAATATATCCTATTTTAAAAGCTTCTTTATGATTATGACATGAATCTGTATAGAGCACAACTAAAATTTATTTTTCCTTTTAACTTTAAATACTTATAGCGGTGTATCTACATTTATATAGAGATAACAGTTATTTTGGAGTATTAATTAAGTTATATATTTCAAAGCTGAGGAAAGTACCACTGTTCTCACTTGTTTTTGACCATTTAGAAATGAGAATGGCTTTTCCTAAGTCTAGCCTGACATCTAAGCAATAGGCTTTTAATTAAACTCCAATTCAACCAGAAGTCTATGGGAAGACATAAACTCAGTAGCAATAAACAGCTAGCTTTTAATGTCTAGCAATAGTTTTCTTGGCATTTTTATTTAAAAATTTAATCATGCACATTAAACAGGCCAAAGGCTATTTCTGTCCCCCTTTCCTCTTTTGCTCTCCCTTTCTGAGTGTGTCTGTCTCCTCTCCTCTCCTCTCCTCTCCTCTCCTCTCCTCTCCTCTCCTCTCCTCCCCTCCCCTCCCCTCCCCTCCCCTCCC